>VWZS01007209.1:1994801-2188616 GCA_013397075.1 Rhabdornis inornatus
GGAATTTTTAATTAAGTTGCTAAAAGGAAAAAAAAAAAAAAAAAAAAAGAAAAAAAAACCACAACACATGAAGAAATAATTTGTCTCTGTAATATTTTTGTCTTATGCTTGTTAGAACTTCCAGTGATGGTGCTGATGCCTAGCTTTGGGTAAGCACTCTTTGGTGTGGTCTTCCAAAAGGGCTTATCTTTATGTTTGACTGCATGAGTTGGCCTCCTCAGTTTGCTGTGTATATTAAATTGTGTAGTCATTTGTTATAAATCAGTCTGCTGTACTCCAGACTTTAAAATACAGCCTTACTGATTACTGCCCCAGTAGGAGGAGCATACTGTTTTAGTTTCTTTGTTATATCTGACTGCTGAAGATTGAGATTTTTGTCATGTTGTTTACTTACTGTTTTGGGTCAGAGAAAGGAAGAACAAGGCAATTGCAGATATACTTAATTAGCAGCTGATCATTCAAGCATGTGATCTTAAGTGTTGTGATGTATTTGCTTACATAATGGCTATGATAGGTACTGAGCAATAGATCATTGCCGATTTTATGGTTGTGTCCTAGTTTTTAAAGACAAAATGTAGGAAAAAAAGATGACTTAATATGGCTAATATCACATTTTATGAATGTGTTATGGATTTAGTTTTGTGAAATCTGGCCAGTTTTGTCGTGTTTGCTGTATATTTTTGTTTTGTTTTTTCTTATTTCTTTCTCCCATGATTAATAATAAATACTTTTTGGCTCTGCTTGTACCTATTCTGCTTTTACTTCTATCTGATCTGTTTGACTCTATTCAGGGCAAGTTTTCTCCCAAATAGAAAGATTTCTAGGTGTATATTATTATCGAAAGAATTAGTTACTTGTGTTTCTGTTCCTGGCAGCACTTCAGTTAAGTTGAAGGAGCTATCTTTCTCTTTGTGGTTTCTTTAAGTAAGTTAAACTAAAAGGCTTTGGATTGGCAGGCAACTTAGTTTTGAGTTTTAGTACAAAAAGCTAGTTCTATGACTTCTCATTAAACAGAAAATGTCTCATCACAAAGCTAACCCTCAGCTTTTCTTATTTTTTATCGCTGTTGAAAATAGCTCTAAAGCTTCATTCTGTATCTTGTTCTTCTTTGTGTGTCTGCATTTTATTTACAGAGCAGTTTAAAAGTGTTCAAACTGGGCAGCTGTTAAAAGCTGGTACTTGGAATTGCAGCAAAGTAAGTGTTGTGAGCAAAGAGCAGGCAGTACGTCAGCATTACGTAACTCTCTGCCGTGGGCATGTGTGATTTGTATTGCTTTCTGGTCCTCCTGTTTTGTCTCTTTCTTCATAGAGCAAAAAGACAAATAATTGATGGGTAAGGATTTGTCATGCTTCCCTGCACGAGTATGACATTAGAAGTAAATTAGCCAACCTTTGTTGTCTTGCTTTACTTCCTTTTTTTATTTTCCTTAGTCACTTGAATGGCTGCATTCCTGTTGGTAAATGTCTTGAATTTTACAGATGATGTTCCTTGCAGGTATAAGTCAGTTCAGCTGTATAATTTACTTATTGTTGTATTTTTTTTATTTCTTCCCTTGTTCTGCTCTTTGCTGGGTAAGGCATCAAGTTTAGGAAAATTACAATAACATTCTTCAGTAATCATTTTCCTGATTGTTTTTACCTTCTAGTTCTTTGTCATCTGACTTTAATAGCATTACTACCTTATCTAAAATGTCTGCTTCTAGTCCAGCCTGTTTGCAGAAAAAGTGATTGGAATGATGCTTTGTGAATCTATGGTGAAACAAAGACAAGGAAATGCAGCTGTTTTCTGCAGCAGTTAAAACTGAGAGAGCAGCTAAGCATTAAAGCTCGAGATTGCCTTTTTTGCTTAGAAATGTGGCTTTCCAGATAACTGAGTCATGAGGGAAGACTTCACATGTGTGTGAGTGACTTAGGCACAGAAATTGTATTGAAGACTGCAGGACTTATAAGCTGTACTGCTCATCAATTATAATAACCAGTCTTTCTTGATTAAAGTTCTGGGTAACCAGTTTGCGGTCAGGTAGTCTTGAGTCGTTGACTTAGGGCTTGGTCAGAGCTAAATAGGTAACTGGTAAAATGGGAAGGTAACAAACCGAATTGGGTGGAGCCAAAGGCAGCTCTCCACAGGGATGTCAATTCAGCTGTTACTGAGCTTGCCATGCCACTGTAGCACTTGGTTTTGGTGGGGTTTGTGAGTGATCGCAGCCTGCTGTTGTACCGCACTATACAGGGATGAAGAAATTGTGGCTTTTAAAAGGGTTGTTGGTCTTTTATAAGTTGTGTGTGCTTATAGAAATGGGGCTAAGAGATGAAAATTTGTTCTGCTATCACTATAGCAAAACACAAACTCAGATAAGGCTTTTCTGTATTTATTACCTCCATTGTCATTGACTCTTTACTCTCCCAGTGTTACTTGGTTAAAAATCTTGGTCAAAGTCAAGTTGTCTTTGTAACTCTCATGAAAGTCAACCTGCACAGGAAATGTGAACAAAGAAAAATCTCTTCCTTCTTTCTTTTCCAGGGATAGAGCCTAATAGTGATTGGCAAATAAACTCCCAAATGTAGGTAATTCTATGGCTTTGATGTAGGACCACTAGCTTCTATCTATATTTCTACTGGATTTTCTACTGTATTTAATGTCTTAGGAAAACTTTTATGTAATTGATGTTACTGAACAGCTCCAAGTAGCTTAGGGAAATCCTGTTGTTTTCCACGGGTACAGGGTGATGTCATAACTGGAAGATAAAATTCTGCATCTGGGGGACTAAGTTTATAATATTGAAAAGTACTGAGGAAAGATGCATTAACTGATAAGTCTTAGAGTTGTTGGCTTGTGACAGTTGCACAGATATTTTTAGTGATAGGACTCTCAATCATAAGACAATACCATTTTTCATTGCACTGACTTTTTGCACATGAAACACCTAGTTTAGACTTTTAATGGCTTAGAAAACCAAATGAGGATCTCCTGAAATGAGGTAAATGATGCCTTCAGACAATGATCTGTCCTTGCATCTTAGTTGTTTTTTGGACTGTAATATTAGCCATTTAAAATTTTAGATTTATTTTTGTAGCACTTACCTGTTACAAATTTCTCTATTAAACAGTAGTTTCTTTCTTGAAGGAATAGCTTTAATATTTTGGTAAACATTTTTTCGCTATTTTTTAATGACGAATCCTACTACAAACAAGAAAAAATTATAGCTGTTGAGACCTTTGCAGATACAGTAGGGATGCATTTAATACTTAAAGGACTACATTTTTTTTCACTTTTTAGCTAAATTTCTAGGTACTTTCTCATTTTATATGAACAGGGAAATAAATCTCTCTGGTTAGTGCTCCTAAGTAAAGGTGCTCACGTACTGGACAGGTACAATATTTTGTATAAATTTAAAGCAGGGTTGTTTAACTGTGTATTGCCACTACTATCTGATTTTTGAATCTCTTGGAGGGCCACAGACATAACACCCTGCTCTGCAGCTGATTCATAGGAGGAAACCCTGGCTTACTGGTACCCCAGAAATATCAGTGGTTGCAGTAACTTTCTGGGTTTTCATGCGGGCAGTTTCCTTTCTTTTTTTGGTGTGGACACAGAATGACCTAAGCAATTTTGCACACAAATTGGCTGTTTCGTAAGTTTTACCATATTGAGCAAAAATAAAAGACTAAAACCAGCAAAATGTACCTGAGTTGCTCCATTCAGGTTTTTCACCAAAGGTTTTGGTAGGCCAGAATCTAAGTTTGGATCTGTGCAAAGGTAGTACAGGAGGAGAGGTTGTGAACAGGACTGGCCTTTCTAGTGGCAGTGAGGTCTTGGTGTGGCTGAGCCTATCTTGTGAAACTGGGGGATTTTTATGTTCTTGAAAGATGCATGAAGCCCAAAGAAAGATGTACCTGATCTGTGCAGTGACATGAAGTCACGTAATGTAAACAGGCATCTTCAGGCTGTGGCATACTTATCACATCTAGTAAGTCTTCTAATCCTATTAGGAAAGGTCAGTAACATTAATAAAATCACTTCAAATAGCAGGGTTCTGAGCAGGAGTCAGCTGTATTGTGGCCAAACTAGATATTCTTTCTAGTTTGAAAAGAAAGGAGGTACTTTAAAAAGGAGAAACTGTAAGCCTTCTCTCAGCTTGTTTGTATCTGAAAGATGTGTAAGGACCACATCAGGATAATCTCAGAAACCAAGCACCACATTAGTACGAAATGTTAGTAGTAGTCTTCTAGATGGGGCAAATGAGTTACTTTTGACAAATTGCTAATTACTGGCATATTTTGAAACTCTCTTCCCTGTGACAGTGTTGACAAAATAAGGAAGATGTGGCAACCGGTAATGTCATCACACCTAACTGTGAGACTTCAGTGTTCAATTTACAGTCATAGATTTCAGTATTTTCTAAAGTTTCATAGCCTCAATTCTCCATCTTGATTTCTAGCAGTTTTGAAAGGGGGAATGAAAATATACCGGTACTCTCAAATCAGGGAGGCCATTTTCAAATGAAGAAGAAAAGCAATCCTAAGAGATTGAGTAAAAAAAGAATAAAAAAATAAAAAAAAATCCTGGCAACTTGTTAAGTTGCAGAGGCACTGCCAACTTTTCCTATTGAAACTGAACTACTGCAGAGCCAAGACTGTGGGTTTCAGCTGCCTCAGGCTTAGGTCTCCCACTTCCTGGGCAAGTGCTGTCACAAGTAGCTGATTTTAGTAAATGGGGCACCCCCTTCACCAGCTGTGTTTTTTAATGAGAATGACTAACTTTTTCTGGTTTGTGCTTAAGTGTTGTCAGCCACAGCCTGCACTCAGAGCATGTCTGATTTACAGTGAAAGTGAAAAATATATTTCCATTTTAACGTATAACTGTTTATTCCATTTAAGTATTGTTTCCATTATCATAGGCTAAGATTAGCCTAAAACTGAGATAGTCTTGCTCCTCAACCACTCCATAGCCAAAACATTAGATACTGAGTCATGCCCCCCAACCTCATCCATGGTTGTGCCTCCAGCTGAGTTTGGAATGCACAGAAAAACTACAAAAAAGTCCTCTGAACTTTCAGTGGTGTAGACAGAATAATATCTTCAATAAGCTGTGTATTGCTTTATTTTTCTTTATAAACCTATCTTTCTTTTTCTTTAGTTACTAGGTGCTTGGCAGAGATTTGTCACCTTCTTGCTTGTAAAATGCGGATTTCCTGTAAAAAATGAAGAAAAAGTTGATCTCCTCACTCTTGCAGGGTAGCTTAAGATATTCACAAACGTAGTTTGTCCATTTTAGCTTCGAATAATATTTTACCTGTTGATATTATTCGAAGTAATCCTATAAATGTTCACTGATTGCTCTGGTAGGGGAGGTCAGAATCATGTCCTTGGTAAAGATGTATATGTAGCCTGAGCTATTGAACATGCTTTTGCTTTTCCCTGATTAATCTGGAAAGGTTATTGAAAAGAGGATAGTTACAGTAGCAGTTGTTTCCTTCCTACAGGAAAGAAGTTTTGTGTTCTTTTAAAGTGGTGCAAGCTCATGGTTAAACATTGCTTTGGTAATGGTTAGTGTAATTAACACTTGTCATCTTTGAGGAATAAGTGATGCCTTTGGTAGAACATGAAACAATTGAGATAAACGTCTTGGGTGATGCTGAGGCCGATTGTCCATTTTGACCGTAGTACCAATTGTCATATCTTGAAATTCAGCAGAAACAGTCCTTAAGGTATTTTTCAAGAAACGTACTGAAGCATTAACGCTCTTAATTTAATCTCCAGAGTTGTGGTCATAAAATTGACTTGCATCAAATACATGGAATAAATGGTTAGGAAAAATACTTGCACAAGCTGTCTGCTCTTTAAAATCTGTTCCAAATTCTAGCATGAGTGCATAATTCAAATAGAGGAGCTGGCCTCTAAAGCCCTGCAGTGCTGGGCTGCAGCTGATGTTGAGTGGTGTGGCTTATGTTTCTTTGTTGTGTGCCTCAATATCTACTTTTTTCCTCCTGAGAATACTTTCTATGATTTAGTGACAGCACTGATTTGGTTATGTTCTGTCTTCCAAGGAGGTGAACTTCCTGGACTGCTGCTTTTTTGTTTTGTTTAGCTGCCTTATAATCAACCAACCTGCTGGCAAGTGCCCGCTTTCAAGTGCGTGCATCATCTCACTGGCAATTGAGAGGTCCTGAGAATTGTCCTTTGTGCCACATATTTTGTAGGATTGCTTTAAAATGCTCAGCACTCTTTAACAGTAGCATTGAAAAAACTCCCAACTACCTACTGAGACCTAAACATGCCTTTTTTTAAAGGAAGGACCTTGACTGTTTGTGAGTGTTCTGTGAGTTGCAAATCAAAATGAAAATCTTTTCAGTAGAGCTTGTTCTTGCCATTCACAATAAACTCAACTACTCCATTTCCAGTTACTAAGAAAATGGGTTATACGGAAAAAGTCAAGCATGACTGCCCCACTAATAAGATAGAATTTGTTCTTATTGATTAATAGTGTCCTCTGATTTATATTTTATTTAATGATTTCATTTTGGGCTACTGAGTGATAATGTTGAGTAGTACTGTTCTGCTGGGGGGGGGCTTTATTTAAGCATACATTCCATAACATTCCTGGGTTAACAATAAACTTGAGACTTTTAAAAGTTTTTCATAGTTTTTCTGAAGAATTTTCAATGACACACACACATGATACAGGAGACACAAACTTGAGTCATTTTTTCCTACTTCTTTCAAATCAGGGGCTTGAGGTTAAACTCTATGCTACTTCTGCAGTTCAGTTTCCCTAATATATTTCCAGGAAGAAGCTCTTCTTCATCCTTCATCTTTGTTATTCCCTTGTAAAATAAATTTGTCATTTTAGTATCTTAGTGTCTACTGCTTTGTCTTTAAGAAGTTTTTGTGCTTGAGCTTTCCCATTGTACTTTAACTGAAATATGTATAACATTTAGAGTAATACTCAGCTTTTTCAACCAACATTGAATTTTGCAGCCCAAATGAATGTAGGTCAACATGGAAACTGGAACTAATTGTTGAATATTGAGTTTGCTCTTGATAATATATCCTGATTTTACAGACTTTCCTGTTCCCTCTACTTTTGCAGTTTGCATGTTATGTGTGTTCTGTGTGACTTAAGAGTGTCCAGGATCTACTTTCTGTACTGATTCAATAAAGCTGCTTCTGAGTAATGACATTACGTGTGACTGGTGGTTTGCTGATGCTGTTGGTTGGTGGCAGCTGCCAACAAAGCCTGATGCAACATTGTCCATCATTAGGGAATATCATGAGAATGAACAGGAAGTATCATTGTATGAAACACAGGACCTGCCCATGTGTTGGGTACTGTCCACAGTTTTGGTTGCTCACAAGGGGAGCTACAGCAAGGAAGGGGAAGTGGACTTTCTAAGAGTGGTCTGAAACAGGTGGTGCGAGTTGGAATTGACCAACACTTACAGAGGCAGTGGGTAAAGCAGTTGTGAAGCTGTTATTCACCAAATTGTGCAATATTAAAATTGTAGAGTGCTCACTGAGGTTTGATTTAGAAAAGAAAGCACACACGGAGAAGCAAACATAGGCAGTTTGTCAGTACACAAGATTAGGCAGGCAGATTATATCAGCAGATTCAAGAAAACAAACTCGCATCAAATCCAAAGCAGATGCTAGTGGAACAGGCAGAGATGTACACTTTACCAGCTGTAATGGAACTGCCATGCATATTGGGGAGTCTGAGGAAAATGGATGTCAAAGAAGTGATTAAGACTCCTGTGCTGATGATTGTGTTGGAGGCAGAACACGCCCTTAGACTGACCTCTGGTTTTAGTAACATGCTTCTGTTTTGTTACTGAGTTTCTTCTATCTAGAAAGTATTCAATGAAGAAAACCTCATTTTTTACTTTGTTTATAGAATTTAAACCGGTTCTTCAAGCTGTTCTCAAGTTACTATTTGACAAACAGAAGGCTACATGATAGGTGATAATGTTTTTAGTGACTTCTACATTCTGGAGTAGGTCAGAGTTGCAATACCTCATTGTGTACAAAGCTTTAGAGTAGGCTTTTAATGTTTTTTTCTAGAATTTTTTTATATTCTTGTGAAGATTTGAAAATGTTGGTCCTAGCTACTGTTGTTATCAGTGTGTTTAGACACATACATCATTTTTGTTGGCAAATTTCTCTGTTAATTTCTATAACTATGCAATAGGAAGAACCCTAGGAAACAATGCCCAATTTATAATTTTACAATAAACATGAAGCATGTATTTGTTTGGATCATAATTCCAGTATTCAAAATTATTGTGGCATAATTCTTTAGTAGACAAGAAACCTTCAAGAAGAGGAGAAGAGAAATGGATACACTTGGAAGAATAAGACCGTACTTCTAGTATCGTTAGTCTTGGAAGATTTAGTTTTCCAGAAGAGTTCACACATTCACACCAGATAGGTTCTCATATTTACTAATACCTCTACTTTTAGTAGAGGTAAAATGGGGGGGATTGGAAGGAATACATCTCAATAGAAGCTGTAGAGCATGAATGCAGATGTGTATGTTGTGCTACTAAATGTGTATTTAATTGGTTAAATCTGAATTATAATCCATGTAAAATGAAAGAGCATGTAAAGTGTTGTATGTGAGGTAGTTGTTGGGATGGACAGACATCTATATAGATCTATCTACATGCACATTATAGTGTTTTTATTCTCTTTTCCTTCACGAAGTCCTGATCACCCTTGTTTTTCTTGGTTTGTGGTTTTTAAAAATCAGATTTATAAGATTCTTTTAAAAAACATTGAAAAATTCAGTAGCCTAAAGATCCCTAGTTAAAAGAGAACTAAGATAATTTAAGTATCACTTAAATGCATTTGAAACACTTTCACTTGCTACATATTATTTTTGCACAGTGAAATTCACTGTAGTAGAAAAGCCATTCTTTTGGCAACTTATTTTTCAACAACATCGAGTATAAATCTCTGGATTCTTTTCAGTTGAAGTTTCCCTCCAGAGGTTCTGGGTTTCCATGGTATCTAATCCCTGTTTAACAGACACACTTGGTATTTCTATACAGCTGTGGAATGGTAGCAATGGACTTCTGTTCAGCTTTCCTGCTTCTAGTGCAGATTTTACACTTTTGGCCTTCTGACATATTAACTACTGTTGAAAACTTTCTGCAGAGATGCCTCATGAAAAAAGAAAAAAACAACAAACCAACCCACTTCGTTATCATGAAGGGATATTGCTAGATCTGGGTGTTGGATAGTTGATGCTTGCCAAGTGATGGGATGGTGAGGAAAAGAAAATGATGTGCATCTGTTCTGTGCAGTCAGGAATTCTAATCAGATTTGATCACTTAGTTTTGAATACATAAAAGCAAAAAGTAGCTGAAAATTTCTATACTTCTGCATTTTACTGGGGTGTCTTATAAGCTTAATTGCTTTGTAGTTCAGTGTTTATTAGTCTGAAGGTTCACCAGTCTTTAGAGGATGGTGTTTCTCTGGAGTGCTGTGGCCGGAACTATATTATAGCAGAGCATGCATGCATTTGGTGGAGAACTGGAAATACTTGCCTTCCTGTTAGCTGGTCTGCATTGGTTCATGGGAGATTGGTGTTAAAACACACATTTGAAGAAAAAGGCATGTTGTAAACTACCATATTTGTGGAGGATAAAAAACTGATACTGAGGAGAAAGTTAGTAAGTTAAAATACAGTATAGTTTGGCGTATTTTCTCAAGAATCCTTGTGTTCTAGAAAACTGTGAAATATTTCTTTGAAAAAACTGTTGTAGACGTGGTCTTTTTTTCCAAATAAACAAGAAAATGAAAACATTTATTTTGCAAAAAGATTTATTTAGCTCTTCTGCTCTTAAAATTGTTCTCTAAGTGTAATTACAGATCATTGGTTTTAGTTTTGATTTTTCAGTGGCTACTAGTGACCTAAATCAGAGCTGATTGATCTTAGCACTTGCCTTCAGCAAGTTTACCGATGACACCAAGCTCTGTGGTGTGGCTGACATGCTGGAGGGAAGGGATACCACCTAGAAGGACCTTGACAGGCTTGAGAGGTGGGTGAGTGCAAACATCATGAATTTCAACAAGGGCCAGTGTATAAGGTCCTGTGCCTGGGCTGGGGCAATCCCAAACACAAACATAGGTTGGAAAATGAACGGATGGAGAGCAGCCCTGCTGGGAAGGGCTTGGGGGTGCTGGTGGATGGGAGGCTGGACATGACCCAGCCATGGGCACTCCCAGCCCAGAAACCAAACGTGTCCTGGGCTGCATCCAAAGCAGCGTGGGCAGCAGGGGAGGGAGGGGATTCTGCCCCTCTGCTCTGCTCTGTGAGACCCCAGCTGCAGTGCTGCATCAGCTCTGGGAGCCCAGCACAGGAAGGACATGGACCTGCTGGAGAGAGTCCAGGGAAGGGCCTCCAGCTTGATGAGAGGGATGGAGCACCTCTCCTATGAGGAAAGGCTGAGACGATTGAGATTGTTCAGCCTGGAGAAGGCTGCATGGAGCCCTTACGGCAGCCTTCCAGTGCCTAAAGGGGCTGTGCAAGAAAGCCAGAGTCTTCTCACAAGGACATGCAGTGATAGGACAAAGGAGAATGGCTTAAAACTGGAGGAGGGTAGGTGTGTATTAGATATAGGAAGAAATTTTTTCCTGTGAAGGGTATGAGGCACTGGAACATGTGCAGAGAAGCTATGAGCATCCCCTCTGAGGAAGTGTTCACGGCCAGGCTGGAGGGGGCTTTGAGCAACCTGGTTTAGTGGAAGGTGTCCTTGTCCATGGTAGGGAGATTGGAACACTGTTATCTTTAAGCTCTCTTCCAGCACAGACCATTCTGTGATTCTATTCATGGAGATTATGGTTTAATGATATAGGTTTTATGTGTTTTTCTAAAAATAAAAAAATAATAACTGATAGTATGAGCTGTTGATACTATTAGGTGGCATTCAGAAAAAAGAATCATGAAGTGTTTTTCTAACAGGCTCAGAATCACATTTTGTTTCAAGATCTTTTTTTTCCTTAAAAATCCCAAGATTAAGATTTTGCTATTTGCAGATAAATAAATCTTATTTTTAGACTAGTAAGGCTGAAAAGTGCAGTGTGTGGTTACAAAACAAGCAGTGATTTGCAGCCTTTATTTATTGAAGTTATTTTTATGTAGCAAGAGATCTCTGCTTTCATGCTTCATTTGTAGAGAGCAGTCTATTGCAGACTTACAAATCATTACCAGTAGGCAAGTGTAAAAGGACTTGAATTTTTCAGCAAATGAAAGCATCTGGTGATACACAGATGTGAAAAGCTCTCTGTTAGCTTTTTGAAGGGGATAGCTTTTTTTTTAAGCCACTGTTTGTTGCATCTCTCATATTTACAATGTTATGATATCTGTGGAACAAATACGTGGGTACCAGTATGGAAGATGTCATGAATCTAGTGCAGAAATGTCAGAGTTCTTTTTGTGCACTGCACTGGCAATATTGACTCTGTCATGCCTTTCCCTCCAATGCTAGAAGCTGCAATAAAAAGATATTTTTGGTTGACCTTTTGTCATAAGCTGAATAATTGATAATAGAAGACCAAAGTAACTACTACCACGTGAAAAAGCTAAATCTCAGTTGCCAAGAGTGTTGCTTTTTGTGAAGGAAGTGTATCAATGGACTGTTATGCATACAGAGGTTGAACTTTCATGATCTGCTCAGTTGTCTCCACAGTTTTACTTGAAGCAAAGTATTAGGTCCAACATCATGGAATTTCTGTGTATCGTATGAATTTTGATACAGTTTGGAAGAACCCATAAACTCATCAGTGCAAGGTCAAAACTGGAAGAGTCGAAGCTTCTTCAAAAATGCAATTTCATTTGAAAGGTAGAAAGAAGGGCATGTTAAAAGTGCTTTTTAATTTATGATTGCAAATGAGAATTTTGTGTAGCTCTGTGGTGCCCCAGACAGAGCCATCACTGCTAAAATTTACCTAAAAGTCACATTTTGACAAGATGAGCTGGTAATAAAGGCATTAAAAGAAACAGGAAAAGAAAGCTTACTAATTCTTTGGGGTTTTGTTTTGTTCTTAACTTGTATGGCAGCATCCCCTGCATAATTTTGTGCTGCAATACAGAAGCTATATAAGCAGCGTGAAAAAAAAAGTTTATGAAAAAAAGATTTTTAAAATGTGCAATATGCTGTTGAAATTAATTGTGTTGCAATAATTTTATAATGTATTGGTTTCCATAAATCATATTTTATGAAAGGAGTAAAGAGCAGCTTTTGAAACACAAAATCGGGTAACAGAAATTTAATGGTTTTTGTACACTATGACTAGAATTAGCGTGTGCTGCTTCAATGCACTTTATCAGAGAGCATAATTCTAATTTTATGTATTTTTGGTACAGGTGATAACAGACATTTTGTTATATTTTTTCCCCTCATTTTTTTTTTTTAAATGGCATAGTTGAATAACTTGCTTATATTGCCACTATTGTGCAATCAGTTCATGAGAAATGAAACCAACTCCATTTAGCCAGAAAACAAACACCGGTAGGTCAGATAAAGTTACTATCTGCAGATAGATAAAAAGTGTTAAGTAGAGAATGGGATCTTCCACTTTTAGTTTTTATTTTGATAAGCCTAACATTTAAAGTATCTTTATCCGTCCCCTCAGTAAAAGCTTCTGTTCTAAGCACTTTCTCGTGGATCATGTTTCTTTGTAAGCTGTCAGCTGATTTCGGTATTGCATCTGATTACTTTGGAAACAATTATACAAAATAACAGACTTAAGGAACTCAATTGTGGAAGGAATAATTGTGTACATTGTATAAGAATAATTTCTTTTTTGAAATAAATTATTAATGTAGAAGTGGAAAATAAAGATAACTGTATTTTATACAACATTTTGATGCTGAGAGGTCTGGCATTGATTTTAACTTCTGAAATGAAATAGTGCATCACTGTTTTGTAGATCTTTTCTGGGAAGGAAACTGAAGACAGTATAGGGTAAAAATCATATAAAGAAAACTTGTGTTGTTGTCCTGTGCTGTTCACCGTTTTGTAGTTATCATAAAACTGAGTCATTGTTGGCAGAACATCCATTGCTCCTCAGTTGATCTTTGAATTTTACCTGTCCTATCATAGATACTTTTTGAGAATATGAGTCTGTAATGCACTGTAGTTTGAGGGCTGCAAAAGCAGGGGTTGAAATACTGGCATGAACAGTTTAAGAGTAATGTGTCTAATAGCAAAATACTCACTTTTTCTTTTTATAGTGAAGCTCCATATAGTCAGGCAAATGCTCCATATAGTCAGGCAAATACCCCAAATACTGACTAAAACACAAAGAAAAAAAATTCAGTGTCACCCACTTTTAAAATGTGAGAGAGAGAATAGGGGAAGGTACTAATTTACAGTTGTCTGTGGTTTAATAGGTCTTTGTACTTGTTTTGACCATAATCTTGACAAAAGCAGCTATATTGCCTGCTATCAAATAATGGTTCATTAGAGGCTTGGGAGGGGCTGAGATGATGAACTGTGATTACTCCTTAGTCCTTTAATTAAACATTAGGTGAAACATTCTTGCTATTTGAAAAAGAAAATCCTGGATACTATTTATATACTTTCAATGCTTAATGCTGCTTCAGGTGACATTTAAGTACATAGCATAAGTAATGCCTTGAAACAGACATTTTTCTGTTCCTTTCTGGATGTTTTTAGCTTGGTTTCTATGGCAATGAAGCCTATGAAGATTGTCAGGCCTCTTCTTCCCCTGTCTCTAAAAATAACTTCTAAATTTACCGCCAGTAGGAGCCAAAATTAAATGTGAAGGGGAGGCTTAAAGGTAGTGAGATTCCTACTGGTTTCAAGCAAGCTGGTGACTCCAGAGAGGAGTCAGTGCTCTGTGAAGACAAGGCAGAGTTGCTACAAGACAAAATGATATAACCACTGCTGTATACCCTGGTGATGTAGGCAAAATTTCCAGTTTACTGGGGCAAGTTCTGCTGCAGTTAGGGGGATTTTGTTTTGTGGTTTGTTGTTTTTTTTTTTAATCCAGCGAAGTAGTCCTCCAAAAGGAGCTGAAGTTACTGCCTTGAGGAGAGGGTAGGATACAGGAAACTCGAACAAGAACTAACAAAAGCTAGTTTGTGTTCGTGGAACAACTTGTGTTTATGATCCTAGCTGTAAACACTGAAGCTATTTAATCCAATTATTGTGGGGTTGTTGTTTTTTGGGTTTTTTTTTTAATAAAAGGGGTGAAGATTTTTCTTTAAGTTGCTGCGTTAGGATAACCTTGGTACTTTTTAGAGTTTCTGAGAGGCCTCTATAATAGAAGAGAGGATAAATAGAAAGACTTGGTTCCTAAATATAAGTCTTACAAAATAAAGGCACTTTGAGTGGCACTAAAGGGTAAAACTGGTCTCTATAGTATGTAACTCTTAGGGTGGATTTTTTCCATTTCCTAATTGCAGTTGTTATAATCATTGAATGACTCATTAGCTTTGTCTTTGAAGGCAAGAAGTCTCATGTACATGTTCTTGTCTGATCTTCATGCTAACTCCATCATCTACTAAATTACTCCCCTGTTGGTATATTACAGATAATTTGGAGTACAACAGCTTTCAAGCAAGCATGTAGAAGATGTAAAGTTATATAAGTTATATTTCTGGGGAATGGCAAAGTTTTTTGTTTTGTTTTTTTTTAGGAGTGATATGCTCTTTGACCAATTACATGCTTGTGGATCTCAGTATCTTCAGAATAGTGATAGCATTTACTGTGGTGTGGTAGGGAAATAAAGTTGCAGTGATTGAAGAGGAGGAGGGCAGGCAAAGAAGAATGGAAGTAGCAGAGATCCATTTAAGTTTGCTTTACTTTTTTCCCTGCCCAAAGACCAGCTTTTTTTGGTGGGGTAGTCAGAACTACATGCACATCCCAAATGAGGGTGAATGTACCAGCCATTAGTGTAAGAACTTATGCCAGTAGTGTTTTGTTCTTTATACCTCAGTTAATCAAATTAGTTTTATTTACGAATGGGCTTATTTTGGCTCTATCCATTGCAATACTAGATTTTTCTTGTGAATTATTGTACTTAATTTAAAACCATAATGCTCGTAGCTCTCAGCTTGCTTTTCTGATCTGATTGACCTTTTTAGAATTGAGTGGTTTGTACTCTCACTTTCTTTCTGTATCCCAGAATACATTAGGTTATTTTGAAGTACTTTTGTTTTCTTTGGATTTAACTACTTGAAATGGCTAAAAATATTTCTTTATTACTTCTACTTCTGGATTTAATGCCTAATGATTAGGCATTAAATGACCTGGTTGCTCAGGACCCAGAAACCCTCAAAAACACCTATCATTTCTATTGAAGGTCACCTCTGAGCTTCAGGAAACACTTTTTCCCCTTATTTTCAGTAATGTGAAGGTGACTGAGCACTGAAACAGGTCTTCTGCATAGCCCATGTAGTCTCTATTCTTGAAGGTATTCAAAAGGTGTCTGTCTGGATGTGGTCTCATACATCCAGCTGTAGGTGCCTCTCCTTGAGCAGAGAGGTGGAATTAGATGGGCTCAGAGGTCCCTTTCAACCTCAACCATTCTGTGAACTTTGATATAATCCGCATATTAAAACAATTTAGGTGTGAGTGTTACACTGCTTAATAAGAAATTTCATGCTTTCTTCTCAGAAGGCACTTTTTTCCAGTAGTCTGTTTGTACTTCACCTAATAGGAAATAATTGTAGTTATATACTTAATATTTGTTACTGAAATAATATTTTGCTCTAGAGTATTTATAAAAAGTACCAATTTGAGGTTATAGAATTCCTCTTTTAGATATGTTTATTTAATCTTATTTTTTTGCTCTGGGTTTTACATGTGCTGCTTCAGTTGTTGCCTTCTAGGCATCTTATCTTATAGTTCACACTATTAGGAACCAGCACTTTTTAAATTCTGGTTGTCTTTCTTCTTAAAAGCTTGATACATTCTAAGAACTATCAAGTTAGCTAAAATAATCAAAAATGTCTTTTCTAAGAAAAGATATTAACTGCTGGATCTGAATTCCATAGTTTTAATTAATATTCTTCCTTATACAATTCTTATTTCTGTATACGCTTTACTGGACATGTCTTTTTAAAACTATATCTTAATCAAGAAAAAAAAAACAAACCAGCAACTTTGAAGTTTTGTAGGGAAAGGATTGTTTCCAGAGTATAAAGAAAAGCAGAATATTTTGAGAAGTCTTAGAATTTGCATGGAGAAGATCTTTGACAAGATGAAAAAGAATGAAAGTCCCAGTTACAGAAGTAGAAATGTGTCTTAATTATTCTTCTTCTAGATAAATACTATAAACAATAGTATTTCTCACCTGATGAGTTTTAAAATAGGTTGATATATTTTATGACTGTACATAAGAAGAAAAATATAATGGTATTAAAATATTCACATAATAGTATTTTGCCATATAGTAAACATGGAAAAGTCCACATTTTTAAGACTCCCTGAAAATCCCTGAGAAGAAAACCATTCCTGGGGAATAAAAAAGGCAAGGCAGTTAAGATAATCTTTAGGTGATTGCTTAAGAGAATTTAGCTGGACTACTTGAAGTGGTCACATGCTGTTTTGTAAATAATTTGTTTTGTTGATGAGACTAATCTTGTCTCTCTTTGAACATGTCTCTGCAAGTGTTAGGTTGTCATGGGAAGTATTCCCTGAATGCCTCTGAAATATGTGTGTTTTTCTCCTAAGCTTCACAATGAGGATGACCCCCCAGAGTCTTCAGCGGCTGAGCAGCCTTCGACGTCTGCAGAGACTCCGCAGCCTCCGCAGACAGCAGCCTTACCTGAGGCAGATACTTCCCCTCCTCCTTACTGTAGCATAGCTGTGGAACCAGCTGCAACCTCAGGTATTTTTCTCAAATAGCAGCTTGTCAGGGATGAGCCTGTATGAATCAGCTCTTGGTTCAAAGTGGTCTGATGCTGGCATGTGTTTTTTTTTCCATGCGCACAATTGCAGTAAAAAGCTGTCCTTTGATGTGCAGCCTTTCAGTTTGTTCCACTTGTAAATGATGCTGATTGTTCCAAATTGCTAGACTAAATGGATGTTCATTAATTAGTTAAATAGGTTTTATTTAAGTCTGCTTGTAGTTCATTTCCACATTTCATCTACATTTTTGAGTAGTGCTCTATTATTAGACCTCATTAGCAATTTTCATTGCCTCTTTATAAAAAACTCTTCAGACTTTAGTGTGTTACATGATTTGGTGAAAATATTGCCATGAAAAGGTTAATTTTGCTTTAAAGGCTCTTGATAAAACTTCTCATGAAAAATGAATAATGGGTCTCTTTACCCATTTATTCACTGCTCCGTTTCTTAGGAGGTTGTGACTTGGGGGTATGGGAGACTTAACAGCAAGCAACATTGAAGTTCATATGGTTCATTTATTTGGCACATGGGAGGCACACATAGATTTGTGCCTCCCATGTGCCAAATAAATATTTTAGGAGTAACTGCCAAGCCAATTTTTTTAATGTTTGTTAAAAGAACAGTTTCCTGTCCCTGTTCTTTGAGGCAGTGTTTGCAAGTATAATACATAGCTATGTGGAATTATCCCTATATATAACATCCTTGTGTTGGTGTGCTGACAAATGTGTTCGCCATGTGACCTGTGCTGACAGAACCTTTACCATGTAAACAGCCTTTTGACGAGCTACTGCTGGCTGTAGGAGGAAGTTCAAGGCATGTTTTAAGTACTTGTAATTAATATTGTTAAAAATTATATTCTATATGGTGATGTCTTACTGTTACAACACAGAATAATGAAGTCTGTGGTCCATTTTGATGGAAGGAACAATTTTTTAAAAAAATGTGTTGAAATTGAAATCTTGGAAAAACTGATTTTCAGAGAGCAACTGGAGTTGGCAACAAGGCCAAACTAAAAAGAATACAGCATGGCTATTACTGGACTGAAGTAACAGATTGATACTGATACTTATAACCTTTTTTTTGTTAAAGATTTTTGTGCATATATCTTTTGGATGATTGGATAAAAAGCATTTGGTTGGAATGCCTGGGGATGTAACTAACCAAATATGATTTTTTTTTCTTCATAAATTTGTTGACTTCTTGCCACCATGTTAAGGTTTCTGCCTTGGGCAGCAGCTCAAAGTACTATCAAGCTGTTAAAAGTTTTTCTTTTAAAAATGTTTGTAAGAACTTAAAAATGCAAATATTCTCAGTTTCAGCCCCTGTAAAAAAATATACTTTAAAGGTAAATAATTATGTGCATGTGAAAGTTAGTATTTTTGACATCTTTCTGGTTTAAAAATGAACAACTTCTTTATTTTGAACAGACACACACAATGAGTTTTATCCTGTACCACCTCCATACAGTGTAGCTACCTCTCTTCCTACATACGATGAAGCAGAGAAGGCCAAAGCTGCAGCCATGGCAGCTGCTGCAGCTGAAGTTGCCCAGCGAGTAAGTGATACACTTCTGCTGTATTTCAGTTTTGTGAAATGTGTTAGGCTAATTATTTATAACAATTGGGCCCATATTATGACCCACTACTATAATAATGGTGGGATGATGATTTAAATATTTTGGAGTTTACGTTTATATAGATAATGTAGGTTAGTTGTAAGTACTATAAAAAGCACATCATATTCAGTCTTTTGAAAGACATAGCTGTCTAAAACAACTTTAAAAGCCAAATTTTGCACTGTGTTAATAGTTTATCCAGTATTTTGTCAACTTTTAATTAGGTATCTCCCTACTAATGTTACTTTGTAGAGTTATCACTAGTGTGTACTGTTTTGGATGTAAAACCAAAAGAATTACCGAAGACCTTTAGAGAGGAAGGGAGAATTTCAACAGTCTGGAAGGGTCATGACCCCAAATCGTGTAGATGGTTTTAAAAGGAAAGGTTCCTGTTGTTTGATCTAGGGAAACTTAAATGCTGAAGTTCAAAGAAATGTTCCAAGTACTTAAAAAAGCCCCTACACGAGTTGTGGTCAACAATTCACAGGCATATATTCAGTGTTTCTAGTTTTGTAAGTATTAACCTTATGAAGAATACAGTCTTCAGAACAGAAGATTGGTCTCTGGAGTTAGTGGTGAATGTGAGTTTTGTGAGCAAGTTTCTTCTTTTCTCTGAAGTTTTGGAATGTGGAAATTCTGCTGCTTGGTAGTGTTGACCATAATATACTATATCCAACAAAGGCTTCCAGTGCTTTCACTAAAAATCTCCTCCCTGAGATCAAATGTGATTACACTTGATATACATTTAAAATCTTACTGGCTGCGATGTGCTTGTGACTAGAAGAAAACCTTTACTCCCCCAGCAGGAGGCAGGTCCTTCCTTGACTGCTGCACAGTGCTCGCAGTGCACAGCACTCACTTTAAGGGATGCACAGCTCATGTTAAAGTGAGTTTGTGTAACATCACCAGTGACTGTGTCGCACTAATCTGTTTGACTGAATTTGGTAGGAAACCACAGAGATTTGACTTGCCAAGTTTTAGCAGTGAGAGGATGATCTCCATTGTCACATTTTGTCTGCTCTAAGAGGAGCATGGGTTCTTTGTAGTCTGTCCTTACTGCTTGTCAAAAATAAAACTTTTGCTGGAATACTTGTCTGAATGAAACCCTTATTCTGAAATTACAAATTTGAAGCATTAACAACCCAAACCTTGACTTATAGAGTACTTGTGACACTATAGACAGGATATGCAGCTCGCACAAAATTCTTGTTCTTACATCTAGAACCCTATGAAGCACAAATTTCAGACATACAAGCAATCTCCCTTGAGAACTCAGCCTGAGGTTCAGCCAATTTCCAGAATAAAGCTAAGTGAAACAAATAAGCAAAACCTCAAAACAGAACAAGTATTTTTTGTATTGTTGTTTTAAACTTTTATTTACTCTTTCTTACAAGTTCAGTCACTGTGACAGAAACATCTTTTGCCCTTCCTCAAACAGTCTGCCTAGTTTTGGTCAAACCACAAATTTTTGAAAAATGAGTTTCCTCAGTTGATACATACAGCTTCAAATTTTGTAAATGCATGGAAATGGTCTTGCATGAAAAAGTTTAGGCTGCCATAGCTCTGAAGGGGATGGGACTTCAGATGTGCTGTTCCCAGAGAACATTCTCAAATATTCTATATCAGAGTAGAAGTACAGAACTAAAAGTAGATGCACCTTAAGGCTTCTCTTGACTGCTTTTGGTGAAAACATTGAACCTGAGAAATAGCAATTTCGGTGTGCCCTGAAATGGTTTTATTATTCTTAGCCTTCAGCTAGAAGGGAAAGGGAAAGCCACTAGATTGAGCTCTCTTCAGTGGTGGGTGGAGGGAAGGAGGACAATGGCTGAACCCCTGAACCTTACATGTTGTGAGATGTCGATTTTAATTGAGCAGGGAGGTAACTGTCTCTAGAAGGGATCAGAGAGGGTGGGTCTAAGCCAAAATAAGAAAAGGCAAGGATGAATGGAGGGTAATGGTATGGACAGAGTAGAAAGTCTTAAATGAGAAACAGAATGGAAAAGGATTAACTGAGATTGGTGGAGAAAGGAACCCAAGTGGGGACAAAATATAGCCCTGGGAAAGGAACTGCAGCTGGTCTGTGAGAAAATAAGACCAGGGAGGGAAAAGGAAGCTGGAGGTAAGAGGCAAGAGAGTTGGATACAGTAATGAAGTGAGAAATAAACTTTTTCACAGTCTGCTTTGCTAGAGCATACTGGAGAGCTTGAAATTCAAGAACTATGTGCTGATGCCATAAGAATTTCACTTACAAAAAATCAGTAAGAACACACTATTATTCCCCCAAAGCAGAGATTGACTAAGAGATTCTAGACTTACGGCAGTGCTAAGTCAGTATCAGAAGTGTATCTGAAAGTCACATTCTTGCTGACTGCTGAAGTGCTCAAGTTTGATGGTAATTCTGTTCAGTTTGCTTCTGTTTTTTTTTTTGTTTTTTTTTTTAAGCAAATGTGCACACACACACAAGCTGTATTAGAGAAACAGCATTAAGGTTGCCAAGTTGGGATTTGGGGAAAAAGTAAGAAATGCTGAGGTTGAGTTTCAGTTTTGTAGGTGATATTAAAATTATGTGCCAGTGCAGTTTTAATTACTGCTGTTTTAATTTCCTTACCATGTGATGCTGCCACAAAATCCCTACCTTATCTAATACTTCTGGACTTGCACTGAGATAGACTAAGACTATGTAATAAGACTGTCTTAATGTGGCAGATGGCTGGGATAAGAAAGAAGGCTCTTGTTATAGTTTGAGTGGTGGTTTGCCATCTTTAGGGGAAGATTTTAGCTCTGAATAGCCATGGAAGAACATAAGTATAAAATAAGAATAAGTAACTTAATTATGTAGCAGTAGTGCAAAGTTCAATTGTTTTCTCACTTTCACAAGTGACAGCTGCAGACATTGTCTGACCTGCATGTTACAGACTTTGCAAAACATAGACAAATTATAGAACATGTAGATTTTTTTCAGTTTTCATTTTCAGCCTTATGAAATTAGTGCTCTTACAAATGTGAACTCTGCTGTGTCCTAAGCTTCTGGTTTCTTCCTTGTAAACAAGGATATATTGCCTCTTTACAGCAATAATCTGAACAGTTAGAAAAAGTTAAATGTCCTTATGCTACCTTGAGCAATGTGTGAAGCTGATAAATTGTCATGGTGTACTCCAAAGTGTGCAGCAAAGGTTCAAATCTACTCATTAAGCAAAAGAGAGGAAATGACATGTAAGGGCAGCACACTTATTATACAGCTTTCATATTTTTTCGCCCCAAATCATGTAGACCACTTAAAAAGATCCTTAATGTGATCATATTAAATACTTCATCATAGGCGCTGTGTTAACAGATAATAAGAGCAATCTAAACTTAACATTTACTGAAACTTTCAATAATTTTATAATTCTTTGGGTAGCTTGTCTTTCAGGAATAGGTTGTGTACAAACATGTATTCCTTTCAAATGCTCCCAGATATCTTATTTTATCAAAGAAATTGTACTAGCCCTGTGTTATCAGTAGTGGTAGCATTAGTTATCTGGGCTTTTTCTTTTCAAATTCTCAAGGTTAGTTTTGAAAGGGCAATTTAAATGGACAAAAATACTGCTTTAATGACTTTGTTTGTATGTTGCAATGAATGGCTTTTACTTAATGCTTTTCAGTTGCATTTGTCTTATGTTTTTCTGTTTTTACATGCTTAGCACGCCCAGTTTAGGGAATCTAGGAGTCTGTTTGATGAAATATTCCTCAGTCGTCCAGAGGTATGGTATAGTTCTCTCTAGTTTAGACTTTGCTATGAATTTTCCTGCTGGCAAACAAATGCTTCTGGGGTTAATTGTGCCTTTTCTCTCCCACAATTAATTTCTCCCTATTGGTTTGTATGCTGAAGATATAATTTATGGGGTTTATTAAGTAATTTGACCCTTTCCTCAGAAGTTGTTCTCTGTAAACACTGCATTGGGAAGAGTTATATCAGTTTAGTGGTTCTTTACTTGAATAAGGTGATTGTCTCCCTATATGCCATGCTAGATTTCAGTTTGGAAAAAAGCTAAAAAACATTGAGGAGAAAAAACAGTCCTCCTCTTGCAGAATACTACAGCGAGCACTGTAGTTTATGGAGATTTAATAGATTCAACTTCAATAGATGCTGTGTACCATTTGATGTTCTTTTGTTTAGAGAAATTACTCTGTGTGACATGCCATTTATGTTGATAATATAATTTGCTGTTCAGATGTTTCTCTGGTCATAGGAGCAGTAAGTTTTCTGTTCCTACAGATGTCAGCTTATTTAGAAAGCAAGAAATGCTGTCCATCTTCCTTAATTTGGCTAAATTTGTCAAAAATCAATGACATACTGAAACAACTTTACATATCTTCTAGATTGGCATGTGTTATGTTACATTGTTCTCATTAAAAAGAAAAATATAAATAAAATATATACCTCATTGATAAAAATGTCGCTATCTAACAGGAGTATTTTATGAAAATATGTTTAACTCTTAGCATCAGCGTAGAGGACAGTTGTTCTTCATAACCCATTTTTATTCCTCACTGCATGGTGGAAAACAATTATATTTTGAAAGTCTAGGGCAATTGACACTAACCAGATCAAATGAGAGCACTGAAAGGCAGTTTTAGTGGGACTTGAGCAGAGTTCAATTAATGTTTTCTGTCTACAGGACTGCTCATAAAACCTCATAATCCTAAGTGATGTA
This sequence comes from Rhabdornis inornatus, assembly GCA_013397075.1. NCBI lineage: Eukaryota > Metazoa > Chordata > Aves > Passeriformes > Rhabdornithidae > Rhabdornis > Rhabdornis inornatus. The sequence continues at coordinate 2,017,997 of VWZS01007209.1, forward strand.
AATATAGGCTAATTTAATTTCTTGGTATTCTAAGTATTTGGTTTCTTAGACACTCATAATTTTTGGATGCTGGTTTTTGGAGGCAGTAAAGAGAACTCAGTTTCATCTTCCTTTTTGACATGGAACGTGACAAATTAATACTTGTTCACATATAATAGAACAGTGCTTCTTGTAAATATCTGCTCCCATGTTCCTGAGCTGTATTTATTGACCCATGTTTCTCACATGTGTAAGCCTCAGAGAAGGCTCTGCTAAATTTGCTACTGTCATTGAGCAAAATTTTCTTTTTTCTGAAGCAACTTTTACACGGAGCATAATTCACTAATTGTTTTGGAAATGCCAGTATGAAGCACGGTAGTTAATAGACAATTTTTTACAAGTCCAAAATTATGATGTATGGGGTTTTGTAGACCTTGTGAAATTAAAATTGAAAATACTTTTTTTTGTCCTGACTTGAAAAAGGAAGTTTTATGGCATGCATTTTGGAGATAAACACATTCAAATGCAGCTCTTTTTTTAACGCCTTTTCAGCCCTTCCTTCCCTCCCATTCCCTCCCTCTCCATCAGTCTTGTAGCTGCAGCAAAGTTGAGCTTAACAAACTGATGCTTTCTTAGTCACTTAAGATGACCATTTAGGAACACCTAAAATGATGTGGAGCTGAATTATAGCCCCTAAGGATTGTTGTTTAACTGGCTTTTTGTGCGTCCATTAGAATTGTCTGTGTGAATAGCAGTGTTTTATAAGTAGGTTATCTGATACAGTGTCTTGGTTAATTAATCTGAAATACAGAGCACAGCTGGAATTTCACAGCTGTATTAATAAGAGTGAAGGTGACTGCTCTGAGTTGGTACAGCAGTTGTTCGAGCATGTTTTTAACCTAATTGACATACCCTGGTAAATTATCTTGCTCTATTGACAAAGGGGAACATGTGACAGAGCTTTAGATCACTGTGCTTGTTTAATGTCCTTTTAGTCATAAAAATTATTTCTGTAGTAAGTGCTTGTGGGTGAAACAGCCAAGTAAATTTCACTCGATCTCTCTTGATTTCATTTGTTTTTATAGGTAATTTCTTATGTCAGTTCCAATACATTATGGTAGTAGGAGGAAAAATTAGGATGAGGATGTTATTTGTGCTCCTGTTTAGACCATTTTATTGCTGCTACCGACAGCATTATTTAACGTGTGTCATCCTGCATTGTTTTGATGTTACTCATTCAAGTATAAAAATGGTGTTTAATTGGTTTTACTTTTCATCAGGCTCTTTAGGAAGTGCTGACATTGTGAAAACTTTTGTGTTTGCCAGTCTACAGCTGGAGCAATGTTTCACCTGTGCATAGAACTGCATATATAATATCTGCTTAATTCTGTTGAAAATGGAGTGCTGGGAAACAAAGCAACTCTCACTTTCAGTATTTTAAGGTCCAGTATTTTGACACAATAGAAGAAATCTTTGGATCGTTTTGACTGACGTCTCTGTTTGCTTTTGTTTGATTCAAGTGCTGTGCTTTTTGAGTTTAGAAGCCTTTTAGACACTTTTAATGTGCTCGCGCCCTCTAGTGACCCTGGAGGTGTTCTTTGCCTTGCTTATGTTTTGCTGTGGGTTATAAAATTGGTTAGTGCAGTGCCGTTGCATCAGCACTTGATTTTAAGATACTAACCTTGCTCTATAACTTTTATTTTTTATTAAGGAAATTATTAGAAGACCTTTCCAGCAGGAAAAATATAGCACATACTGTGTGATGACTTTTCAAAAAAAATTTAATAGTTTGGCTACATATCAAGATAGTTACAGTATGTTGGTTTTGATTGTCAAAGTACTAATCTGAAATAATTCTAGTTTCATTTACGATGAATAAGACAGTATGTACATTTCTTCTACAGAAACTTTTACAGAAAATTTGGGCTCTGTCAATATAGGCAACAAATAAGACTTGTTTTATAGTTATAAATTATTTTTTTAAAAATTCCTTTATGTGGACATGTTACAGAAATGTCAATTTTCTTCTAGCTTTAGAAACATGATTAATACTTTATCCTATAGATAGTTATTCTAAGCTTCTCACTAAATTATCACTAACCTGTAAATCCAGGAAGAAGAGTATCCACCACGGGATGATTTCAGTGATGCAGATCAGCTTAGAGTGGGCAATGATGGCATCTTCATGTTGGCATTTTTCAGTAAGTTATCTTGCATCCCAGACCTACTGAGGTATATCTTAATTGTACCTTTTTCCTATAGCATATAAAAGAGAGCTGTGGTAAATTGCATTAATGTACTGTAATGAACAGATTTTTCTGCCTGTGCACAAATTATAAACATTTCCTGTTCCAGATACAGCAAATATGTTGCCTTGTTTTCAGTGGTATCTGTCACCAAGATAAGGGGACAAAGCAAAATCATAGTAAATGATTGAAAGTCTAGCACTGGAAATTCTGTCATCTTCTAGCTGGACCTAAGGGTCAGATCACAGGAATCTGGCAATTGATTTTTAACTAGAAAAAATTTGCGAGAGACGATGTGCTGAATAAAAGTTGGTGATATTAGTGTGGTGAATTAAACAGCTGTGGGTTGATTTTTGAAACAAATCCCACATACTCATTTTCAGGTTGAGCTAACCACTGTTATATAAAAACGCATTGTCTTCAGGTAACCTCTGATTTCAACCAGCTCTCCTGCAGCTCTTTGTCACGTACTGTGTGCACAATGTGCATGCCTTGTAACTTGTGTACTGCATGAAGCAAAATCAGATTTAGCAACTAGAAGCTGTTTCTACAAGGAAGCTGTGTTAGTTTTATCAATTGCTTATTTCTCTCTAATTTGAGGATTTTTTTACTTTCTGGAATAAATGTGTTTAGCAACACATGGATGGAAGTTTGGTGTTGGGGATATATCTGTTCTCCTGAGAATTCATCAGGATTAAAGCTGATTGATTGTCCACTGAAGTCTCCATTGTGTCTTTCAATCTAGGTTTTGTAGTAATTCTTTCTTCTGTAATGTTTTTTGCAATCTCTTTAGCCGTTGCAGATGCAGGTTGCAATGCTTTCACAAAAGGTTTTTTTCATGTCGGTGTATGATGCGTTGTTTGCATCTTGGGACAAAAATATATGTCTGCCTCACAAGGCAAATCTATCAAGACATTTATGGAGTAGCAAAGTGAATTTTGTAGTCTCACCTCTTTCTGTAGTTGGAGCACAGAAAGAGTATACTCTTGGGGGAAAACGGAGGTGTGACTCTTTTTTGCTTCATTTTCCTCTCCTTTTTCTATGTTCTATAACTTTTTGTATTCAACCTATTTAGATCCTTTATTGTGTGAACTTGTTCTTCCTTTTAAATTCTGGTTCAGGCCTTCATTAGCACTGCAGTTGGAGGCCAAGGGGATTGTTGACTTTAATATGTCGTAAGTCCTTTAAGTCGCAGATGTCCAAAATTGCATTCCCAAGAACCTTGTGTCCACCTTCAAGAGCGCAAGTATGTACTTGGATAAACTGGCAACTTGCTCTGCAAGTAGGTATTTAGCTGCGTCTGACTGCACAGCCAGTGCTCTTACACATTGGACAAAAGTACTTTGTAGGTCATAATTTTTCATGATTGTTCTGAGACTTTGGTCTTTGCTTACCTATGAAGGAAATGCATAAAATGAGTGCTTACATATTGTAAGGTGTTTAAGAAGCGTGTGTTTAATTGGAATGTGTCAATTATTATGGATACTGGTTACATAGGGGACTTGACAAACTTTACTTGCTGTTTGTGCTCATAGTATGAGGAGTTCATAAAAACAGTTATAGATAGTAATATACCTTTAATGTTAGCTTTTAATAGTTTTTCTACTAGGAAATTGGCTAATTAAATGAAAAATGAGCATAACATAACGAGGGTATATATTTTTTATATGGGTCATGTATTCACATTTGTCCAACAAGGAGATAAAAATCTCCAGCAAGTTGTTGTATGTAGATTTAGGAGAGTGGCAATTAAAATGAAATTTATAGTAAAGCTATCTTTTGAGTTTTTTTCCCAGAGTGGGATATCTTTAAATGCTGTGAGTAGAGGTGGCAGATCACAGAAAGCCTCAAATAAATTCCCTCACATAGTTTAAGTGTAAGAGAACTATATCAGTAACTGTTCTCTAGTGAGAGTGAACAAATGTCTTGTCTCAGGTGTGTTCTCCCACCTCCTCCCTGACTGTCAAGTACAGCATTGGGGATGGAAGTGGAGGGAGATAGCTTGTTTTAAGTATAACAGTAAGTTAGCATTCTTTAATTTCATTTTATTCAAGTGAAGTGTAGCAAAATAAACTTTTTACTGCGCTTACCTGCATATTGCAATCACTTAGTGATATGTAGCCACCACCTAGTGGTAGCTGTCCACGTTGCATAAAATTGCTATCTCGAGGCCATCTAGCGGCCAGATCTGTTTTTTGTGGAATTTTGGTTCTTTTAGGAGCCTGGTGCATGCCAGTTTACAAACCTGTTTCCCATCTAAGCTATAAAGTGTTACTCTGTTTAGCAGAACTAAACAGAATAATACAGTGCACACTAAAGAAGTGAAGTCCTTTCCATGAAGAGGTGGATTTTTTTGCTTGATCCAGAAACTTGGTGAAACACTTTGGAAAACAACCCATTATAAACAACATTTATTTCTAATATATGGAAAAATCATGTTTCAGAAAATAGGTGTTGCCCTTAGTCTATAATTATGTTGGTGAGCTAAGAATCTGCTCTCTAATGTTCGGGACTGGTGTTTGTCAGCTTCTTATTTTGAGGGAAATGAATATATGTGTGAATATATTCATTTTGCTATGAAGGCAAAATGGAAAAAAAATTGCTATCAGACAACTTCATGTGTTTTTTTTTTAATATTTTGTATTTTTTAAGTCAACTGTGCCTTATACAGCATGACTTATTCAGCAGAAATTTTCTAGAATGCCAGAGGAATGTAGTAGGTGAGTTTCTCAGTATTTTTTTTGTATGCACGACAAAAGGGAGGAATTTCTGAACTGTATCTTTCCATTTTGATCAAGGTGTAATTGTGATAGGGCAAGTAACTGTCATGGACAAAGGATTTGGTTTTCATGCTTAATCTGCCTGTAGTGGAAGTCTTTTGAATTATGTCTGATAAACTCATACTGGTGCATTATCTGAAGGAGGTACTTTTGGACATTATTAAAAGGCTTATATGGTTTTCCCTTATATTTAAGGAATGCTTTAGAACAAACCTTTTTTTCCTGTGGGCCCCAAGAGCGGTTGTGGAGCTTATCTGAATTCTTTGAAACCATGTAAGGGAGTTTTGGGTTGTCCCTACAACACAGGAAAAATGAATTCACAGATAGGTTAATAAGGAGATAAAAATGGAGAAAAGCGTTCAGTAGTACAACCAAAGCTTAAATTCGCATACAGAAATCTGACCTTTTTGAACATCTAGGCTATTTAAGCACTGTATAGAACTCACAGCAATACAATCTTGTTTTACAGGGAAATGTAAATGTACATGGTGTCCTAGACAGTATATTGGAACAGAAAATAACCGTACCAAAGTTTTGTAAAATAATATTCATACAGTTTTCAAAACTGTTAAGTGCCTCAAACAGTCAAACTTCACACAAGCTGTGATACCTACTTTGGAGGTTTTAAGGGGGCCCTAGTTGGGAGGCACAAGCTCAGGCACAAGCTCAGGTACAAGCGCAGTCTCCTTGTGTATGCTTCCTGAGGAGTAGTAAGCATGGTTGAATTTCCCTTGGGAGGTTTCCTCTGTGTAACTTTAGGAAACCTGACTTCTGTGTGTCTACATCACAAACATTATGCAGGTTTCCCTTAGTCATGCAAGAGAAGCTGAGGGGAAGTTACTTCATAAAAATTTTAAATGTTGGGACATAGAGGAACTCTTTTGAGTTCTTATTTCTCTCTGGTTATTAGGGGAGGCTGACTGACCTTCATACACAATCACCTAATTTCTTTCTTACTGTAGAAACAATTTGAATTACATAGTTTTTTTGTATGCATTAGATATAATACAAAACAATTGGAATGAGGAAGCTTCTAGTTGTGTAGTGGGAAAAACATAGCAGCAAGAGTAATGAAGTAGGAATAAACTACTGAAGAATGTTTCTGAACATTAATCACTAAGAAAAAAAATTATCTGTTTTCTGTGGAAGCTTCACAGCCAACACTTCTAGTGATCATCATCAGTCTGTAAATGAACCCTCAGGATGGAGCAAAGATATATATCCCAGTTAAAGAATGGAACAAATTGTATGCAGGAGTGGGAAGAACAATTCCTAGTGGTGTGAAGACCTGGAGAGGATTATTTATTATTGCAGTATGCTTAGTAAGTCTTGGCCAGGTATAAAGCATTAAGCTCTTTGGTGTTTGCTGTATGTTAAAATAGTAAGTAAATGAACAAACAAATTGTGGAATAAAGGCTATAACTGAGTATAAGTTGCTTTTTGTATATGTAGTTGCCATTATAATCTTTTTACAGGCTTGAACCATGGCTAAAACTTGAGACATAAGGCTTCCGATCAGTTTTACTGGCTTCTTTTCATGATACTTATAAACTTAAAACAAGTGATTAATGTGTAGTTGTGGAAAACTAAGTAAAACAAAAATCAGCAGGTGAAGTGCTGGAGCAGCTGGGGAAAAATCACAATGTAATGTGCTTGTCATTATTTTTTCATCTGATGTATTTCAATATGTACAACTCAAAAGTCTTGTACTTTGTATTTTGGCTGGGATTATTTTACTGAAAACGTTAAGGAGAAAGACAGCATAAATGTAGGGACTGCTTTGGATCATGAACACTCTTTATTAAAAAAGACCTTTAGTCCAACCCTTCTCCTCCCAAAAGCCAATTTCTTATGTGTTTCATTATGGATTTTGTTGTCATGAGGAGATAATGCTAATGTTCATATTCTTCTGATGTGAATTACATTTATATAGACTTTGTCCTCTTGTCATCACCTCAGGAATAATAAAATTCAAAAACCATACTTTTATCGGTCCCACTTCACTGAATGGTGCTAGAGTATTAAAAGTAGACACTGAAATCATGATGCCAATGCAGTCAGCATGAGTTTCATTTAAATGTCATAAATTTGTTAACGGAAAGTTGACAGTAATTGAAAGTTGGGCTCAAGTAGGCATGTAATCACTTTTGGGATAGAAACAATTATTGTTGCACAGTGGTTTGATTTGCAGTGGAGATCTACAGAATGCACACAGAACTTGGCTGCATAAAGAAGATGGGCAAGTAGAAGTTAAGAATTCTTTTTTAGTTAGAATTATGATGTTGTAGCAGATTTTTCACCAGATTTTTCCCCTTCAGTTTTAGGAATGGTTTTCCTTATGAAAGCATGTTATTAGTGTCACGATAGGTAGATTGTCTGTGCAGGAACGTCATGGAAGCTGATGTGGTATGAAGGATGAAGTCATCTCTTGAACAGCTGAGCAGCGTCATTTACAATTCACAAAGTGAGCGGATGCAGAAAAATAGTGAAGGATAGCATTTGTTACAGCAAGGAACTTGTACAACGACTTATTTGTTGCTAGTAGATAGAGAAGGAAGTTGGTAATTCTAGAGAAATTAGTACATAATTCCTTTTACTGGTCACTCCCCTCGCTGGTCTATTTTCTCCCTCAGCTTGATGGGGGAGCCTGTGCTGTGGCTTCTCTATGGCAACATAGGGATGAAAATGATAAACAACTTTCATTTCAATAATAAGCTGAGACAGGAATTATACAGAAATAAACTGCAGTAACTCTTACCAGATGCAGTGTAAGCTGTAGAGCTCAGAGCTTGCATGGCTGACAGAAGATAGACATGGATGCGTATGATGGAAAAAGATATGCAGATAGGCAAATGAGGCTGATCTTGATGTAGAGAAAAAACAATTGTGAGAAATTGTAGTCTGCTCAGAAGCTGGAGATGCATTTCTGAATGCAAATATTGTATTTTGTAACCAGAATGAGACAAGGAGGAGGATTTTCAAAGTAGTAGTAGGACATGGCATGTAAGAGAAGTAATGGGCAAGATGGAAAACACGTAGACATTATTGTTGCCCTTCTTAAGTTTGTTAAAATGATGCAACACCAAGGCAGTGTTGGGAGACTCTCCCTAGTACGTTGTCTGAGTTTTAGAGAGGTGGAAGTAACGTGTTCCTTGTGCTGCTGAAGACACAGATTTTTTATTAGGTCCTTCCTGTACAAGTTTTCTAGCAAATGGTTACAGATAAAACTTAAATGAGATTTTTCTTCTGTATGTACTTCAGTTTTATTGGAATGCATGAACTTGCATAGTTTACAACTCTTAGGAGGTTTATGTCTATTCTGTTTGCATTAGCTGTTATGTAACTTGATGGAAGAGCAGACTGATTAGAGAGAAAAAACCCCTTACTGTGAGCAAGACTGGAACATGCTGATGCCTTATTTTCAAGAGTTGGGCAAATACCTTGATGTTAAATATCCATGAAATACTTATGCAGTGACAGTGAATTCTGTTTTGAATATTCCTTTAGTTCAAGTTGAAAGTAGGGTAAAATTGTCAGTGCTCCTCTTTAATTACAAAAACTAATTTTTTCCCCTCCTGTATTTGGGAAATCTCTAATTTTTATAATGCATTTACAAATGATTTAAGGTAATTAAAAAAATATCTATTAGAATTGTACATATTCTGAGAATTCCTCTAGTCCTCATAAACTGTTAGAAGCTTGTGAATTCTGTGACCTTTTTGAGATACCTGTCTTTAGGTATACCTAACCATGATCACAGTCACTCTTTGTAGCTTGAGTAGTGGGGAGAAAGAGCAATGAGCTCTTATGCGGAGACAGGATCAGAGAATGCATTGAATAAGGAGCTTCTGAAATCAATTACTGTTAAAAGATGGTGGGTTTGGAGAGCTTGCTTAAAATAGGGAAATCAAAACAGTTTATCTAGGTTCTCTCAAATGTGAATGTGTCTTGGAAGGATAGGTAAATGTTAGGGTCACAGTGTTGTTCTGTAGGGTTTGTTTTTTAGCAGGGGTTAGATTGGTTTTGTTTGTTTCCTCTGCATATACCAGTTTGGATCAGCATTTGTTCAAAGTTGTGGAGGTTTTTTTGATTTTGTTTTTTGGGGTCCTTTTAGATTAGTAATTTGTATAAAAGTAAGAATTCTTGTTGCCACCATCTGTTACCCATGTCTCTGACCAATGCAAGATGTTTTCTCACTTGTACTAAAGGACTATTTTGATGTGAAGCCTTCCAAAACGTCTCTTGAAACTTCAGTTTCTTTAAAGTTCATTAAATCCTACTGCAGTTTTATGGATTAATTTTTCATTTGTGAACATATTGCATCTTTATGTGGATTATTGGGAGAATTGTAAGACGGTTTTAAAGTATAAAAATAGTTGGTTTTTATAGACAGTACTTCAAAATTCTTTAATGAAAGAAAACTATTAAGCAATTTTCTGTTTCTAGTTGTGTGTTCAAACTTTAACTGAAAAGATAGGCTTTTTTTTCCTCTGGTGATTTAATGTCTGAATTTTATGTACCTAAGTTTGGGATTTTAAACATTAAGGATTTGTGGGCAAGGGTTTTGTTCCCCTCTGCCCTTCTTCCATTCCTCTTTCCCTCCTCTGTGGTTCTTGTGTTTACTGTGGAGTTCCCTAATGTTTCCAATTTTCCACTGTCATGTCCTCTCCAGAATTCCCAAGTTGCCTTCTTCTACCAGTTCCTCCAGCTCTTCTGTTTTGTGGTTTACTTTTTGGATGCCCTCACAGATTCCCAAGCTGGGCCATTCACCTAATTGTGAATTCTCACACTCTGATGTAATGCATGCAACCTGAAGTTAGTGCAGATGATGATGCTGATGGCCAAGTACATATGCAGATATGAAACTTTAAGTTGTTGAACTGAAGGTTGTGTAAAAGTGTTAATTGAAGCAATAGTGGTAGTATGCTCAATGTCCTTTTTGTTCATTGATTTTTTAACTTCTGTGAAAAGCTTCCAATGCTTCTTATTTCTAATGAATATAGGTCTAAAAGAGAAGGCATTAATATAGATCTAAAAGAGACCCATGAAACATCAGCTTCTCAACTTACCTTCATTTCTACACTAAGTTTTTGGAGCAAGAGTGGATACTTTTATTGTTAGATCTAAAATGGATAAAGCTGAATATGCAACCTTGATACATGCTGTATGTGTGCATGTAACTATATTTTTTTGGTTATAAAAGTGTAACAAGGGTTTTTCTTCTTTTGTTTAAGCCAAATCTTGTATGTTATAGTACTTTTTGTGAATTTACTTTTCATGTCCAGTATAATCTGGTTAGGTGTCTATTGTAGTGTAATACTTTATTTTATGTTGGCATTTTCTCTTGTGTAAATTAGTAGGTTCCAGCCTGTTTACCATTTGCTTTGTCATTAAGTGACTATACCATGGGGAATGTCTGGGTTCAAAGTCAATCTCTGAAAGCCTGAATTACCGGAAGGGAATTAACTGACTGTGTAAGCATGTCCTTAGTTTAAAAGTGAAATTACTGTTAAGTCTGTTTGCTTAGCTATACAGATTAACAGAAGCTACTGTTTCTTTTATTTTATAGTGGCGTTTATTTTCAACTGGATTGGATTTTGTTTATCCTTCTGTATAACAAATACTATAGCTGGAAGGTATGGTGCAATCTGTGGATTTGGTCTCTCCCTGATCAAATGGATTCTCATTGTACGGGTATGTTTCTTGATTCACACTGTACAGTCTCTGTAGAACAAACCCATAATAATTTATTCAAAGATATAATAAGGGAATTGAAAACCAGTATTTTTTCTTTTTTTACCTGACATAACATTTGATGTTCACATTTTCACTAAAATAAATGCCGAATGACTCATTCCTTGCACAAGTATTTAAAACGCTGCAGAAGAAGTGGAGCAAGTACCTAAAATATCACTGGTATTATAGTGTCCTGTATAAAAGATGTCTTGGCCTGTTGGGAAGGGAATATAAGAATGCATTTCCTCCCTGTACTTAATTCTTTTATTACTTGTAAGATACATATGGGATCAAGTCCAGCTTAATTATAAAGTTAGTCACACTTTTACAATCTTAAATGCTTGATTCTTGATGTTTTCACTGCAAAACGAAATACTTTTCCAAAAGCCATACTAGCCAAATGCAAGTTACTTAGCTAAGTGGATGCTAAATGAAATGTAATGCTGCTTTCTGAACTTGAATTCTGCTTATCTGTGAGATATAACATTTAAAATCCCATCCCTTTTAATGAAGAAAAATATCTTGATAACTTAGATATTTTTCATATTTTGCCATCAATGACCTTTTTAATTTTTTTTTCCCTGTGTGAGTGTTAGTAACTTGATTTAGTCTTAGCACAATAGTAAAAAAACTGTAGAAAAGCACGGTGCTTCCTGGACATGTACTGCATCCTTCTTAGAGGTTTTTTTTTGTTTGTTTGTTTTGTTTTTTTAATTTCCCTTTTGCTCATTCAAAGCAGGGGAATGCTGCTGGACCAGATGTGATTCTGGTATATTTGTTGGAATTCAGGGGTGAATTTACCTTAATGGAGAGAGAAGATATAAATTTTTCAACTGTGTGTTCATTTGGGATATTTTCAGCTTCCCTTAAGGCATACTAAACAGAGGGCAGAACTTGTTCATTATGTAAATTTTATTTTTCTTCTCTGCTGAAAAGTGTGCTCAAAACAAATATAAAAAATTAATATATGCTAAACTTCTTTGTAGAATTACTGTGTTCTAGACTATAATTAAATTATTGCATGTAATCCATTACTAATTCAAAAACATTAGAGCTGGCCAATTCCAAGACGTCAGGGTTGGGTGTTTTTTTGTAATGAAGATCATCATGTTCCTCTGCTGTCTCCCTTCCTAGAGACAAGAGCAGAAAGCTTGAGAGGTGTGTGCAGACAGTCATTTTAATGGTGACACACAAGCAGGCCTGTGTGCACCAAATTGTTGTATTCCTTTCTTTCAAGATCTTCCAAAGGCTTGTGTCACCATTTTTCACTCAGGGTCAGTTTTGTACTACCTTAGTGTCTAAACAGCCTGAATTCACATATAGTTGATCTGCATCAGCTTTTACTGGGGAGAAGGAAGAGCAGAGGCAGGAAAAGCACAATTTTACCATAGGGGAAACCCAGCCATGGCTGATTCTGCCTAAGGAGAGTAGGAGGAGAGTAATGCACATGGCCAAGTATTTGATTGTTGGTTTTAGTGAATCTTTCCAAACAAATGAAATTGTAACTATTGGAAAAGTATATCGATATGTTCATGTGTGTGTATATATAGATATATATTTATATGCACACACATTTAATGTTTAGAGAATTGAAAATACTAACTAGCAAGTGTAATGGGATCAATGTCAATGTGTTGTCAAAATCTTAGGAACTGAGTATTTACATAGGGATAATGTAAATACCAAGTCTTTAGTTCAACTTAGCAATTCTGTTTCTTGCTATTTTTTCTTTGATTTATGATAGAAATGAATAGAATATATAAGAGTAAACCCTCAAATAATTCATGTGATCTGGCTTTATTCTGGAGAAAACATATGGATTAATTGAAGAAAAAAGCCAGCTTTATCTAGAGTTTTTAAAATGTCTTAGATTTTCATCTGCTTGCATATGTGGCCTAGTATCTTTTGTTTGGTTGTTTTTGTTTTGTTGTTTTTGGGGGTTCTTTTGTTTGCTCAGGGCTTTTTATTTCCCCCCCATTACTTCTTGGTTGATATACTGAAATGTCCTAGAAAGGGCAGATGGGAAGCACTAAGCACAAAATTCAGGATGCAGTAAATGTAATGAATGATAGCAGAGTAGAAGTGCATGGAAAACTTGCAGGGCTGCTAAGTAGGTTATTTTACTCCTTCTGGCAACTCTTCACTCATCTCCCCATTTCTACTTTTTGTGTGGGTTTTGGAGACATTTGATTAGCCTTTTTATCAGTGAAGCATGAAGTCTGGAGTCTGGTAAAGGCACAGATACCTGTCTCCAGTACGATCGCACCCTGCCCTCCAGCTGCCTCCCACTTCACAGGGAGGACAAAACTGTCTGCCATGGTCACTCGAAGGAACAGTTGAAATGGCACTTCAAGGTTCATTTAGTTGCGTTCAGCTCACTGCTGGGACCTGAATGCTGGTTTGAAAATGAAAAGAATTTAATGAGTTGGGGGTCTTTATGGGGCTGGTATTCGTTGCAGCGATTAACAGTAGGGGGTATACAGAAGGTCAAAAGCTCTTCTTTTGTGGGGTCAGCAGAACATCCCTGTCTGATAAGATTAAACTAATGTGGCTTTTCGCGTTAATATCTAAAGCAGCAGGCTGCTGTAATGTGTTTGGGATGGCAGGCACTGGGGGGAAAAGGGAAAATAGACAAGTGGTGATTCATTATAATAAAAAACATCACGTTACTGGCAAGTAATACAAGGGTGTTTTTCATGTATATATATTTTTTTTTTAAATGGGTATACATGTATTTTTTTGAGATTTTTAATTACTTTGCTGCAAACCAACTGACAACGGAAGTGTTTTATTTGTGTATTAAACTGCAGTACATATGCTAGTTTTGCATTTTAGTAGGATTAATTACTTTTATTTTAACTTGCTTTTTCCTCTGTGCTTTCTCTATTTGCATAGTGCATTAAATATGTCTTAGTCATCTATCTTACTGCTGCTAAGCCTCATGTATGAATTTCAGTTTTCAGATTATTTTACTGGATATTTCAATGGACAGTACTGGCTTTGGTGGATATTTCTTGTACTTGGTAAGTGGCAGTTGAATTAATTTCTGTTTTGATGTGGAAGTACTCAAAGATGAATCATGCAATTGTAAATAAGAGTTTTGTAGCATGTTTAGCTATGTGCTTTTCCTTAGCTGCTGATAGTTTTGTGTGGTTTTATTTCCATATTAGTATCAATATAGTGTTAATGAGGTTATTGGTTACCATAGTGGTGTTATTGTGTGAACTGTGGACTATTCAAATACCCTTCAGCTCAAAAAATTTTGTTCTGCATAAGGGATTATGTGTAAAACTGGGAGTTGTAACTTGCTCTTTTTAAGCTGCTTCTACTGATCTAGGGGTGCAGAACTGTCTAATAAAACTTTGGCTTTATGTGCTAAGTAGTATTTACATGTATAAACCTATATGTCAAGTATTAAATTTTAAGAAATGTGACTGAACCCAGTAAGGTGGAGTCTGCTGTCTTGTACACAGGTCACAAAATGTCCTTTTTGAGTCCTTTGAAATGCAAACTGCATCAGCCGTTACTCAGTAGGATGAGAGAATGGCTTCATGCTTGCTGATCACAGTGGTCCCATGATGTCAGCTTGCTCTTAATAGCTCTGCCTGCCCATGTTTAAAGTTTTATGCACATAAAATTCTGCTCTTCTGTTTGTTTTTAACGAAGGTATACCAAACCCCAACCAGTGTAACTTTTCTCCGACTGTGAATTTTGTAATTTGAATATGGACTCTGGAATGATTTTCTTTTACAGAAGTGAATGCTGCTATGCATTTTAATTTCTGTTTCCAGATCTGGAAGCATGGTAAACTGTTGCTGGTTCAGTAGGTGGCACTCTTCCCTTTGAGTCAATTGATTCAAGTGCTAACAGCAAGTGTTAGAATGAAGTGTTGAGTAAATTAAGTAAAAACAGCAAGTCTGAGACCTTCACTGTTTGTGACTTGCTATTTACCTTGCAAGAAATACCAGAAGACTTAAACAACATTTCCTAATAATTTATCTATCTGCCTTTTAGTAGTGTTCAAGGGCATTCATCAGATTTTCTAATGCCCACCTTGCTCTGCTAATGTGCACTTGCTTGCTTGAAGTACGTAAAAACTGCAAATGTTTAACACATCACAGGATCAGTCCCTTGAATGTTTTTGTATTGTTGAGGTTATTGTATTGAAGTAGGTGAAATGACTCTGTGCAGGCACAAACAGACATTGAACTGAAAAGACTCTTTGCCGGCACAAACATCTCCAGATAAATCTTTAATTAAAACCAAGCCCTGTGGTGCCTGAGATTGAGGTTTGACACCTTTTTTCACTAGAATGAAAATAGTGTTCTTCCCCTAGCACTCCCCCTGCCCCTGCTTTTTCTGTGGAAAAAGCTGTAATTTTTTTTTTAATTAGTCTTTTGCACATATTCAGGAAGTAGCTCGCTTTAATTTGGGAAAGCCTTGTTTTTTGTCTGAAGTATTTGAAGATTGTTTTATTTTTTCTTTAAATCATGAAGTTTATAATATGCCTTGGAATAAAAACCACTCTGAGGCATACAGTGTGCATCCAGCAGCCAGCATTCCCTTGTCTTATGTGTGTTTTGCATGAGATATGCCAACAATATTTTTAAACTGATAAAGTGGCTATATGGTATTGCTGGAACACCATAGAAGGATTCTACCTGAAAAAGCTGCTTAGCAGGACATGGAGGAGTATTATCATGTCATGGGAACACTGCCAACCAGATCTGTGTTTTGTTGTTTTGGATAACCTTTTGTTAGAGCACAAAGTAGTATGTCCAGCATCTCTCCAGAAGTGAATGAGTTGGAGTCTTTCTTATGCATAGACCTTTGACATCCTTCAGCCCACCTACTGCCATCTCTTCTCTTCTGGTGTTCACTGATCTGTTTCTGCTCGCTTTCCTCCTTTCAACATCTGGAAAAATCTGCTTATGCATCACAGAAAAGCAAAGTGGTCTACTTCCAAGGAGCTGTGATGTACAGTGAAAAAAATGGAGAGAGAATTCTAAATTTTAAATTTAAATGTTGGCCAATATTTATTGTTGAGGAACACAATGGAAAGTGGGGTGGTTTTTCTTTCTTCCCTTAACAGAGAAATGTTAAATATGGGTTGAGCTTGGACTGATTTTCCAACGTATATAATGCAGAAAATAAGCTATCAAGCACCTAAAGAGCTGCATGCCCTTATTTTGCTGTTTCAGCTTCTTTTCAATTGAAAGGGGGACTATATCTGGTAACCTTTGGGTAGCAGGTTTTGTAGTAGACTTGCGGTCACAATCTTACTGCTTTCTTCTCTATGGAGAATTTGCCTTAATCACAGAAATGTATCTGGCATAGGTGAAGTTCCACTGGTGAGGAGAGCGTTCTCTGTTGTCATTTTTTCTTTGCTTGTATGCATGTTCTAATGAAGCTTTGTTTGAGAAAAGCAAAAGGAAAGTTTAAAAAATCACGAACAAAAATAATTTAGAAAAGAAAATATCATTGGAAAAAATCAGGGGATCATCCAGGACAGCAGGAAGAAAAAGTGCATCGTGTAGGAAAGAAAATAGTTAAATCCTTTGCTGAACTTGTAAAACCTCAGTTTAGATTCTCGTTTGAGCCTTTGGAGTTCTAATGCACATGTGTATATTCACATAAGCATATATCTTCAAGGTGCCATTATTGTGAATCTAACTTCTCTGTGACTATTGTGGGCATCTTTTTCCTCTTAGCTGAAATATTCTTTCAAATGCAGTGAAATGCAGATAATTTAAAATATTTTGAAATTTGGAGTTGGCAAAAACTGTAATATTAACATATGTTGAGTAATTTTCTTTGGCAATTTTTCTTCCTCCTCTTGGACTGGTGTTTTTTTATAGATGGTTAAATCCCAAGTCATAAACTGCTATAATTCATTACTGGCTTCTTGCTAGAGCAGTCCTTACTTTGTCTTTTTTTTCCCCCCTCTTTTGACTTGCAGTACATTTTTTGTGCATATTGCTAAAGGTACATTTTGTAGACCTGGTACTCTTCTAACACAATAGTAATTTATTTTGAGAATTCTACTTAAATTTGCAAATCAGATTCTTTTACTTTTCAGGATTTTTTTTCTTTGTAAGTATTTTCATGCAGTCTTTTTAGCGGACGACACTTGGACTTAAAATCACTACAACTTGTGAAAAATCTTTCATAAAATTGAATCCTTGTATCACAAGATGAAAGCTGACTCACTTGTTGAATTTGTGAATGATAAATAAAGACTTCAATTTACTTTGTAGGCTAGAGTTTAAAAATTACGTTACTAAGAATAATGTGGAATAGTGTGTATTTATGTAATATACTTAATTTTGTGCATTTTCTACACTTTCAGGACTCCTTCTGTTCTTTCGAGGCTTTGTTAATTATCTTAAAGTCAGAAATATGTCTGAAAGCATGGCAGCTGCTCATAGAACAAGATTTTTTTTCTTGTACTGAAGGTAAGCCATTTTTAGTGAGGAGGTTATCTTTCCCAGGAAGGTGGAGAAGAAAGAAATATTTTAAATAAATAATCAAGCTTCTGTCACGAAGTAGAAGTTGCATGGGTTTTGAACATCTGTGATGAATATTGTGTATATATTCTTCATTGGCTTGGAGATGGGTGAAATCTCTTACTTGGAAGCAAATAACGCATCCTCATTGCCTCCAGTCTTCCCTGGAACTAATGTTCAGCAACAAAAGTTAGGAGGAAGATGTTGTTTTACCTAAGAAACAGTATCTGCTGCTGTCAGGATACTGTCCTTTGTGCTGGAAAACTGGCTTTAGTAGTCAACCTGTTGTCAGCAAGTTAGGAAGCTCTAATCTGCCTGCATATTAAATCTGATTGACATGGGTCTGAACATGCAAACAATAGTTGAGTATTGTCTCTCTTTACATGACTGGATTAAGACAGTCATGTACAAGTATGATTATTGTGTATGCAACAATGTGCTTTATGTATCCTTCAGGTAGCTGACTAATCAGTCTGGCACATATCCATTCTTTTTTTTTTTTAATACTATTTATCCGTTAAGTGGATTTATAGGAGTTCACTATGTAACTTAAACCAGGGGTCTTTATTTGCATTCAACTGTTTTTTATTTAATTGCATGACAAGATAAATTTCAGCCTAGAAATAAGTATTGCAGCATTTTCATTGCTCTGCACTTCACTAAAAATGCTTAAAAACTGTATTTTGACATACATGAGAAGCTGTTTGCTGTAAAAAAAATGAAGTCTTTAATAAATTTTTTCCAGGATTGATCACAGAAACAATTTGAATTAACTTGCAACACATTTTTGAAGCCTGAAAACAGAGACAGTATTTGACTGTAAAAAAAACCCTGTTTCTTTCTATAAGAGACAGTGATAAACATTTAAAAACAGCTAATGATGACTGTGTGCTATACAATATACACTTGATTATGAAAAAAATCTGTTAACCTAACTGTGACATATTATTTATTTTAAATGTGTTTTTTCGTTTCCAAATTATGCAGTAAGTTAATTTATTGAGGTGTATATTGCCTTTAAGCAACCAATCTAAATTGGCAACTACATGGCAGCATTGCCTTTTTGCAATAGTTAGATATGGCTTCTTTTCTTAGTGCTGTGGTAACCTCTTCAGAATACTGAAATTTGTAGATGTAACTGAAAATATCTGTTAGCTTTCAGTACAGTAAAGTTTAAAAATACTGTTTAAAAACCAGTTGTTAGGACTAAATGGTATTTGAGAACTGTAGTTTGAAGAGAATAGTGAAAGTGTAGGATAATGCAGTCTGGGATTCCATGCTCTTCTGCAGTTAAAATTCTGTGTTGGGACAAAACACTGTTTAACCTAGAACTTACTGGAGTTAATGAGCTGTCCTATCAGAGTTCAATGGCTTTGAATTTTTTCTTTACCTGTAAGCACCACTGAGATGTGCAAGTTGTGGGCTCATAAGGTCTGTGGGGTGTTTAGAGAGATGAACACATAAATATTATGTTTTTGAAGCATCTAAAGAACTGAAACAAGAAGTTCAAATTAATTGCCATCACATTTAAACGTCCTTATTCTTGCATAGACAAGTAAGCTCCTCTAAAGTGACACCTCTACACTGATTATTAGTTTTAATAAATAACAAACAATACCCCTACAGTTAGAAAATATTCTCAAGTGTTCTTTTGGAATCATAATAAAATAACAGTAAATTTTTGCATTTTTTCCCATTCTGACATGGGGGGTGGGGAGGCTGCTGTTTTGCTTGCAGTTCAGGTTTGGCGGTCACTTAGCAATGCTACTTCTGGTAAGTCATGGTGATGAACTGAAGTACAACTTCTTCTTTATCTCCAGACTGCATCGAACAGACATTCCTTTCCTATGCTGGTGTGAAACTTCCAGATGATCTGTAACCCTCCAAGTTAATAAAATAGAAGACTACTAAAACCAGAAGACAAATAATTGAAAATATGGCTTCAAAAATGAATGACGGGATGGTTTATGATCAAGTACCAGTTCTGGTCATTCTAGTAAATATTTATAATTGTTGCCTTTTGTTTTAGCACATTCGTATATGTGCTTGTTAAAAAGATAGTATTGAAATAAGAACAAACTATCTAAGTATAGATTAGGTACAGTCAGACTCAGTTAATCTGTGCTTATTGTATCTGAAAGATTTGAGTGGTAACTTGTTTCACAGCTTGTATGTACCACAGACGTGGTGATCTGAACTGAGTACAATGAAATGCATTAAATGATTCAGATTAACCAGTTCAGACAGATTTTTTTATATAATTTAGATTCATCTAATGATTGTATAGAACATTTTTAAGTTTACTAAACCCCAAAGTTCCTTGTCACAAACTTATATTCACCAATATTTTATTGAATTCAAGCCAATATACTGGTTTGTGCTAAAACTGATACACTTTGAGTTCCCTGTAAATAACTCTGCCTAAATGACTGTTTTAATTGCTTCTTAGGAAATATGTCAAAATATATTTTGTAACAGCATATTCTCTAAATTTTGTTTAATCTTAGAGCTATATACATATTTTTTGTTAATTGGCTATTAAAGTTTTAGTTAATAGTAGATGTAATTTTGGAGGTTTGCATTCTTGAGGTCACTATAAATACAACATCCACATTGAGTGCTTCTCAAAAATCATACAACTACTTTATGATGCTTGTTTAGAATAAATGCATTGCCATTTCATAAGAACGAACTAGTTTAAATGCAAGGTAATTTGGGAAGTAATCTATGAAGGAAAAAAGAAATTTAAAGCTCTGAAAATAGAAAATGTGTTTTATCTCTCCCTTTATTAATTTAAGGTATACCATTACGTTCTTATAAATATCATCTCTTTAAGGGGTACTGTCTACAGTTCATGCACGTGTAGTTTCTTTTGAAGTTTGTGAAATTTATGCTTCTTCTATAAGTAGGAGAAGACATCTCAGTCCTTTGTACGACTGGAATCTCAGTTGGAAAAAATACATTGGCTGTTGGTTGCACCTTTGAGGAAAAAGTACAAATAGTTTCCTCCATTTTTCTTTTTAATTAGAATTCTGCTTTTTTTATTACTAACATTTAAACCAATGAGGTTTATGTTGTGTTAATCTAGTGCTGTATTGAGTTTTGTATCTATAATGAATGTTTAAAATATACATATGTAAACATTTTCATTTTCCTAATCTTTCAGAGATAACTGATAGTAACTAAAACTTTAGGGGCACCTCTACTTCTCAGCTTTTTATGGAAAGAAGAAAGTTAAGTATTATGTTCAATATCCTATTGGGATTTCCTTCTAAACTTCTATTTGTTTCTGTGTTCTTTTGCGTTCATTGTCCAGATGAAAAAGAAGCAAATAATAAAGCATTGCTTGGTTTTGCTAATTAAGACTTAATGCTTTTTGGGTTTTTTTTTTTTGTACTTCATGTTGAAAAATGTATGCTGCAGTATTTATGTCAACATGGAATTACAGACAAATTACTTGGCGAAATAGATACTAATCAATCTTCCTTGCTCTTCTTCATCTCATGTTTCATAGCAACAAACAAACATCAACTAGCACTATTTTTCAACTATATTAATTTTCCCATATTAAGTAGCAACTTCTGGTAGAATTACTCCTCTTTGGTCCATGCATTTTATAGGAAACTTCATACATATACTTTGCATACTATCTTGGAAAAATTCTCATTTGGTCAGAAAGAATATGCAGGGTTAAAATGTACACATTATCTAATCCTCTATAGTTGATGCATCAGTTTGGAAGCCTGAAATCTCATCAGCAGGAGGAAGGGAACTGGGACAGTATTTTCAAAGACTCTGCAATCTATTCCAGATGTGTCAAATGCTGCATATTTTCCTTGCTATTTCCTGTGAGCTTGGTTTGGAGCAGCTGGCTCTGTGGCTTAGAGACACCTGGCCAGCTTTGCTTTGTGTCTTGGGGGTGTTGGGGGAGAAGCTCTAGTATTGCAGTGAAGTTGACTGTAAACATATTTTGTATGAATGCAAATAAGGCTTTGAAACTTAGGACTAAATTGAAGAGGGGAGGTGAGGAGAGGAGAGAAAATCCTGCTTTATTTGAGCAGATAGCATTGAAATTTTTCTAGTTTTGTCATCTACTTCTATTGATGTAGACACCACAGGAAGACTGACATCTTGAACGTGATTCAGGTAGCCTGTGGGACTCTATTAACACATTTCAGAAATGATCTCTTACTCGTGCTTTCAGTCCCCTTACAGAGCTGAGGTTGTCTCCAAGCTTCTGCTTTGCTGTCTCACCTAAGGTATGGACACAGTCCTCATCCTGCAACACCTTTTAACCTGATTTCAACACCCTGCTCTTTTTGTATTTGCTTCCCTCGCTTTGAATGATGACAACAGGTGAGGAAAAGTGGCTTTGTGTGTTATCATAACATCAGAAAGCTTTTAATCTCTCTTCCACTTTTTGAGAATGTTTTCCCATAATACTCTGCAATAGTTCCTCCTGTGTGGTTGCTTACATTGTTCACTTGAGCCATAAACATTAATCTAGTGAAATGACAATAGATGGTTTCTTGGACTTTTGAAGAGAAGATGAATAACGTCTGATATGGAAGTAAATATCTCTCAGTAAGGCAAAAAAAAAAATTCCTAATCATGCTAAAACATGATTAACATGTGCACAGAAACAGCAGAGTCCAGGCTATTGTTTCTCTTCTTTTCTACCATCCAGAGATCCTTATCTTTTTTCTTTATAATTGAGTATACTTTTACCATCTGTATGTTCTCTACTTAGCATATGCTTTCCAGTTCCACATCCCTTCTCCTTTCTCTATGCACTGGCTATGCTCCCTGCAAGGATAGGCAGAAGGCTGCTCTACTCCATGTTGGCTGCGGTTAATAAATAAAGCACCTAGAAATTCTGAAGGGTATTTTTTTATTTCTTACAATGATGGTCTGTATCTGCATACATCCATATTTTATTATTTCTGCTATGTAATTGCCTTTCCCTCTCAACCCTTTTCAAATGAAATAAAGCCAGCTTTCTTGGATTTTTACCTGTGATATATTTTCTTCTTGAGGTAACTGGAATGCAGTGAGGCTTAGAAGTATTGCAAACAACATCAGATCTCCAGCTCTTGTTCCTTTTCTTTTTTAGGAATAAGAATGGTGTCTATTAAAATAAAGTTAAAAATGTTTTGCTTCTTTCATGCTGAGGGATGATCACAGTTATTCCCATGTTTTTACTTCTCTTCTTTCAGTCTTCACTCCTAATCTTTCTTGTGGTCAAAGAAACACAAGATTATACATGGCTGCACAGATGCCTATCTTTCTTAATATTCTAGGGTGGTGTAGTCCCATGACTTACAAATGCGCAGTTGCACATGGAATATGGACTCCTGCTGCTATAAATTGTTTATAAGTTAAATAACTATGAAGCATGCTTCACTTGGATGCATTTGTTAACTGAGTCTGGTGATTTAATATAATTGCAGTGGTGTTGCTGGTTAGTCCACTTCTGCTTCTGTTGTCCACAGCTTTCTCCTGGAGTCCAAAGTCTTAGGTGTATCTTGCCCGGGTGTTTGAGCAGTTTTCTGGTCTTACTGCTGGAAGTGTTACTGAGATAAAGCCAGTGCTAATCATCATGTAATTTGTGGCATGAGCACCTGTGGGACAATTGCTGACATCAAGCAGCCCTACAAGAGAGCTGAATGTGTACCTTTTATGAGGGGGTGTGGGGATAATGGCTTCATACTGAAAGAGTGCATGTTTCATTAAGATACTAGGAAGAAATTCTTTACTGTGAGGGTGGTGAGGCACTGGAACAGGTTGCCCAGAGGAGCTGTGGATGCCCCATCCCTGGAAGAGTTCAAGGCCAGGTTGGGTGGGACTTTGAGCCACTAGGTCTAGTAGAAGGTATCCCTGCACATGTCAAGGGGGCTGGAAGTAGATGATCTTTAAGGTCCATTCCAACCCAAAACATATATGATTCTATAATTATTCTTTGATTCTTTGACTTCTAATTAATTAATTAAACTCTATCTCTTGCCATTTTCATAGGAAGTCTTCATAGGGATTTTTATTTTAGAGAATGACAAGCTGTTTTTGATAGATCAAATTTACTTCTACCTCTAGAAACAAGGAACTTCTGAAGACGCCACTATTGGGTCACCCTTCTGTATATGGAATGATGGAAATAATATCTGCAAATTAAATCGATAAGCCTGAGATGTAAATCAGATCCCAACTTAAAAGCTGTTACTTTGAGAACAGTATGATGCAGTGGTTAAGCAAAAAAAGGAATTTCTGTTGTAAATAGTTACTGTCAGTCAGTTGTAGTGTTAGTGTGCTTTGGATTCTCAAGTGCTTCTATTTTTCCCCTGAGAAGTCAGTTTTTGAAGTTTTTGTTTTGGTTTTGCTTTTTTTTTTTGTTTTGTTTTGTTCGTTTTTGTTTTGGTTTTTTGTTTTGGTTTTTTTTGTTTGTTTTGGTTTTGTTTTGTGTTTTGGTTTGGTTTGTTTGATGTTTTTTGGTTTGTTTGTTTTTGTTTTTTTGTAATAAACTTGCATACATTAAGTGCAAGAAGCACTGACAGCATAATCCTGTGGCTATAAAACTATACATTCAGGAGTTAAATGTTCCTGAATTCTGACTGAAAGCTGACATCACGTGTTGGACTCGGCAGGTTATGTATTACTGGGCTCATGATCTCCGCCCAATTCTTCCTTCATAATGATGGTGAGTGCTGCTACACATTGTGCTCTGAATATGTCATGGACTCAATTATTTCAACACTGAAATTTGCATTAATGAAGAAATCAGTATTTTCAACTTTGTGTTTTGTCACAAATCTCATGATGCTGGTACCTTCCTTATGCTTTTGCTTAGCGTGGTACCTACACAAGGGTTGAAAAAGGTGTGTTCCCTCCCTGAATGCTCTTTGAAATCTCAGAGGTGGACACGATGCATTCATTAACACTTGTTCCTGATCTTGGCAGGACCTCTCTACAGCTACCTGGTGCAAAGAGTAAGTAAATTTTGTGACAGGCTGCTTAGGAATTAGCATTTTAGTAATAAAACTTGTGCTTTTTAAAGAAAAACTGCTGCTTACTAGAAATGTTAGCTTTTCAGTAACAGCAACAGCTGTGGGAGGGACATAGACCAGAACAATAACACTCCTTACTAATTGTGTCTAATATAATACATTTTTCAGTGAGTGAAAAATCTTGAGTACCATGTAAAATTATTTATGTTGCACTGTTATTTTACGACTTTGATTTTCACATTCAATATGTATGAAGATGAACACATCTAAATGGCGAATGTTACAGTTCTCAGAGGCTGAGTCACTTCGTTTGTTCTTAGAGGGTCATGAATCTTTGAGGTGTGAATCTGAAAATTTCAAGAGCAATGAATTATCAAGAATTTAAGAATCAAATTAATCAAGGAGGTTTACCCAAGAAATAAAGCAAAAGCCATTGTGTGTTGTTCTCTCCACTCCCCCAAATAAGTAAGTCTGTCAGCTTTTTTACTTTTCTCCATTGCTGGTTGTGAAAAGGTATCTTCAGTTCTGCAATATCTTGCCTTGCATATCACTGACCTTAATAAGAACTCAGCAGAATAAAGTGTCCTTCCAATTACGCCCTTACGTTTGAATTGGTATTTGTAGTCTTCCCTCAGTGAGCACACATGACATTAAAATTCCCTACAACGAAAACTAATGATTTTGTAAGTTGAGAAAGTATCTGTTCTATGATAATAATAAACTTGAAATTTTGTGCACTTGCTGTTAGTTCTAAGCAATGTCTGGGGTAAAGTGTTGTTGGGATTTTCTCTTTACCTCCATGATGAGACTCTTCCATGGGGTGTCATGAAGCCAGTACAATTCTTAAGGCTGGCTATAGGTGTTAAATCTGACAAGTATGTGTGATGCAAGACAATAACATGATTCTTGCCTTCCTCAATTCTCTTAAAGGCATATAATGCAGGAAGATATCCTGCAGCTTTTAATTCTGTAATATAAAAATTAATAACTTGATAGTATGGCAAGATACATTATTCTTTATTTGCTTTTTGCTTTCAAAAAGTCAACTGTAAAACGTCTCATACCTGGGTTAGGGCAACCCTTGGTGTCGGCACAGGTTGGAGAATGAACAGATGGAGAGCAGCCCTGCTGGGAAGGGCTTGGGGGTGCTGGTGGATGGGAGGCTGGACATGACCCAGCCATGGGCACTCCCAGCCCAGAAACCAAACGTGTCCTGGGCTGCATCCAAAGCAGCGTGGGCAGCAGGGGAGGGAGGGGATTCTGCCCCTCTGCTCTGCTCTGTGAGACCCCAGCTGCAGTGCTGCATCAGCTCTGGGAGCCCAGCACAGGAAGGACACAGACCTGGAGTGAGTCCACAGGAGGGCCACAAAAATGGTCAGAGGGCTGGAGCACCTCTCCTGTGAGGAATGGCTGTAGGAATTGGGATTGTTCAGCCTGGAGAAAAGAAATGTCTGCAGATACCTTGTGGCAGCCTTCCAGTACCTAAAGGGGGCCTACAGGAAAGATGAGACATAACTATTTTAGCAACATCTCTTGTGATAGGACAAGGGATAATGGTTTTAAATTGAAAGATATTAGATTTAGACTTGATCTAAGGAATAAATTTTTTATTATGAGGATGGTGAGCCACTGGAAAGGTTACCTGGGGAGGTGGTAAATGCGTCACATATGGAAATGTTCAAGGCCAGGTTGGAGGATGTTCCTTCTTATTACAGAGTGGTTGTACTAGATGACCTTTAAAGGTTTCTTACAACTAACTTCGTAAATGCTATCACAGCATTTTTGATGTTTCTTGTTATTTCCCTGCAGCTTTTGTAAAGACTTACTCATGGTATTTGGGCTATATAAGTACTATATATAGAATTTGATCTTTGTGGTCCCTGCTTATAAAGTGACCTATATTTTTTTGTGTGGGCAGTATACATTTAAGTTATCAAGAGAAAAGATTTTTTTTTTTTTTATATGGGTTTTTTAAAATAAAAAGTCTAGTGAAGTTCACCTTTGCTTTGCTTTAGAAGTTTCAGCAGACTTGTTATTGCTTCTGCATCTCAGCCCTAAACTGTTAATTGTAGTGGTTAATGGTGATTTTTGCATACTTATTTCCTGGGATTTTTTTCTTGTTCTTTTTTTGATGCCTGTGCTCATGCTTTTGTGAGTGTTTAGCTCAGTCCCACTCCCCGTCTTTTTCAGGGCTTCTAATTTTAGAGCATCTGTGTTACAAAAGTGATTAAACACCTCACATTACAAATCACATGTGTGATTTAATCCAGATTTGGGGCTTGTGAAATGCATAGAATTCAGTCCAGTATTATTTGTATTCCTAATTAGTACAGAGTTGTTTTGCACTTCAAATGATAGGTACCATACTATTAACTCTCACCTATCCAGAGGCAGTTTATCTTCATGGTGAATCCCATGGACTAACTCCTGCCCTGGTCTTGTTTGGCACCCAAGCCTGTGCTTGGATCTATTTAGTCACAGCCACCCAATGTCCCCGATCCTGAGCTAATAAGTCCTTTGCAACTG
This sequence comes from Rhabdornis inornatus, assembly GCA_013397075.1. NCBI lineage: Eukaryota > Metazoa > Chordata > Aves > Passeriformes > Rhabdornithidae > Rhabdornis > Rhabdornis inornatus. Next base: position 2,044,768 of record VWZS01007209.1, read on the forward strand.
ATGTAGCTGCATCCAGAGCTATCTTTAATTGCCTAGACTGTGACTAGTTATCATCAGGACTACTGGGAATTTTGGTGCAGAAATTCAGATGTAGAGCTAGCTTGGGTTTGATATGGTTGGTTGTAACGCAAGTAGAACAGATTTGGTGAGGCTGAAGCACTTGCCTTTGAGGCCAGGTTGGGCATGAACATCACACTCTTCAGCACGTTTTGACTACCCGTATTTACCAGTTCTTTTTTAATGATGGTGAGAAATGAGTATCAGACTGACGTATATTGCGTTTAAGTTCCTTTATGAAGCCATATTTAGGTATATTGCTTGGTTGTACAATGGGTTGTCCTGAATTCCTGCTTCCAAGATTATTTCTACATTTAGCATAAATAAAAGTCAACTTTCCCAAGAATCCCAATTCCTATCTGACTGCTATAGCTAACTTATAGGGTTGGGCAGCTTCTTACCTGCTTTCCTTTGGACCAGTAGTTTCCATGGTCACTGCAGAGTCAGTCATTCAGGATAGAGGGAACCACAGGAGGTAATCTGGTATAAGCTCCTGTTCAAAGCAGGGCTGGTGCTGAATTCAGACTGCGTTGCTTAAGACTTTGTCAGGTGGATCTCAAAAACCCCAGAGCACAACGATTTTCCTCACACAGTGAGTGACTTGTCCCAGTGCTTGATTATCCTTGTGTGGTGTCATCACTGACCGAGTATTGATGAGGGATGTGCTCAATGCCTCCTTCCACAGCACCCTGGAGCTCCAAGCTCTCTCTTAACAGGGGAACCCTACCATGAGGAGAAATGTAACCCAGGTCTCTGGGTTACTGAGCAGCCCTGAAAACTGCTCTGCTGTCAAGTGACAAAGGGCAGAAGGCATTTGGAGGGAAAGAATGTACAAACTCTAATGAATTGCTCACATTTCCAACACTGAAAAAAGGATTGTGGGTCTCCTACTATTTCCTGCCAGCTTGTTTAAGCATTGTAGCACTCAGGGCACTGGATGCTGTGAATACTCTTAATTGTTCCTGAAATTATCTCCCTCATGAGGCCTCTTCCTGAATACATGGCATCTGGATATTCTCCCATGATTCCTGTTTCTGACTAACTGTAGGTTTAAGTGCTTGGATTACTTACCACAGGCCTCATATAATCTAATTTCATTTGTCTAAAAGTTTGCATTCATTTGCCATCTAGCCTAAGCTAGTTACCAGGGATTACTCTGTTGCCGGATCAAGAAATCTAATTTCAAATGATACTTTTTTCCACCCAAAGACATATGTCCAAACTGGTATCAAGAGAATCAGCATTTAAAGTATTGGAACTGTAAACTGCACCTTTCAATACCTTTCAAAAAATGTACCTTTCAAAAAATGTTCCTAAGAAAACAATAGCTTTTGGTCTCACTGGAACTTGCTGAAGATTTCCTCAGTTATAGGAAAATTGCTTTTCTTTCTGTGAAATTCAGTTGTGCAATTTTCCACGGTTTCCAGTGTTCCTGCCCTTTGGGAACATCTGTCCTGTGGCTGAGGATACCACAACTTCCAGAGCTGCCAGTCCCCTGGGTTCCTCCCGGATCCTGCCTTGTATTTGGCAATTGACTTCACTCTGTGGTGTTTCGAATGGAATGGTTTGGGCTTTGTGAAATCCTGTTTTCCTACAGACTTTGTTTCATAAGCAAATAAGGATCAGCTGTTTGCTCCCTTCCGATCCAAGAATTGTCAGGACATAATGAAGCAAGTATACAGATGTCAAAATTTTTTCACAAATGATTAAAGTGGCTGAGTTCTTTACAAAGACCAAAGAAACCAGTTTCCATGGCCAGGCTACTTTTCAGTATGGCTTGTGGGAGCTGTATGTTTCCGTGATAGAGCTGGCAAGGTATTTTAAGAGTGCCACACAGCAAGCTGTTGGTCAAAAATTTTCATGTTCCCAGCTCATTTACTTAGTTTATGAACCATCCTTCTAGATGTTATTTTGGGATTATTTGCTACTTGAGTAATTTTGAGATTTTGAGGGGTCACCCAAGTGCTCCAAGGCCTACAGCTCCATTTGATTCTTGAATCCTTCCTCTGTAACAGTGAGAGCTCCCCCAGTGCTGAGTTTTACTTAGACACTTGGCGCAAAGAACAATCCTGCTGCAGGAGTGCTGCTCAGCCACTAGGCAACACTTTTCAGATGGGGCCTGGGGACTTGTACTGACAGGGATTAAACTGATTTTCAGAGGCAGCCTGGGACACTCAGTGCAGTGTAGCTGCAGAAAGGGATCCTTGACACCCAGGCCAGTGGTGCAGAACAGCTTGCATTTGTGCAGATGAAGCAGACCTGCAGCAGAGTGACTGTGTCCATGCTGCATATATATATAATGCTCAATTGTCCTAGGACTTCTGGGAGTGCATTTGGAGGACCAAGACAGTAGAATAGGAAAAAGAGTCAAACCTGGTCCGGTCTTAACCATACTGACTATTGGGAGCCTCCTCTAGAATAATTTCGTGCCTGAACTTCATCCAGGTCCAGTCAAGGGGGAGAGAACTTACTCAGAGCAGTCGAAAATAGCACCAAAGAATGACCTAAAACTCCTCTGAGCAGAAGAATGGGGCTCTGGTGCTTGCTTTAAATCCAAGACTACTCCATTGAGCAATGTGGGCATAACTTTAAAACCTATTTTTGTGACACCACAAATTTACTTTGCTGCAAACTTAATCAGGTAAAGCCTGAGAAAAACCTCCATATTGTTTAAGAGGTAGTGGAGACTTCTTCTGTCAGCTCTGGAAAACTGAGTCAGTTGCTCCAAAATAAGCAAGATTTTCTTGTGATTTGGAAGGTTAAGCCTGAATGTTTTAATCTGTTACATGAAATGAGAAGTGATCCAAAATGGGGAATGGGACAGTCTAATACCACTTGTAAGCTCAAATTTACCCTCACCACCACTATACAAGTTAAAATGTTGTGACTGTGTGACTTCCAGGCAGGCAGCACAAGGAGCATGTTAATATTTAATTTTCATTCTGTGTGACATAGGAGTGCCTGCCTGCTCCCAGCTCCACTCCACGTCCCATTTTCTGGCTGGGCAGTTTCTACACAAAGGAAGGAAGTTTCAGGGAGCTCTGAAAATATCCTTGGATCCAAACACCATGAAAGGAAAGTGTGTTACCAAATACACTTGCCTTGCCCAGGCAGTGGGACCACCCTTTTGGTAGTTTCACAAACTGTAAAGCCTCAAATGCTGCCAACGTTAGCATATAACCTTTGCTTTGCATTTGTAAGTGGTCCCCTTGCTCTTGAAGAGGGGGGGAGTTTAGAAGAGACGCTTTTCTTTGTGGGACTGAATTTTTCTCTAATTTTTTTAAAATCTCAATCAGTATTTTTGGTTAAGGAACAAACACAGAAAATGTGGCTCATTTAATATTTTGTCATGTTTTTCCTCCTTTGGTTTTCTGTAATGAGGTATGGAAAGGATGGCAGAGCTGTTGGCACAAGCATAAAAGATAATCGGTTGCTCTCTGGGGGGCTGGATGGGTATCTGGGAGATAATGCTTCACTTGAGCTTTGTCTTCATCCCTGCTGGTTGTGGCCACCCAGGAGGCTCATAAAATATAAATAAAAACCTGTTTTGTTGGTTTTTTTCCCCTTTTGCTATTGTTTTAGTGAGAGGAGGCTTCCTGAATTCAGCTATATAGTTTTAGTGAGTGACCTATTTGTGAGACTCCTTTCCACATTGGCAAACAGCGGAATGGGAGGCAGCTCCTCCTGCTCTCTGCCCTGCAGCCATCCCCTCCTCCCCATCCCCTCTCCATGGGACCTAACAGAGGCAGCGAGATCTTGACCTGAGCTCGCCAGCTGAGAAATATAGCAGCTGGACACGGCATTTCTGCACCTTGCTGTATCGACACCAAAACAAACAGGGGCCTTGTGGTGAAACTGGTGGTGCATGCTGTCTGCCCCGGCTGATGAGAAACTTCTCAGGTCCAATGCAAACATCTCTTGCTGAATGCTGGGGCCCACACTGTTGTTGACACAGTGATAAAACCACGTTTGCACCGTACAGCATCCTTTCTTTCACTGCTTGTGAAAGGTGAGGTGCACCCAAGCACTGAAAAAGCTGTGGGTTGGGATCTGGTGTGTCATGCTTTGCAAGGAAAGATCCCAGCATCTGTCTGGATGGGGCATAACATGCTCTGCTTCCTTCTCCTCTACCTGCTGCTCTCAGGTTTGGGTTTTTTTCTCCAAACACAAACTCTGGATTAATTCCTCCATAAGAAGAAAAGACAGTTCCTTGAAATAATAGTTTTTCATGCTGATATTATTTAGGCATAATGTATTCCTGAAAATGGGATTAAGAGCTAGAAGTGGGGGAGAAGCCTGAAATCCAAAGCAAAATAATTAATGATTAAAAAAGTGAAGATGTAACTTTGACATTCTTTGAAATCCAGATGAGTTCATAGTATGCAAAACAATATGGCAGGAATTTATAATGAATAATCCAGTTAATCATATGATATTCCAGTAAATACTGAAAAAAAAAATATTGTTCAAGGTTATGAGGCCAGGTATTTTTTATTAAAATAGTGCTGAGTTAACTTCCACAGGCAACTCTGGTCGTATTTGTTCCACAGACAGCAAAGACTTTTTAAAGAAAATCCCACCAGTTGACTTTAAATACTTAACTTTTGCTTTAACAGAAAGGAGCTCATAGGCTGTACTGATGACAGCTTAGTCCTCCATCTCTGACAGAATTGGAAGATATTCATACTGCTATAGTGCAGATTAAATTTGTACGTTACATATGTTGTAGAGACAGGATACATAAGGAGGAGAATCAGCAGGCATCAATTAACATTTGGTTTCACCTGAGGCAGATGTGAATTTCACATCTTGGATTTGATTCCATTTTACTGTTCACATACAGGCTTTGTGAGAGACCAGATGCATAGGTTAATTGCAAGCAGAGTCAATCTTTCATGTCTACATGCCTAAGAATGCAACACTTAAAGCTGCATGCAAGGAGAAGGACAAAACCATCCATGTTTGTCTTGAAGTTGTACTTGGAAAGTGAAAGAAAAATGCCAATTTCAAGTCTGCAGCATTGCTCCCTTTTCCACGGTTTTCCAGCAAGCTGCTTTGTAAGCTCATTTGCAGCTCTGTAGAAAATTGTCATTACAGTTTGCATCCCCAGTACTTCATTTGCAGTAAGTAATAAAAGCTGCAAGAGTGGTATCCAGTGTCCTTGAAATGCCCAAATTTGGTTGCAGCAGAGTTCAAGGTTTGTGTAAATACCTTAATCCTGGAACTTGAATTCAAACATTGGTTTATTCAGCATGTTGGATAGTTTATTTGCATGCATCTCAAAAACACTGGATAGTTTGGCATGGGAAGGGAACAGCAGCCAACTGGCATGTCAGGAGTGAGGTCAGCTGGCAAAATGGTGAGGAAGCTGGCACAATACCTGCCTGCCACTGGTTTTGCTCCAGCTGATACTAACGCCCCATGCCATCAGGAGCTCTGAAGTCACCCACAAGTCAAACAACATTAAAGAAACATTGTAGACGTATACAACACTGTAAACATGAATCAGTTTTTGTTAATGGAATGTGCTTTATCAATGGAAATGGAAATCTGGATTTGGGGGAAAGGAGACTGGTGGGAGTTGGGCTGTTTCTGGGGGTGGGATGAAGAGGAGTTTTTTCTTTGAGAAGGGTGAAATTCTTTCCTCTGGAAGGTCCCCACCAGGTGTTTTGGTGAAGTCCTGTGGAGGAATGTGCAGTAATAAAAAATTGAGATTCAGTGAACAAACCAGGAGGCAAGGATAGATTTATGTCCTTGGCAGCTCAGGCCAGTCTCCATATGTTGTTAACATTAGATGGCAGGAGAAATTAACTGTATCATACACTATTGCACAGCCTGCATGTTAAGCCTCTCCTGTTTAAAAACAATTTAATATAAATGGAAAAGATAAAAATGAAAACTTTTCTCAAGTGAGAACAGATGGCAAAGTTTTCAGACTCTGGAAGTCAGAGGGAGACTTCTCCATGGCCAGGAAAGAGGTGGGACAAGGAGCTCTCCTCAAGGCACTGTATCACCACTTTCTACAGCAGGAGTTTCTAAATACTCCAACAGTGTGCATTGTGTTGCATTAGCTTACGTTTGGAGCTAGCCATCCTCCTTTTCTTTGCTGTGGTTTGAAGCTGAAAATACTGTGGGCATAAAGTTCCATGACATCATTACTCCTGATGACACTTGATTCTTTAAGCTGCACTTGCCAGTTCCTGCTTCAGCAAAACTTGGGGAGTATGATGTGGCGCTCTTGAGCACCTTGGTCATCTTCCTTTCTTATATCTCAGGAAATGTAGGAGTTTATTATTAATTTTTGTGGTGTCTAAGTTGCTCTCAGACCATCTGTCTGTCTCCACCTCTTCCTGGGCTGCAGTGCCAGCGAGTAAAGGAGCTGTAACAGACGTTGGTGGGACCTGGAGGCACCCTGCCCAGAGTCCAGAGCCTCCAAATAAAGCAGGGAGGATGCACTTAAAACAATTAGTTCAGGAACTCTGCAGTTTATTTAATTTATTAAAGATGTGGTCTGACTTGAGTTCCTTAAAAGCCTTAGTTGCAATTGTCTTCTTTTAAGATGTGAGCCTTTTCAAGGCTCTGAAACAAACTCCACTTCCCGTTTTGTCCAAAAGATTGTGCCACTAAACCACCTGTGAGGGGAAGCTGCAATTCTCATTTTACCTGCAGGGGATTTTTTTAATCTGCATCCATTTGGAACATGACAGTTGTACCATGCCAAAACAGCAACCCCAAGTGACAAGGTATCAGGGGGCTATTTTCCCAGTCCCTGATGATGACTTTTTTCTTACCCAATAAAAATTTATTAGGTCTCTGAAATAGCAACATCATTAATGAATTATTTACTGGTTTGCTTTACCTCCCAGCAGAGTGCCCTAACTGATAGGCCTTAAAGTAATTTCCCTCTCTCTTTGTTCAATGTATATTTAAGTAATTACTTTATACAAAGGAGTGGAACAGCTCCAGGAGCAGAGCTTGGCAGAACAGGCCTGCTTTGTCAGGGCAGGCAGGATCCTCTCCCATGAGATGACTGCTAAGGATTCCACATCCTGAACCCATATCTCTCAAATCCAGAACACTAGCTGTTGAATAAAAGCACTACTGCCTTCATTTTGCAGCTAGTGCTGAGGCATAGCTGCTTGAGCATTTCATGTGCCCCAAAATAGTTGGGTTTATTTCAATGTCATTAAGGACACTGCTCTTCAAGTCCCATTTTGCTTTGAAAAAATGCCTTTTAATTTCTTTCAGTGGTTTATTTTCAAGACTTAAGTAAAATGAAAAAACCCAAGGAATTTATTGACACATCTATAGCTTGCTGGGCCTTGCAGAGGAAAGGCAGCGAGGGAAGTGCAGCTGCAGGTTGATCCCTGCAGGGCAAGGAGATAACTTTTAATTTTCTGTCTGCTGCAAGATGATGAATTTCAGCTCATCTGGAAAATAGTCATGGCTGTAGGATCTCAGTTCAGCTCTGACCTTCTGGGTGGTTCCTATCATCGCAGAGCCTGGGGGTTTAGTTTGGTTTGTAATCACTTTTGCACTCCCTTATGCTCAGTAAACATTTTGAAAGCTGACTGCAGCTCTAACTACGAGACTTTATTTTCCAGTGTAATCTGAGAACTGAGGCGTGTTTTGCAGAAGGGTTGAGCTGTGGCCACTCATGAAATATACAGCAGAGGCTGCCATTGCTCATGCCTGTGTTCCTAATTGCTGTCAAACCTGGTAGCAACTAAATCACTTTATAGCCTCTGCAAATAAGAACAACTGAAATACCAGGCCTGCCAAATGATGTGGTATGACTGCAAACAAACTGCAGTGTCTGGGCGATTTTGGGGTGGATTATCTGACTGATCAAAATTTGTCAGGTGTAGTCTACAGCACAGAATCTGAATTTCTTAGCAGCAAGTCATCAGAAAAATTGAATGATTGGCCAGGAAGTTAATTGTTTACACTAAAACAGCTTTCTTTCAAGACTTTGGGTGTGGATGAAGCATAATATTTATTTAAAGATGGAGATAAAACTTTAGAATTCTCACATAATCTCATGTGTACATCTCTGTTGTAAATACCTTCTTATCCCTAATGCCTCTGACTGCTCTAATTGTGTATTGCGTTATTTATACAACCAGGAAGAGACAAGTGAAGAAGAAAATTCTGAACATCTTTTAGGGGTACACAAAAACATCCAAATCAGGGAATCAGAACCTTTATTTTCATATGGATTTTGTGGGTTTTAGCAAAGAAAAAGGCTTCTAAGCACACATATTTTCTTCTTGCCACATAGTTTCTAGCAGTTATGGTGCAGTTTATGCTTAGAGCAGATCAGTCTAGACTGTTGTCCCATCTTTGTAATAAAAGAACAGCAGAGGCTTGTGGGTTTGGTGCTCCATCCTTCACCTCTTTGGCTGCAGGCAGGGGCTCTGAGCTGCAGCAGCCCTGTGAGCAGTGAATGGCACAGTGATTGCTGCAGTGAGGAGGTGCTTAGCAGGCCAGTCCCAACACGGCCTATTTCTCCCTTACCAAACTTGTTGACTGGGAAAACCCTACTTGCCAGAACAAGATCTTTTTACACACAGTGAGAACAATCTCCTATTGTCTCCGGGGATAAAATGGTGCCAATAAAAGATAAAAACCCCATGCCAACACGGTGATGCATAAAACTATGTTAACTGCTTCACCACTATATTTAACTATGAGGTAAAGTCCTCCGAGAGAGATATTTTTTGCTCTAACAAATCCAAATAAATGGAATGTAGCAATTACACTGAAAAACCCCAAGTGTTACATTCACAACTCTGAATACATTTATGCAACTATGAATATTACATTTTTTTTGTTTGTTTGTTCCTGTGCCCTGGTTGAGTGTCTGTATGGTGGGGCAGGAGCGAATGTTCAACTGTCCCCTGCTGCCTTCCTAGCTTTGTGGGGCTGCTGTCAGAAGTGAAGCATTCATATTTTTGTTCTCCACATGTGGAAAGAAGATGCTGTGACACACTTCAGTTTTTCATGGGAATGTGCCATTTCTTGTGCCTCCTCTCATGGTGCTTCTTCCCTCTACAGAAACAGAGGCTGCCTTAGTTTCCCCTTACTAGATCAGCCCAACTCTGCATGAGCAGCAGCTCCCTGAGAGTACCTGCTTGGTATAGCTAGGAATTTTTAGGAAATGGAAGGAGACTGGGGATGGGTCTTATCTAAGACATGCAGTGACTCAAAAACTGTGGAAGCTGGTCTGATATTTCCGAGTCCCTCTTCTCAGCTTCATGCCCTGACAGTGAGCCAGAAGAGTAGAGTTTCTTCTGCCCCCAACTACTCCTCCTCCTCCAACTCACACTCTTGATGGCCTGTCCTGCCGGGTAAGGTGCCCAGGGAGAAGCTCAAGGTACTTCCAGTGGCAAGGTACTTCTTTTCACCATGGGCTCTTTATGTAAGCTTTGTAGATGAAGCCTGAATCACTTTCTCCAGAGATATTCACAGAACCACAGAATATTCTGTGTTGGAAGTGACCCACAGGAATTGTGGAGACCAACTCTTTAGTGAATGGCCCATACAGGGATTCTTGGCTTTATTAGCACCATGTTCTAGAACTGTAAACAAAAATTGTGTATAAAGGGCACCAGAGGTATGCTCACAGGGGATCCTGGATGCAGAAAGCACCTCTTTCAAGATGCAAAGCATTTTAATGTCCCACGTGTGTTATATTCAGTAGTAGAGGTAATGTCTGCAGGATGGAAGCGGCAGCTTGCAGAGCCCTTGAGGAAGATGGGTGCCTCTTCACAGAGAGGACTGTGCTCAAGGCAAGGGATTCTGGAAGATCCCAGGCTCACCAGAGGGGCTCTGAGAGACTGTAAGATCCTCAGGCTTTAGTGCTGCTGTCCAGTACTTTCAGCATCCTTTGGCTGCTTGGATATAGGTAGCCATAAGGAGAGTTTTGTGGTCTAAATCTTGAGTGAATCTTGCCTTCACCTGATTTTCCCTACACAAAATGATAATTCTTCTGACAATTTTGAAACCCATTTGCTGCTTATCCTTCGATTTTCCATTATTCTTCTTGTCCTGCTTAAGCCCATTTTGTAAATTAGCTGGATCATAGTACTGGCGTTGCCTCTGAGCAGTCTTCAGGTGTTTCCTGAGGGGCAGTTTACCTTGAACCATTCCAGCCCTTTCTTCTCTTTCTCTCACCCGCCTCCCCTGCTCCAGCTTGCCTTCACTAATCTCAAACAATGTATTTCCTAAAGATCAGGTAGAGAAGCAGTGTGTATTGTATGAATATACATGTACAGTACACATATACATGCATGGGTAGTGCATATGTACACACACAGACCATGTATGTGTGTATATATATATATATATATGCATACATTGAGTGCTGCAGAAGAGCTCCAAATGCAGCACAGCCTCTAGATGCTACTGCATACAAACAACCAGCCCCTCTTTGAAAATCTCTTTTTTTAAGTTTGGATGTGCTCATTGTGGAGAGTTGGCCCCATTACGGGGCTTGCCCTTTTCCATTGATTACACGGCACCAAAATGTAGAATTGAATGCAAGTCTAGGTTCATGCTGAGAAAACTCATAGAGAAAACTCCTCTTTGAGTTTTTTCCTCCCCAGGTCAAACTACCACACCCTGCTAACCTCAGGGAGAAACAATTAGTTGGTTTTGGAATTTTAATTTGGTCCCAACTGTATTTCAGCTTTATTTCAAAAATCTGAAAACATAACAATCAGGAAAAACATGCTACATAGATCCATGCCATTGAGTTAAAATGTTTGTTTGGAATAAATTAATGGAAGTGCAAACCACTGCAAACAATCTGGTTGCAGGTTGTTGTCAAAATTATATGCACACGTGTATGCATTTTCGTTTCCTTTCTTCTCAAGATAAATTATTCTTTAAGCTTCTCCTGTGGAACACATGTGTCTCCGGAATTCCAGGGGACTAAAATGTGTGGAAATGCAACATGTGAAATCAGAATTACATCTGGTTATGTACTTTTTTGCCTCCAGTATGGCTCTGTCCCTTGCTTCCCAACAATGTTTAGATTAAACCCTCCAAGATAAAAATTGATTCTCTTTGTGTCTCTGAATTTTCAGCCATGAGAAATAAATTTTTAAAAAAGGGCAAAGACTGCTTTTTCTGGTGTAGTGTTTTCCTGTATTGCTCTATTTATTTTTTCTTTAATTGGTAAAATCAGCTGTTATGACAGAGGCAGTGTGATAAATAATAAGGAGCAAGCTGTCCAAGCAAGGGCTTCTTTCTCACGCTGTTTCCTGCAGAGTCAGATTGTATGAATGCCTGCAAATATCTAAACTTGGGGCAGTATTTGAACATCCCTATTACCTTTCCGAGCTTTAGATCCAACTCTTTGATTTGTTCTCTCAAGCTCCTTAAAGCTCCCTCTCTGCCAGTTTGGATGATGTGTAGGAGTCTGTAATGAATACGCTCATTATCTAATACAAAGTGGCATAAAACACTCATGCCATGAACTCCGCCACACAGCTATACCCCGCTGCAATTCTCTGATTCATGCTGTACGAGATTAATAGCATTTATGTTATTCATATATCTTGGTTGACCTTGATCTGTTAGAAACTCCCTCCTTTTTATCTCTGTCCCATACTGGGGAGGTTTTGTCCCACATTAACAATGGAACTTTTGTACTTCAAAGGACATTCCCCCCACGCCCAACATCCTGAGTTTTAATTTTCCTTACATATATAATATCTGTTCCCTTCTCTGTCCCTCTCATATTCTTACCTATGTTTAATGGGCTGATACTATCTCAGGAGCTGTAAGCTTTTATTTTATTTTTTTTACATATCATAGTAAGTTAACCCTTTGAAATCTAATTGAAGAAAAATATTTAAATTCTACCAGAAGAAATAAAAACATCCTCTAAGAATAAACAGTATTTGTAGTTTTTCTCCATGGCATTTGTAGGGCAAAGACTGTCATTTCAGCTGTGACAACACATAAGATGTGTGTATAGGGAAAAGATGATAGAGAGACTTGAATAAGGGAAAGACGGAGTCACATAGTGAAAGATGGGTGATTTTTCAGAATGCTTTGAGATTCTCCTTGGACATTTTGCAAAGCTGAGGCATGTTCCTGCCTCTTGCATTGCTCCTGCACTCAGAGAAATTAATTGGTCCCTGTGATCCCCACTTCCGCTTCCCACTGCAGCATACTGCTCCCTGCTCATGGTGATGTGAGAGAGACCCTTTGTCTGTGAGAAAATCTGGGCTGTGAGGAAAAAAATGTCCCATGGGAAATAGGTGTCTATGGTCTAACATGTCTTAGTCAACAGGTCTCTCTTTGCTGGTTGCAGCCTCTCACCACTTGTGGTGATGCCCAGGGAGGCTGAGCTGTGAGCAGGAGCTGGGGATGGCAGGAGCCGTCCTCTGCAGATGAGAAGCCATCCTTCCCTGTCCCCTGCCACTGCAGCAGTGCCTTGAGGACAGTTTGCTGCCACGCTGGTGGGGAAGGAGCTCTGGATGGGCCCAACAGCTCTTGTCCAGAGCTGGAGCAAGAACTAACAAGGCTCTGGGGTGGATGTGCTGAGGAAGAGACAGAGAGACAAGGGCAGAGCTGTGCAGGGGCTTCTGGCAGTGCATTTGGGCAGGGAGGTGCAGAGGAGCACACAAGCAGACACAGAAAGCAAGATAAAAAAAGATCAAAAGTGGGATGTGATGACAAGCATGAGTAACAGTCTAGTGAAAAAAGGAACAGTGCCCCTACATATGGTGCAAGGAGAGATGGTGCCTGCAGCAGTCACACCTCGAGGAGTCATGGCTCTGCTGTACACTGGACGTCTTATGTCCTTACTGTCCTTCCTGGCCATCTTCCACCATAGTTAGAAGTGGGATTCAGCTCTGTCTGCATTCCAGTCTGTCAATTGCTGTGACACCATGGCAGGCAAGCAGGGAACTCCAGCTACCACCTCCCTCCTTTTTCTTTTCCTCAGCACATGCCAAGACTAAGAGCTGTCAAAACAGGTGTACGCCTGAGTCCAAAAACTGCAACTGGCAAGGATCATGTGGTTCTTAGATTTATAACAACTTTCCAGTCTATTTATTTATTTACATCTTCCTCCAACTTGTGATTGGTGGCTTCTTAATTTTTATTTTCCCATCAGCTTTCTGGAAGGCTGTATTAAAAATGTAATAGCAAAAAGCACTGATCTGGAAATATTTATGAACCAGGAGCTGCAAGGAGAGGCAATGTCTTTTATTTAGATGCTGATACCTCTGAAAAAATAGGCAACTTCCAGATATAATGGCTCAGCTTTAGGTCATGAAATCTTGTCTTTATTTTTTCTCCAATGGTTAAGACTAATGAAAGATATGATCCTTCCTTGCCTATGTTCCTACACCATCATCATTCCAGCAGCACTTATCAGTAAATATTTGTGGCTGGAGCTGTGCTGCTTGGAGTGGTTTCTCCCTCCAACTTCCTGCCTGCCCGGCTGTTGTCCCCTCATGGCCCTGCTGCCACAGTCCCTGTGCTGGGCAGCAGCAGCCCTGGGAGCACAGAGGAGTCTGGCTCTGCTCCACATTGTAATTCTGCATCCACTCACAGGTCTGTTTTCAGGGGATTTGCTGAAAGGGAAATAAAACTATTGCATTTGATGCAGAGTAAATAGAGCAGATCCTACAACCTTGCTTTGTGATGTATGGTGAGTTCAGCGTATTTTTTCACTGTGTTTTACAGGTTTTTTACAGTATATGAATAACCATGAATCAGAGTTTCGAAGCAGACAGTGCTTGGAAATACTTATGGGTTGTCCGTGTGTTGTTGCCCAGGTCTGTTAAGAATCTGCCCAGAATGTTAAGATCCATCTATGTTATAATGCATTGAATTAGTTAGGGGAGAAAAAAGGAGCAACCAAGATAATTTTTTCTAATCTTTGCTTTAATCTTGCAAAAAAACTCCTGACACTTTCTAATAGAATTCCTAAGTGATAACAACCTTACTGGTTTTAGGCCCATGGTTTAACTACACTGTACCTGTGTTAAAGGAAAGCTCTGTTGACTCTGGATTTGTGGCAGAACATATACTACTTCCATGGGATTAGAAGCCTGTATATTCTGGCCTTGTGAAATTGTTTTGCTTTCTTGGCATGTTCAAACTTCTTGAGGAAGTGAAGGACTTCCTCTATGAAGGGCTGTGCTTACTTCATTTCTTTGTGCTCCAAATACTGAGACAGCAAGTTCCTTGGGACATCTGTTCTTTGTTCACTTTGGGTTTATTTATGACATGCATCTGCCTGCCTTTTCCTCTCTGCATTCAGTGCTAAGAAGAAAAAAGAAAAAAAAAAAGAAAGAAAGAAAGAAAGAAAGAAACTCTTGGTGCTGCTACAAAACCATATCCCCTAGTCTTTATTCAGAGATAGACTGACGCTTTAAGGCACAGTTTCACACTAAATTAAATTGCAGGGTGCAGTGCCAGGAAGTGTATCTGAACATCAGTAGGGAAAATATCCTCCCCACCACCATCCTTCTGGGCTTGGAAAGAGCTGGGCTGCCTTCTTTTTTTTTTTTTTTTTTTTTTCTTTTTGTAGACTATAAGAAGTAAGGCATGTACCAGTACAGCCAAACATTCCCTAACCTTATGGTCTTCACCATGCCAGAGCCAATTAAAAGGTTTATCTTCTGTCTTTTTAAGCCTGAATTTTTGTCTAAGTTTTTCCTGTAACTTAATGTGCCACGTTCCTTGTTTCCATACAGGCCATGTGAATTCCCACAAGTGCTACAGGACAGTACAGTTCATGTACTGCTTGCAAAATTGTGCAAAACCAGTGCTTAAACAGGATGGGACCCCAAAATACTTTGGGTGGGATCAGGCTATATTGCTGATGTCCTACAGCACCACATAGAACATGGATTGAAAAGTGGTAAAAACTTTCTTATTGTGTCTCCTGTAAAATCTACACTCGAAAACCACATTTTTTTTTTTCTGAACTAGATATGTCAAAGCACAGTTTGTGATCCCAGAGTTGGTTGCTAGGCTTAAAGTCTCTCTCACTCCAAATTAAACTCATCCTTTAAGGTTCCTCTGTGGTCAGGGGTGATGGATTCATCCCACTCAAGAGGAATGGTCTGAAATAAGGATTGTTCTCTCCCTCCAGGAATTCTTCCCTCCTTCATTCAGGGGTAGCCCAAGCAGTATGCTTAGGCTAGCTGACTATATGTTAGATGATTAATATTTAGACAAGATATATCCTACAATGAGCAAACGAAAGCTGTTCTCAGCTGAAAGTCAAGGTACACAGACAGTCACCAGGTTAACATAGAGACACTTGCAACAGCTCCTCAGAACGTTCCACAGCACAAAACCACAAGTGGGACTTCTTTAGATGTTGAATGGTGCTTCTGCCTTTAATACCTGTGACAGTTTTTTACTTGCTACAACTATTTGCTGATTCTTAGCATAACATGAGAAGATGTAATGGAAGAGGGAAGAGTGATTACAGCATTTAAATTTAGCCTCCAAAAGGAGGAAATTTATCTTCTCTTCAGGTTCATTGAGAAAATAAATAATTTCAATAATTTTGTTAAACTAGAATGAAAATAATTTTGACCAAAAGCCTATTTGACATAAAGGGTGGCTAAATGCTGAACTAGACTAGAGGCTATGGAAATCTACCACTAGAGGTTTATGAATAAGAGGTTAAACAAACTTTGGTTCAGTTTATATAAAGAAACAAGACCAGTTGAAGAAAGATGGACTTGCTCCAAAGTTACAGAATGCGTTTCCCAACACTGATCTCTGGGCACTGAAGTTTCCTTCCTACTGCTTCTGCAGAGGAAGAAGAGTCAAAGCAGGACTCTGTCTCACAAAGAACTGGGGAGTTACTGATCTGATGGCTCTGGATCTGGGGGAACTTTTTGCATTGTGCTAAGAATGTGTGAATAAGGGGTTATAACAGAAACCTGAATGGACACTGCATTACTCAACGAGGACTGATGAAAAGACATTTGAGTTAATGAGTTACATGACACAAGCCTGGAAAAAGGCAGCCAAGTCCAGTCTGTCATGAATTTGTGAACTTGGTAAAATTTCTTTCAGGATGAATATAGAATGGCTAAAATATGGTAAGAAATTCCAGGAAATATGAGGAAAAGAGGTAGCAGTCAGCATGAGAAAGGAGCAATGCTGTGTATAATGTTGTGTCTTGCTTGTTTGTACTTCCCTGCCACTCTATCCTCTATAACCATCTGCATTTGTTGCCTGCCTTGTTTGGGATCCGGCTGTATTTTTAGCTTGATTTCAAACATTGTCAGTGCTTGGCTCTGAGTTGCAGAGGCTCTTGCCATTTCTAATATTCATTGTTTGGGATTGGGAAGCCTTATATAGCCTTGAGCTGGAAGATAATGTATTCAGATTCTACAGTCACAGGAACCAACTGATTTACATCCATTTGATGTTAAAGATTTAGGTAAAGTGTTCAAAAATCTCTTCATGTTGCTGAGGAGAAACTGGGAAAATTTCTAACTGTACCATATTTCAGAATTTCCTTTTACCTTGTTTCTTTTATAAGTTTCTTTTAAAAGTGGATCCAGCTTGGTATTTGAGATGGGGCTGTTGTGGTAAGGGCTGTGGTTCTCTCTGAAAACACCAATTTCTCTCTCTGCTTACCATAGAGGGAGCTGAGAGGGCCAGCTTGGATTGCACGTTCATCTTTCTGCCTGCTGACATTAGATTAGAGCAATCTGTGTCTCTGTTAGTAGTGAAATCAAACCACGAGGAGAGAAAGTGCCAGAAAGCAGATCCACAGAAGTCAGTATAAAGTGGGAAAGCTTAGCTAGCTTTAAGGAAGTACCTCTTCCTAGTGGAAGAGGTACTTCCTAGATAGTGTGGTTTAGACACTACTTTGGAAAGTGAAACACTGACTTTGAGGTTCCAAAGAAATGCCTACTTCTGATTGGGGTCACATCTATGAAACAACTCCCAGAGCTGGATAAATCTTGCTGCATTTGTTCTCATAAAGGCCAGCAGAGTATTCTCTGGACATGCCAGAAATATGACACCTTTCTTTCCTCCTTTGACTTGTAAGAAATGGCTGGTTTAATAGCCATCATCCTAGAGGCAGTTTTTGGCCATGAATTTCACATGGAAGGATGCATACTATGGTTCAGACTCAAAACTTGGAGCCTAAGTGCACCAGAAATCACAAGAAGTATCTAAGGTTAAAAGCACTGTTCCTTTGCCTGTGTGGACAAGGGAAAGACCAAGAATCACCTACAGAAAGGAGGTACTCCTGCTTGTAGGTTGAGAAGGGTGTCTGGGATGCCTCGGGACTGTTTGGGCAGGCACCTTGTCCTGTACCACTACTACAAATGGGACTTTTGCCACAGAATAAATGGAAATGGATCCTTGTCTTATGAACCCTTATTTGCACAGAGATCAGGAGCAAAGCTGTGCTCACCTATTTAAAAGCAGCTGTCTTGTAGACAGTGTGAATTTGCACATGTTCTAGATATGGATGGTTTTAAGCTAATCAAGTGTTTTGATGATATGTTTTCATAAATCCTGTTGTATCATATGATACTACTACTGATCCTATGTGTTTACTTTCAATTTACACTGTTTACACTGTTTATTGCATTTTATTAAAGTTCATCACACAGGTTATTTTTAAGTCTTGTTGTGATAAAGATGAGCTCCAACACGTGGAATAACCTAAATTAGTAAACTGAAAGTAGCTGAAAGCTTCTGTACTCAGAAGTGCCTTATTTGAATTTCTTACGTGGGAGTATTTGCTTGCAAAAGACGGGATATTGATGATCAAATATGCAGTTAACTGAAAGGGTTCTGTGTCTTTGTACTAAACAAAAGTATATTGCAGAAAAGCTCTTGCAGTTTATATTTTAACTCTTTTTTTCACTCATTTAAATGTATGAATACATATGTTTCAGTATGCTTTTACTGTAAGTTGACTAAATGTAGTCACACATTTGTTAAAGGAAAAAGGTCAGCTTTCAGTGACTTAAAAGCTTACAGAACTGCTGATATAAATTGCTTCATCTGTGCAAGCTGATCTGCCCATATGTTATATTATTCTGGTTCATTTCTATATTTTAGTCACAGGGTCATTGAAAACATCCTATCAGGTCTCCTGTGAAATGTAGCCAATAGGTCAGCTTGCATTTAGAATCAAGTCTATAGTATGTATAGGAGCTTCAAAGCATCTCAAAAGATGTAACATTCACTTATAAAGACGGATGGAAGGCTATTCTGCCTTAATATTACCACCCTGTCACATTTCAGAAATGCTTTTAGGTTATCATCATCCTTCTGTGCCAGCCATCCAGCCTTCTAGTGCACCTGTTTCTTTTTTTTTTTCTCTTTTTCTTTTTTTTCCCCCAGGCTCCTCACAAGTGTCGGCATTCACAGTTTTTGTGTGTCTGTATTTTACTCTGCCATCTGACACTCTGTTTCTTTGCTGGGATGTACCTCTGCAGTCCCAGTTTTCCACATTTCCTGTTCAGTTGTCATTTTTATCCCACCCTCTACTCCCAGACACAGAGTTACCTTTGTGCTCTTGACATCTCTAGCAGATGTCTTCATCTGACCTGAGTGCTCCCCAGCACCTGTTATCCTTCCCCCAAATCCTATTTGAAATAATGCCTTCCCTTTGCAATTCCATCCGTTTTCTTGAGTAAATTGGCTTCACTGCAGTAAGTAATCCTTTTCTTGTATGATCATTTTTGTCTTTATTCCTATCTTATCCCGTATTCAGAAGGAATAATCCTCCTTTCACATATCTTTTGCAAACACTGGGCTTTCCTTGCCAAATACTGCAAGGTGTAGCAACACAGAGCAGTTCAGGATGGGATTTGTGTGGCAATTTCAGCCCTAATGACTGTGAAGTCATGCCTGCATAAAGAGATGTATTCTGTGCAATGCCTTGCAAGAATAAACTGCATTAGTACCTCACTGATGAATTATGGACGCATAAGGTTGAACTGGTATGTAGAACTGAAATGGTTCAAGAGAGGATTTAATAACCCAGAAGTCCAAAATTTGAACCGTGTTTCTGATAATCAAAGCATCATTCCAATGATCTGTTAATTCCTCGGCTGTATGTGAGATACAAGATTGTGGTCATTAACACATGTGGTCATTAGCACATGTCGTCATGTGCATCCCTGGAAAGATACTCTTCAATTTTGTGAGGCACTGAGTTATCTCTGATAGGTGAGGTCTAAGGGCAGAAGGCGATGAATCACAATTGCTGCATCTGACTGGGGCAAAGCCTCCTTTGTAGGTACACAGATGATGTACAAAACAAGAATATGACCTATTGTTGATTTTCCCTAGCTTTTCTAAAGCCTATATGACAGTGACCCAACTTGCTGCACCTCCTGCTGGCACACAACCCAAGTTCTGACACACAAAAGGGGTTGCCCTTTATTAGAGAATGTCCTCATCTGCTGCTTTTCACCCATTCCCATCCCAATGTGAATGTCTCTGACCTACTCTATACCATGCTGCAGATATTGGAAGTGGTATGCAGAAATATTCAAGCTGGTCCCACATAAAATTTGCCTGGATTCAGTTCCTTTATTTAACTGATCTGCAACCCTCACAATCTTGTGTCACATCAACAAGGCATCATTTTCTGCTTGGGAACTGGTGACATAGACAGCAGCTTAACACATGGAGCAAACTATTCACTCTGTTTAAAAGTGAAGAAAACTTTTCTCTTTGAACTGTGTGGTGTGAACATTTCTTTTAAGAAACATTTGGGGGTCTTTTTTGTTTTTTTTTTAAGGAGGAAGAGAGTACCTCATCCAGAAACCCATCAAAAAATTCTTCCCAAAATGTGCAATATATGGTCTCTGCTAAAATCTAGCAGGTGTATTTGAATTTAAAGATGTCAGGGTTCTCCTTTTGAAATTTATTTCTTAATAATCAGCTATGCTAAAATACAACAAGGTGCAAGATACAGCATGATGGGATCCAGATGTTTTCTGGGCTCTTCCCCTTTTTCTTTCTTTCATTCATTCACAGATCACCTTTCCCTGTCTATGACTTGTGCCATTAGGCAGTAGCTATACTTGACTGTTGATTCTTGGTAACACATTGTATAAACAATATTTTTGCTTGTTTGCTTGCTTTACATATAGGCAGAGACCATTTAAAACAGTGCAAAAGTATGCAGGGAAAGTGTTGGAAAACTCTTGGGGCAGCAGCTAAACTCCTCTCTGAACTGTGGCCATTTTCACTGCCTGCATAGCCACCTCTCTTATGATGGGGCAGCCTACACCACATCTGTTCAGGACCTGCAACTGCATTAACCTCAGGATTATGACATCAAGAATGGCATTTGTACAATTAAAAATGTTATCTCACAGGGCAGCCCTTGTTGCCCTCGGCCACCTTTGGGTAAATTGTGTTGTAGGAAAGGTTAAAAAAAGCTGCTGGAACTAATCCTTTTGATGAAACCTTTAACAAGTATGTCAAGCTCCTCTGATCTTGGCCCTGGCAGAGTGTAGTTGTAGTTAATGTCCCCGGCTCTAACCCACTGTCTAAGACCCTCTTTCCTGCCGTGTGTTTTCTTCATCAGTTTGTATTTCTGCCAGTCAGTGTCACAAAGCACTTCCTGCTTCATCCCTGCCTGACGGGGTTAAGCCACGCTGATGGTCTGCAGTTGTGTGCAGCTTCATTTTTCATAGATTCTTTCTGATAACCATAACATGAACTCTGGAGTATGTGTTAGGAACTGAAAACAGGCCAAGTGTTTTGTATTAGAGCCTGTATTCCCACATTCACCAATTCTCCAAGGGCTGAAAATGCATCAGTGACATGTATGAGAAAAAAAAGGCTGGGACTAAAATCAATTTTCTCCCCTCTCGCCTACATGAAACAAAATTAAAAGCACAATGAACCTTATTCTGTTTTCATTTGCTGCTGAAATTCCTCTGCTGTCTGTGAAGCAACTCTTGTTACACCACTGTGACTGGAAGTAGAATCAACCCCGGTATCTGCTGCAGATGTTTACACCTTAAAAAAAACAGGAGCACACACACTTTCTCTATCAAATAATTTTTTAAAAAAAGACAGAAACCATTTTATCTTTATGGATGGAGATAGACCCTGGAGAACTGATTAACCAAAACTTGTAACTTGCTCTAAACGAACAATTTGATACTCCCTTATACATGACCGTGTTTCAATATCCTGGTGCGTATTGTGACCCTAAGCTGTCAGTTTAATGCCTGTTTTAGCACAGATCAAAGGAGAACAGAAACAAAATATAAAAATACAGCAATAAATAACCTAGTGTGCTTTCTTATCTCTACTGAACATTTTATATTAGGCTGGTTTATTTGCTTAGTGTTACAGAGTTGTCTTTACTTCCGCTGAAATAAACTGGGGTGAAAAGCCACAATAATCCTTCAGATAAAATGGAAAAATTTATTTATGCCTGTGCTATTCATAGATATCTCTTCTTAGAAACTGCCCATTTGTGGTTTTGGTTTTTTCTGTAGCATCCGCTTTTCTCCTTAAGATCTCACAACCTTTTTATTTTTAATTTAAAAAAAAAAAGTTAACTCTAATGCAGACCCGTGCTAACAATTCTGCCACCGCGGCTGTCAAAGAGATTTCCTGTGGTCTGTTTTTGGCTGTGCACTCAGCCAGTTGCACTGTATATCAGGCATTTGTTTAAAAAGTAAACAGCTACAGTCATCATTGGCATAAAAATTAACCCATGACATGCGGGACTTTTCACTTTCTTAGTGTCTGTCCATGAGCCACCTGAAGACTCATTGAAAGGTGGACAGCCAAGAGGTTGAATGCATCTGAGGGAGGCTGTTGCCCTGAGAAAAGCAAGCCAAGTGTCATCGCCTGAATGCTAAACAGGGGTAACCATGGATTTGCTCATGTGATTTGGTCCCTTCACGCTGCTCAGAGAAAGGGATGGAGGAAATGCTGCTGAGGCCCTTGCAGCTGGGGACAGAAGGGGACAGTCCCTTCCTCCCTGCCAGCACCAGGCTGTGCAGGTCCCACATGTACCATTAAAATAGATCAGGTTCATTTGCTAAGAACACATCAGCTATGGATTTTTTCTCAGTATTGTTTGAAGAATAATTGTGGTTTCACAAGTTATTTTTCACAGTAACATGTGAAGAAAAGTCTTAATTACTCTACTCAGTTCAGGATGCAGGGGTATGTAGAAACATTTTCCAATAGTAGGTGCCTTTTGATTTAAGAACGTAAATAGTTTTTGCTGGTTTTTTCCCTCTGCTGCAATTTTGACTTAAGGTGCCTAGTCCTGTTTTAAACATCAGATCACTATCTGGCTCAATCTCGCAGTTCCTAAGTACTAAAAATGTTTTTTGATGCTTGCCAAGAATGCTATATGAGTGAGTAATGTGATTTGACTTACTGAAAGGGTTCAAATGCAACATTAATTCAATGTAACAAACCACTTGTGGAGCAGAAATACAGCTTTCTTTAAAAGCTGATGAGATACCATACTATAATGTTGCAACCATAAAGATTTGCAATGCATTAATTTTAGGCTGCCTATTTAAATTCGGGCAGTATAGAGATTAATCTGCATAATTATTTGCTTTAAGAATGAATCAGAATTTATATTTCCTGCATTAGACTGTACTTTTAAAGCAAGGGTTGGAGATAAACGTCTCTGTTTGCAGCAGCAATGTATATTAACACATCTTGCAGAAACTGCCTGTTCTTTCTGATACAGAAAACAAAATACTGATAAATTAGGTAGAGGTCCACAGGTTTTTATCAAGCTTGGAAAACCAAACCTAGGGTTATACAACTAAATTCTTTAGAAACAAATGAATATACCAAGGCATGTTACAGGGTAATATGGAATAGGTCTCATCTCATCTAACTTTAGCTCCTCAAAGGTAAGTTGGGCTTCTAGTGCACTGTACACTCCATCTTTAGGCTGAAGGTAAATGCTGCTCTCAGAATAGTGGCAGTGCCTGGTTCTAGGAGGGCTTGTGAAAGCACTTGATGTTTGGGGCCTCTTTATGGGATATGACATGAAATCACTTTCTAAGCTGGAACCATGTACTTCCAGTGCTGATAATGATGCCACTGCAAGTCACTAATTTCTCATATTAAGTGGATCCATTATTTTGGCTCTCTGACCTTCCAGTTCCAGGAATGCCCTGGGCTTTTTTTTCCTGAAGCTGTGTTTCTTGTTGTGCAGACCATGAAGTGGATTCATTTCTCTAAGGAACATGAATAAAGTTTGTTTTTCTTAAATTCCTGGCAAACAAGTTGATGAAATCCATATGGATCACAAAGTCTGAAGCTTGAGCACAATGTTCCTCGGGTGAGCAAACACTTGTCTTTTAAAATAGACGACTTTTAGCTGTGGGGATTATATATATACATATTTGAGATCCGTTCTGTGAGCCATCAGCTTGACTTTAAAAACATAAGACAGGAAGCTGACTGCTTCTGAAGGTGTTTTCCTTCTTCCTCCTGTTAAGCATACATGATTTTCAGATAAAGGTTTTTCATTCTAATTTGTCACAGTATCTTACAATTAAAGAAAAATTCCTAAAAGGTGGTTTGAAGCTTTCATTTTAAACCTTACTCATTCTCAGCTCAAATGGCTCAGAGTTTTAAACTTATTCTTACTGTTGTCAAAATCCTTTCAGCATACACACACACGTACACAGACATATCATGTGTCTCCTACATTGGCCAAGCTGCAGATGATCCAATCTACAGAGATTTTGAGTCAATCTCTTTTCAATATGTCCTGTGCACATCTCTATGCCTCAGCATATCTCCAGCCACACCTTCATGGCACCAGTCTATCTGAGACATCCTGGAGTGCAGGCTAGGATGGGAAAGCATCTTTGGGAGCAAGTGCTTTTAAAGGCTGCAGAGAAGGTTCTTTCTTATATGTCCCAGGCTGCTCAAAGAAAAGGTATGACCTTCCCTCCTTTGGAAATGAAAGGGGGCGACCAGCCTAGTTAATTAAAAAATGCTTGTCTGTGAAACAACTAGCTGTGAAACGAATCATCAGTTAGCAGGGCCCTTCTGTATCTCCTTAAAATCTGTATGGTGCTTTCTTATCCCTGTCTGTACATGAAATGCAGCCACTTCAGATGCTAAATCCTACAGCTATGCTGCGATTCGGGGGGGGGCGGAGGTGGTGGTCATGGTCTTGCACCTCTCTACTCACTTTGGCTTCCCCAAAACATTTCCTGGGAGCTTCCACACCAGCCAGGTACAATGCAATGCACAACCTTCCCTCTTTTAGGGCAGGAAGAAATAGACATGTTTAGTTGTATTTTCTACTATCTTATCTCCTCACCTCCTCAAAAGACGGGAGAAATAGCAACAACCTTAATTAAAGTTCCAGGAGAAGCATGCATGGAGATGAAAGCACTGGTGGAAGAGTGAGCAGCACAACTGGGAGACAACAAAGTGAGATGGCTGTATTTGGGTGGCTTGGAGGGTGAGGATAGGTTTTGTGGTTCCCTTTAAGGAGGCTGGGTAGGGCTGGGCAGCTGCCCTTGCTCCTGGGGGCTGGAGGTTGCTCCTGGCCACCTGTGGTGACCCTACACAGTAGTGCACAATTATCAGTTGATCTGCAAAATAAAGCATAAGCTTTTTAGTTTAAAGCCTCAGAAACCTTTAAAATTGCTTGAGAGGAGAACAAAAGCAATAGGCAAAATATGTTGTTAGGACTGAGACAGTTTCCGCTGCTTTTTTCCTAAATGTTTCTTTTGTAGTGGAGGGAACAGTATGTAGCAAAAAAAAATTAATAATAGTGAAAAGTTTTCCTTGGCAGAAAGAAAGCATTTTGAAAGCAGCTGAAGATGAAATGTCAAGGCAGCTGCTGGATTTCAGTCTCCATGGCAATCATAACACAACACTTTGATTAGTTAGGCACATGGTGGAGCCTCTGGATAAGAGTCCGGGGGTGGTGGTGGTGGTGGTGAAGGGCAGGTTATTGTTTTTTAAGGACTTTTTAAAAAAATCGTCCCAGGGAAGGATCTGTCCTTTTAAAAGAACAGTGTATCAAGTTTTCTCTTCAAATGCGTTTGTACACACATTTTGGCACTTACAAAAATCTTGAAATTGGTAACAGTCAGATACTTTTCTTGCTAAAATAATTCTTGCAGAATAGAAGGATGATTCCCTTATTATGGGGTCCAAGCATCTTTTGTCTTTCATGTATTTATATTTTCAACACCCTGTAGAACAAGGAAGTCTTTTGTTCACGTATTTTCTTGTGGTTACAAGAAACGAGAAAGGCTGTGGTGTGGATTCGGGAGAAAAGGCAGGTGTTTGGACACTGCATCACCCCATACAGGCCCATCCAAACTACTTGCCAAGTGAATTGCTCTCACCTGTGTCTCCATTTGTGCAGAGTTTTGACAGTGGCATAAACTGAACATGCTGGAGGGAGGGCAGAGTTTCCTCTCCTTTTGCTTCCACTCTCTTCCACTTCCCAGAAACCAGAACTGAGCCTTAAATACTGTACTATTGGTCAGAAGTGGACAGTCCTTCCACTCAAAAGGAAGGAAGGAGGGTTATTCAGTTTTGAAGTGAAGACCTGGCTTCCCAACTTCGGTAGGGGGTTTAGGAGTGTAAAATCTCCTGGTGGAGCTGAGCTTGGGAATGTCTGGGTGAGGATCCCATCAACATGCTGCCTCACTGCAAACAAGGATATTTCAGCTCTATAATTGTGGATTCTCTTCAGACCTTTGCCTGTTGTGTTCATTTTGACTAGAAATGGGGTGGAGGGGTGTGTGTGTGCAGGGACAAATGGGATTGGCTCCTGTGACATGTGCAGAGCATGGTTTGCCTCTGAGAAGATGCTGTAAGGACACATCACCAACACTAACCGCACAATGTCAGTGATTTCAAAGTGGTGAAATATATGAATTACATAGAATGATACATCACCTGTTTATCCTTTTATCTTTCAAAAAACCCACACAAATCAAGATCAACTTGTGTTGGTTTTTTGTTGGTTTTTATTTATTTGTTGGTTTTTTCATGGGAAAGCTTGAACAGGAAGTACCAAATCTTGTAACATGTTTCCTCAGGATAGGTTTTCTTAGCTCTTTCAGAGCTGCTGCTAATTCTGCAGCTGCTGCTAATACTGCTAATACAGTGCTGTTTTTAATTCTCACAAGTCATGGGTGTTAAAATCAATCCCTTATTCATTTTGTTTGTCAATTAAAAATCTCCCCTCGCCTTTTTGAATTCAAGGGTTAATCTCTTTCTTTCACTTGGCACATATTTCCTGGGTAGAAGCCAGCTTCCTCCACTCTCACTTGGCACCATGGCATCTCCAACATCCCATCTTGAGGAGCCCTCTCCCCAGAGCAGCCCCTTGACTGTGCAGAAACTTCTCTGGTCTGACTTCATGGATCAGCTTGCAGGGCAGAGGTCTCAGCACACAGCCAGAAAGTAATTTCAGGCTGAAAAGCACAGGAGTAACGCAGTAATATAAAGTAATGCCTAAACAAACCCACAAAACCTAGAAGGGAAGAAAGTCCTGTAACTGCCCTAAGCTTCGGTAATTGTGAGACCTCCAGCTCTGATAAAGGTAATTGATTTCATCAGCTGTCAGTAATCCTCCTTTTTTTTTTTTTTTTTTTTATATGATCAGAAGTTCACATCTCCTCCAGGCAGGGCAAAGTCCTGCTTTGCTCTGCTCCTCTCTTGTCACACCAAAAGCATTGGCTATAGCCAGCCCTTGCATGTTAGGCAGGGAATTTTCTCTCTCCCTGGTGGTTTCTCTTGCTGGGATCATGCTGAGACGAGCCCATGTCCTGACAACATCACTTGGAAGTTTCTTGTCAAGCTTGTTCCCTCAGCCCTTCACTTATAAACTAATTAATATATCTGACTTCTAGGGCAGAATTTGTCTGTGCTGGGTTTGAACTGGTTTCTGCTACATACATCTGGGCACCCTGAGAGATGATGGAGAGTAGAAAAACCATGATGGATAATAGAAAAATGCAGGACAATGCTGACTGTTTCTTAGAAAAAAATGAGCATGCTTATTTCAAATTTGCATGAAACTGAATTCAAAAAAGCCATATTGCAAGTGAAGTTGTTTTGTTTGACAACACATCAGGGAATGTTTCTTGCCACTTCTCCTTCACTCCAGTGCAAAGCTAACTCTTAAAAGAGCTGTTGAAAGATGGAATTTTATCAGAAGGGAACTTGAAATTTTGCTGGCTATGTATCCATCAATTCTTGCTTGTTAGGGTTTCAGTTTCAGATAGATGTGTATTGACAAGCCTTGGTACTGCTCTTGGAAAAATGAGAGAGCTCTTAAAAATAATTTAAAAAAATTGAAAAAGAAAACCAGAACAGGCATGTCCTCCTCCCTCTCCATTCTAAGCAAATTATTCTGGCAGTGTTTTTCCAGCTGACTAGATGTGTATAGAGGAAAAAGCTGTACCAGACATTTAAACTGTCAGCGCTGAACTTTATTCTCAGTAGAAAATCATTATTTTAAAATTTGCTGAAGGGACATTGGTAGGGAAAAGAATTTTTTGAGGTCAGATGAGAGGTTTTGCTTAAATGCTGAGGGATTTTTTTTCCTCTTTCTGTTTACTATATTCAGTCATGTCCATCTAAGATTTGGACATCTGCAGTAGGGCACATGTACCCACTCCTGAGGTCTGCTAGAATAGCTGGGACTACGGCATACCAGTGCTGCATTTAATCAGTGTTCCCAGGAAGTGACTGTTCTGAAGGGACAGTATTGCAGCTCCTGTCAGAATTGTCTTGCTCCACAGTCTCTACCTGAGCACTGCTCCTGATTTGAGGCAATGTCAGCAGTGCTGGAATCCAACTTCTATGCACACAGTCAGAAGTCAGGGAACAAAAATGTCAGCTATTGCCATTGCTGGATGACTCTGGGTTGAATTATTATTTATTAGGGCTCTTTGGATACAATTCACACAGATACAGATTGAGTTAGATGTGCTAAAATGTAATAAGTGAGCAATTAAAAGCCACTTCCAAACTCTTTTATTTTTATCTACACTTCGGGATATGTGGCACAATTCCACCTCTTTATAAGGTTGGTGTGGGATTTCCCTCTGTGCTGTGTATTTTAAAGGTCTTTGTTCTGTTATAAAATCTTGAGGCTGTGTGAAGCAAGTGCAGTGTGTGAGTGCAGGCAGCTTGCTGTGACTGCCTCTCTGGAAGTGCCACCTCTGACAGGGGCAAAGCCTCGTGTCCATTTGAAGACTGTCTGCTGGGGAAAGGAGATATTTTTAGAGGCACCCTCCAGTAGTGATCCATTCATTGCCAGTTTGTCTCTACATTTAAACAATAATCAAGCTCTTCCTGTCTCAGCTGGTGATTCACAGTAATTTTGTCCTATACAGGCTCTAGATTAGATGAAGGCAGCTGTGTACATTTGATCAGACTCTCACATCAGCTGAATTCCGACAGGCTGGCACTGTCCTGCTTTAGCACCATCCTTCATGCATACAAATGCTCTGGCATGAAGATTTCCTAAATGACATGGCTGAGGCTGGCCAGCATGGGAACCCTGCTACTGCAGAGAATGAATAAGTGCCTTGCCTATGAGGTTCAGGCTATTTTGTTTCCCATTTAAGTTGCTGGGCTGGAAATGTGATACATCCAGTTAATCTTCAACCAGCAATCTCAGACATTATAGATCCACTTATACCTTGTGATGAATTACTTCAGTATTTGGAAAATATTAAATAACATTTTTTTGTTGACATGGAAGTGTGACCTGAAGGCTGCAGCTGGTCCCAGTGTTTGGTGCTGTTTGTGTCCTGCTGTCTGGCTCTTCCTCCCTCTGTTCTCTCGTTATTGAGACTCAGCTGGTTTATGTCCATCACAATCAATGGAAGGACATTTCCAAGCTGGTAATTGCTGAGAAGATCCGGTGCTGACGGTTTCTGGAGCTGCCAATCTGGGGAGCAGCCTTTGGCTCCTGCTGCATAGGGTATGTCTGCAGTTTGACCATTTATCTCACTTTACATACTTGAACTGAAAGAAAGGTTTGTGCAAGCACTTGCTGCTCATTCCCTGGGATGTCTTTCTCCCCCTCATCCCCTCCCTCCTGCTCTTGTGTGTTATCAGCTATTGCAACAGCACCGAACTGTGTCAAGTAAGGTGAATGCTGTTGTCAAGTTCAGAGGTAATGCCTCACAGAGACTCCATTCAGAGACAGGTGGGGACTTTGAAATAATCACGAGTTCACTACCATAGGAAAAGAAATAATTATACTGGCTACATTCTGAATGTTGAAGATCCAGACTGTTAAACTGTGATCTGTAAATGCAGTTGCAGAAAATTTATTTTGGCATTTTCAGATGTGTTTCAAAGCTCAAAAGCTGGTGAAAACTCTCTGTTAAGGAGACACAGAAGGTGGAAGAACAAGGAAATCAGCTTGCTGAAGTAGGTGATTGAACTGCTTAATTTAAAGTGTCAGATGATAAAAAATGTTGAGTGGGACTCAGTCTGCAAAACCCTGCCTATGCTAGGCTCCTAAAAGCCACTCAATTTCCAATTTTGCTTAATCCTGTAGACATCTAAAATTCACTAAGCCATTAAACCTTACTACCTATTTATAATCTTTGATTCACCTTCTAGCACTCAGATTACCATTGCTAGGAAATGAATATATGTCTGTCATCTAAAGCAGTTTGGGATTCAAGATGAGGAGGACAGGCACTCAAACACTGCCCAGGCCCCTTGGAGAAGAAAATGAAAAATACGATTTCATCAAACCACTGATTACTTTCATTTGACACAATGACAATGCCCATGTGCTGCTGGTTAGTGCAATGTCTCACATGCTGACAGGAGAGAGATGCTGGGTGGTTAGCACACTGACAGAAAATTGACAACAGAACAGAAATGCTATTTAGCATCTTTCATCTGAAGAGCCTGTGGAGCCCTTAGAGCTTTCAGTGGAACCCAGCTGGACGCAGCTAACTGCAGTGTGCATCTCCTTTCTATTAGATTATCAGTGGATAAACAACCAAAACTTACTTGGGGATCAGGATAGTAGGTGTCTATCTTTTCTCCTTTAGTTTCTCAATTTTTTACTAAGTTAGATAGAAATTGTACTGAAGAAAGCTCATAAAATGAAAATGTTACCCCTTCCCTTCCCTTCCCTGCTGCTCAGTGTGTGCCAGGAGGAATGCTGTCTTCCTACTTTTCATCCTCTTTGTTTAACTCAGCTGTTGGTCAAGACTGCTCACATCCGTTTGCTTCTCAGGCTCCATGGAGACAGAGTATAAATCCAGACTGAGGTGACAAAGACCTCATAAAAAGGTGTGTTTGCTTCCAGAAAGATATTAAGAAATATCACATAGCTAGCCACCAGATAAGTGGAAGTAAACATCCTTCTGACAATGTGGGATAAAGTTCACAATAATGCCTCTTGTTTCTTATCTTATGCTTTCAATGGACATCACCAGATAGCAAGCATTGAAGCAAAACCACACATCCTATTTTTCTCCTCACCATTTTCATCATAGGTCTATCACATCAGATCTGTACTAGGTGCAGGATGGAGAACATCACTGTCTTCTTTTCAAAAGACTGGGTTTAAATAACTGTAATGCTGATCTGTGGAGAAGGCTTAGTCTATGTCAGACTCCTCTGCCTGTCTGTGTTCTGGTCACATACAAATAGTGTGTCATGGTATTTGGAGGAGGAAGGAAAAATGAAGCTGTAGGTCTGTTCCCCCCTCTTATGCTCTGTGCCTGGGTGTACACAGCTCAGCTTTGCAAGGATGGCCCCCAGGAGGGAGGAGATCAGCTCAGTGCCATGTCTGGTCCACCTGTGGAAATCCATTCCTGATTCAGCTCCTTGCACTTGGACATAAAGAAAAAAAATAATGTTTTAGAATGACTTTCTGTTCAGTCATTGAAATGTGACAAACCAATAAGGAAAGTAATTGATTAATTTGACAAATGACGGAAATAATTGGTAGCACAATCAATTTCTAATTATCATTCAATTATGTGTCTTAAAAAAATCTCACCTAAAGCATATTCTTAAAGGGAAAGCTCTTCAAAACAATAGGACAAAATCACAAAATGTGTGCAAAGCCTTTTTGTCCTGTCTTTTTAGCAGTGTCTGGCAGCTTTTTATGGCTGCAGGCAACTTCAAATAGAACATGACAGCAAATCAGCCACAGCAAAGGATCGGTGACAGCTGAACTGGTAAGCAGTAAAGCACAAAAATAACTCATACTTCCCTTTTAAAAAATTAATGGAAATATTGTGTTTTATTCCTGTTTCAAATTTGACATGGAAGTTAGAATTCAAGGACTTTCAGTATGATCTAGGGCAACCTTGTTAGGCAATTTTATTGATTTTTTATGGAAAAATTTTGTTCTTTATTAGGTTTTATAGCAGTAGATGTTTGAGTAGAGAAAACCTCATAGAGAGAACACTTATAACATTTCCTACCATCTCAGATTTGCCTGAAGGAGTAGAATTTTTGCCTTTATTTGCAAAATATAAAAAAATGTAAAAAATAACTATAACTAAACTATAACTATAACTATAACTAACTATAACTATAACTATAATTATAACTATAACTATAAATTTTCACAAAAACGATTCTAGTATTTATTCACAATCATGATGAATAAATAGATTTTTTAGAAAGAAACAGATATCAATCAAGGTTGCAATACTCTTAAATTGCAATGCTTCTTCCACAGAATTTATTGCAGCCACTACAATGTCCTTAGGAAAATGATTGTGCATATGTTCTTATCCCAAACCAAACAAATAATTCACACGTAAGAGTGTGATATATTTGTCTGTAGGTAAAAACAATAAACTCCTTAAATGACAACACATTCATAAAATGCAATAATGACAAAGGAACGGTAGGAACTGATCTTCCCATTTTCACCGGACAACAGCAGGTGGGTTAACCCATTTGAGCTCCTTGTGGAGACAAACAAAATATGTAACATCTCCCACTCATAAAACTCTGCATTTCATTTTCATTTCCTGGGTAAACACTGGAACTCTGTATCAAACAGCAGGTGTCCATCGCCTTGCAGCCTTAAGGACTAAATCCAAATATTTGGATGTTACATGAACACTGGGATGGGAATATGACTGGAACTTCTTTGACCTCAGTGAATGAACACGTAAGATTAACTAGGGAACAGTCATCGCACAGGACTGAAGCACATGAAGATGCTCAAAATGATAAATGGCACCTTCATCACAGACTCAAATCACTAATTCTGTAACAGATGAAGAAAACAAAAGGCAAATAGTAACAGATGAATGCAGAATACAGATTTATCAAATTCAATTGACAATAAAAATACTCCTTGGCTGTGACTTTATGTGTTAAGTAAATAGTTCATGCATTGCTAATCTTAAGACATCAACAACAAAAACAACAACAAATATACACACACACACACACACAACGAATAGTACTAAAACTCTCCACCCTGAGCGTTTTCTCTCTCCTGTGAATAAACAAATGCACTTGCTACATTGGCCTCTCCGTCTATTTCTGATGCAGTTGTGTCTGCACAATCAGTGATCAGAAATGGGTGAGGATAAGGTCCTTCAGGATTCCATTAGCTCCTCTGCCACCCTC
The DNA here is from genome assembly GCA_013397075.1 of Rhabdornis inornatus. Taxonomy (NCBI): domain Eukaryota; kingdom Metazoa; phylum Chordata; class Aves; order Passeriformes; family Rhabdornithidae; genus Rhabdornis; species Rhabdornis inornatus. The sequence continues at coordinate 2,077,435 of VWZS01007209.1, forward strand.
TTCCTCGTGTCACCTTGTCCTTGGGGTCTTTGGGACCCTAGAGCTTCCCTCTCCACAAGAAATATATGGCATAGATCAGCTACCTGCTACTGATATCCCTACCACATACCAAAGCATGATTTTGGGGCAAATCCTGTTGTTTGATATAGTAAAAGCTGCTGTGCCCTGTCACTTGACACAGATGGTGGCCCATACACTCCTCCAGTACCCATCACCCCATTATCTTGATCAGAGTTTAAATGTGCAGTAAATTTGGAGTTTTTTGGAGAGTTATCAATATTTACTTGACAGTGATTTCTCAGAGAAAGTTGGGTAACCACATGCTGGGAAGAAAATTGAATTATGTTCTCTTCAACTTCCATATTTCTTGAGTTAGAAAATACTCTTTCTCTTCTAAACCAAACAGTATTAAATTATAAGATTCTTGGTCAAGTTCCATAAGTTTCTGCAAATAGATTTTATGTTTTGTTTGACCTGTTCACGATTGCAGCTACGTCCCAAGTACAAAGTGGCTGCTTCCCCCAAATTTTGGTTGCACAAGAAACTGAGATGATGTGGAAGGTCATTTCTGAGCCTGTACTAAGAATGGTTTGTCTTATACACATACGTTTCAGCATTAATTCACATTAATGGTTTCATAAACTTTATTGTCCACTGTCAAAACAATGTTTCTTGCATAAAATTGGGTCTTAATATACAGCATGTACTGTGTACTTCACTGGTCATTATTGTAACTCTTTACATTCCTCCTATACTACATGGATACTTTTCTTCTTTTATGCATGCCAGAAAAAGCTGAAAAAGTAATTTCTAGCCCATGAAAAGAGTACTTTGAACTTCTACCCTAACTTTAATTGCTTAGACTTGCATCTCTACAGTGTGAACAGAGAAACAGAAAATGTTACCTGGAAGGTAACCTGTTATTTGGTTTGCAAAATTCTTTAAAATTCAACCAGTGAGAAGACTGATTCTCTGATAACTGCACTCACTGGGTTTTGATAATTGCACTGCACTGGGTTTTGATCTATGGTCTAAACTTTAATAAAATCAAGAAAGACAAATCCACAATTAAAATATTTTTATTATTTAATACAAACAACCAGAACTGAGCATCCAGAATTTCCCTTTCAATCTATTTACTGTTTACATACTGCATTCTCACCTCAAACTGTGAAATCTCTGACTGTTCCCTTTATCTTTTTTCACTTGGATTAATAGGTGCAAGACACAATAAATATTTCATCTGTTATGCCCTGAATTATAGCACCTCACCTGCTTGACTAAAATTAATCATTAACACATGGGTTTATAAATAACTTGGAAAATATCCTGTCTGAGAGTATTTCTGATATAGTCTAGTCAGGTTGAATTCAAAACATTCCTATAACTCTAAAAATATACATACTCATGGTTTCTTCTGTTACAGATTGGTTATTACACTTGGAACTAAAGTCTACATGCTATACACTAACAGCTCCAACATGAAATTTTCTAAAGCATATTTATTTTCAGCTCAATTTTAGACACAATAACATTGGTTAATAACTGCCTAGTTATGCATGCTCTCTAAAATATTTAGAACATCTGCTGTCCTTTGCTATGATAACTGAAAAAATAAATAGTAGTAATGTTGCTTAAATCTGATGCTGACGGGGTTAGACTGTGCAATTCAGTAAAACCTACATGAATACTATTCTATTATAAATTCCTTTTTTGTTTTTTACTTTTCTACTAAGGACTGTTTCCTCCAACTTAATTGCAGAAAATCTATTTCCAGAAATCTTCCTTCAGAATTATAAAAACTAAAGTTTGCATTATTTCATCCTGGAAAGAAAAATCAAACTAAAATTCGTGTGGAAGTTTGTCTTGACTTTCCCCCACTCTTTCCACTCCCAGCCTCTTTGAAATATCAGAATAATTTTCTGCTTGCAAACAGCATGGGCTTAAATTCTACCTCCATTCTTATGTGTGTTTTTGACTTGTTCAATGTAATAGCTTCACAGTGTGAGCCGTTGACCAGCAAAACAACAGGTATTACTTCATGTTTTCATCAAGATAGTTCTGATTTTCTTCTAAGAGCACTGAAAACTTTGTGATCTGAAAAAAGAAAAGGAAAAAGGTACTTGTGGATCTCTGGTCACAGAAAGAAGCCTGGGAATTTCCAATTCAGCTCCTATTATAAAAAATTCAGTGAGTATGCAAGCTTTAACTGTGTGTTTAGTTGAAGTATAGTCCATTTTTAAATGGTGCAGTGTACTGACAGATCAATAAAATTCTGAGTCACTAGATGGAGAATAATGAACAATTTACGCTCTTTGAAAGTGAATTGGTCACTCCTGTTTGAAAAGGGTTTGTAAGCTGTTCTACTGACAGTGGAAATGATGAATCTACTGTGTCACAAATATGTTCCCTACATTCCTGCTCCCTCATAGCTGCTATTCCTAATGAAATACAAAAATAAAAATAACTAGCAATTTTCATTGATTATTCAACAAATTTGTAAATGACCTGGGTTCCCTTTCTACATATCCCTCTGGAAGAAGAGGTAGCCTGTGGTACGTCTGATTTTGGATTCTGCACAAATTTGCTGGGTAGATAGGAAGTACAAACCAAATAACCAGGAGGTTATTCATATAGAGGATTTTCATCATCCTTCATTGGGAAATCCAGATGGAAGATGTGTGGATAAACGGAATAAAAGAAAGGACTTAATCACTTGTGGACTCTTCTGAATGTGCAGGGGTGACCCAATATTTCAGCAGCACACATCCTTTGCCTAGCATGGCTTTATCCTCATATCACCCTCGTGGTAGAAAGAAAAGTAGCAGCCATAATTAAAATAAGGCGACCTCTCACACCACCAGGTCTTGTAAGGGAAACTTACCAAAGCAGTGATAAAGTGAGCTCTAGCAGGTCCCATGGCATGAGCAGGAAACTTTATGGCAAACATCCATCTGCCATTTAGATGTGTCTTGATGTGCCATGTGCTAGGCAGCTGTAAGTGGATTAGTAAAAGCTATGTCATGTCTGGACTTGGAGCTGTTCCCTTTAGTTACCCTTCTGGGCAATTAGCTCACTGCCATTCATGTCCTTCCTTTCTGGACTATGGAGAAAGCCTATTTGTAAAATGGCTTCATCTGCGCTGCTATGACAAAAGAAAGCTTTCTCAAGCACTGAGGCCTCTGATAAACTCCTGATTGTCCACACAGCTTAACTGCTTGCTTACTCCATTTCAAAGTGTCACAGGATCACAGTGGTTTAGGGTGGAAGGGAGCTCTTGAGATCATTGTTGATGGGAAACTAAATAAAGAGTCAGCAGTGCCCTGGCAGCCAGGAGGGCCAACCATGTCCTGGGGGGCATAAGGCACAGCATCACCAGCCAGGCAAGGGAGGGGATTGTCCTGCTCTGCTCTGAGCTGGGGCAGCCTCACCTTGAATATTCTGTGCAGTTTAGGGTGCAGCAATAGAAAAAAATACATTAAATTATTAGAGAGTGCCCAAAGGATGGCCATGAGGATAGTGAAGGGCCTTGAGAGGAAGCTGTATGTGGAATGGCTGAGGCCACTTGGCGTGTTCAGCCTGGAGAAGAGGAGACAGGGGAGATCTCATTGCAGTCACAACTTCCTCATGAGGTGAAGAGGAAGAGCAGGCACTGATCTCTGCTCTGTGGCACCCAGTGACAGAACTCGAGCAAATGGCCTGAAGCTGTGTCAGGAGAGGTTTATGTTGGATTTTAGAATAATGTTCTTCATCCAGAGCATGGCTGGGCACTGGAACAGGCTCCTCAGGGAAGTGGTCGCAACACCAGCCTGATAAAGGTCAAGAGGCATTTGGATAATGCTCTCAGGCACATGGTATGAGTCTTGAGGATGATGCTGTGCAGGACTAGGGGTTGAACTCAATGATCGTGATCAGTTCCTTCCAAATCAGCATACTCTATGGTTCTGTGATCTAGTCAACCCTCTCTGCTCAAATATGGTCACCTAGAGCAAGCTGGCCAGGAAAGTGTCCAGTCAGGTTTTGAATATCTTCAAGGAATCTCCACAATCACTCTGGACCACCTGTTCCAGTGTTTGATCAACTTCAGAGTAAAAAAGACTTTTTCCTCGATTTTGAATGGAATTTCAGGTGTGTTAACCTCTACCCATTGCCACATGTCCTATTACTGGGCACGACTAAGAAGAGCCTAGCTGCCTTTTCTTCATTGCTATATCAGTATATACTTCTATCATATTTGGTAAGATCCACCTCCCCCTGCCTCTGAGTTTTTCTTCCCCGGGCTAGAGTCCCAGCTATCTCAGACTTCTCTTTCACTCATTATCTGATTGCTAGGTGCACGCTCTGACTGCAAAATCCATTCTTGTGCAGTTTTGTTCTGTAACCTTCATTGTGTCATTGACACTTTTAAGGAGATTCAGTTTCCAAGTCGTACACACATAATGGAAGAAAAGTATTCCTCTATGTATTCTCGGGATTTCCATGGCAGTTTCAGCTACCTGCAACTTTATTGGGTAGAGTCATGTACATTTTTATAACAAAACACCATAATCAAAATTGTCTTTTTGAATGCTTAGTTTTTGGCAGGACAGGCACAAAACACTGATTTGTACTTTAGCCTCTCCTGATACCTGAGAACTATAGTAGCACAGCCTGTGGAGTCACCTGTGGACAAGTAAGGATTGAGGGTCCTACACTAAATTCTGTTCCTATTCAATAATCTTTTTGTTGTATTTCAATTCCAGCTTTGAAATTGAATGGTCACACTCTTATATCTGTTCCTCCTCTGTTCAGTCAGACCGGCCATGATGATCCTGACCTTACTGCAGTCCATTTTCTCATCCCAAAATGTTGTTCATATTTGATGGAATTTCTATTTTGTTTATTATGAAATGTTAATTTTGTTTAGCAGAATATTGCTGTCTCCTCTGTAAACTTTTCAGATTCACTGGTTATGGTCCTCAGTTGTCCTTCCTGAGGGAAAAAAAGCCTATCTACTTAGCCCTTGGCAGTAGTCTTACCATCACAATGTTTACTTTATTTTCAATACAAAAAGCTTGTAACCAAATACAAGCCAGATGGTGGCTTATTTTTCCGAAAGACAACACGTAATATAGACAAACATGCTCTGATGTCTCTGAGGATAGAAAAAGATTTTACATCCATGATGTATCTCAAAAAATTTGCTTTTTGGAGACCATATTATCTTTTATTACATTTGTGGGTTGTTCTGTGTCCATACAAGTGAATACATCCATCTTTCCTCTCTACAGCAGCCCATTATTTTTGGTCTTCTTTACTTACGGTCTGTTTTGAAAAGAAATTAATCATCCTCTGATTTTACACAAAAGGAACTTTGCAATGACTAATCTAAAAATTCAGGTTTGATCATATGCTGTTGGGATTTTAGCTTAACACTGAAGAGGGGAGAACTTTCTCTCATAGTGCAATGGATGATATTAATCTCAAATATATTGCTCACATCCACTGTATAAATTCCCCTTCCTTCCCAGCTTTGAAAGATGTCTGACTTTTATTTTTCATTTCTTTAGCTTGGATATTGCTTACAGCATTAGTGCTGCTGTCTCTGACCTTGTATTAGCCTGTGCATCTGTTCAGATTAAAATTAATGATATTCCCCTGGCTTTCAAGATCTACTGATGTTCTGCTGTGACATAAGCAAGTACTCCACTTAAGAGAGGTCATTTAAGGTAGTCCTTTTGTTGCCATCTTTCTTGTCTAAACAATGAAATTCCTGCTGGCATTTGGACAGTTTTGTGAAGTAATGCTCTGCATTGCAATCCTAGCTTTTCTTTAAAGTTCCAGGGATTTTCTGGGTTTATTGGTCAGCATGTGTTTAGCATGTAGTGTTTTAGGGATACATGCTAACACAAGGTGCTCAGAAGTAACTTAGTGACATATGGAAAGTGAGCGTGGTCTTCTGCAGAGAGGCTAAAGCTGAACAGCATTGCTGGGTACACACTGCTCACAGCATTTGTAGCCTGTGGCAGTGGGCATAGGCACCAATCTCTGACAATAATGTACTTCATGGTGTTGTTTATTTATCTACCATGTCTGCTGGTAAAATGCTGGCAGCCCTCAGGCTCAGCTCCTCAGCAATCCACTTGGTACCTTATCAGCAAGGGAAGCCAAAGGATAGGAACAGTCAGCTTTTGGGTGCAAGCTTTCACAGTCAGCAGATTCTGAAATCCATGTGTTCTTCTTCACAACTTTGTCAGTGTCATATAATGTCTGAGAAATGTTTGATTTTTGATTAATCATCTGTCTCCATCCAAAGAGGTTTCATTAAGTGACTTGTATCGCCACATGTATGGTTGTAATTCAGAGTCCTACACATACAATAGGATTTCTATAAGGCAGGGTTTTCTAGAAACAGAGTGAAAGTCCATTTCTGTCTCACAAGTATGGCAAAAGACTGATGACACTGCAGTTTAAAACAGACTACCTGTAAAGAAGATAAACACAATATACTGTTATAATGCTAATCTGTGGGATGAATTTATCAGGAGATTACCTATGGATTTTTTGATAAATTTACAATTATATTTTAATTTTTCATTTTGAAGCAATATTTTAATTTAAGCAATGCCTTAAATTAAATGAACCAAAAGAAAAAATAAAGTTTAAAAAGGATGTGAAATTACCGAAACTATCAATAAGATCTTTCATTTGGAATTGAAATATTTTATATTAATCCAAAAGTCTTCTTTCAAAGCTTGGTTGATTATTTTGCCAAAAAAAGTCTTAACTTGATTACTTTTTCTTTTGGAATTGTCCTCCCTTTTCCATTCTCTGTTCTTTTTTATTATTCTACTAAACAAAAATATGAATATTCATATGGCTCTTTTCTGAGATGTTATTTCTCTGTGCATGTTCCAGTCCTAACCAGAAAAAGCTGAGATTGCAGCTTTCACTAGGAAAATGCTAGTACTACAAAAAGTTACTAAGAAGCCCTTTTCTAAAGTTATTACGTGAAGACATTGAAAGAAAACTGAGAGCTAATAAGACCAAAAAAAAAAAAAAATCCAGCAATTACAACCAGTTCTCTTTCCTGACGATGTATTTTCCTAAGGATGCCTTCCTTTTCAGTACAATTTATATTGATAACTCCCTCTTTGGCATACCAAAAGTATTAACAGGGATATACTATTCAATTTCAATTCCAGATGTCAAAGAATTTGTTTCTTCTCTTTCTAGCTTTAAGAAATGTTTCTATATCTAAAGGCTTGTCTAATTCTTCCACCTACATCAGTAATGGATATTAACTCTGCCTCAAATAATGCCCTACCTGTACCTTTTTGTATTAGTGTTACAACAAAATACTACTTCAGAGAGAGAGATTTTCTAGACAGCATTATGGAGAGCCTCTCTAGTTTTCCCCACTGATTATAGGGAAATGCAAAGGACACTAATCTCTTAATTTCAGCACTTTGTTATGTAACTTAAAACTCATCTGTCCAAAATATATACTTAAGTCTTGATCCTTGCTGCCTCACCAGGTAACCAACTATTCATGCAAGTCCAAAGATTTGTGCATCACATGGTGAGAATGTCAGTGCAGAAAAATCTGCACTGTAGAACTCAGAATGCACCATTGATTTCAATCCAATCTTTAGATATACAACTTTTAGATTACAGAATATCTTTCCACAGAAAGAATTACAAATACCTGAGCTGTATCTAAGGGCTTCTTGTCACCAGTGGCCCTAGTGGGAGGATGCCTCAGCCTCTGGAGACCTGCAGTCTCATGGCATTATGTTGCAGCTTCCAGGCATATGGTGAAATCAGGGAATGCCATCCAACATGCACCATGTGATTTGTCATAATCACCAAGAAATCACTTTCTTGTGATATTTTGTGCAGACTCTCTTAAAAACCCCACTGTTTCTCCATGCCCTGAAATTTCCTCTCTGGCAATTCTGGAAAACTGTGCAATCTTTCAGGGGCTCTGTGTGTTTTTGGTTTCTCTGATGTCTGTCTGAGTGCTTTGTGAAGGCAAAGGAAACTCTAAAAGGAAGGGCTGCAGAAGTTAACAGGAAAAGTGAGACAATGGCACAGATAAGAGCCTCAGGTTCTCAGCTTCAAAGGAGTTCGGATAACAATGGCTAGGACACCAAGCGATGGGAAGCATTTGCCTGTCTGGCTCCATCTTTTCTGGGATCAAAAGACATGGAAAAAACCCGTAAGACCCTTGAAAAGGGAGGGGACTCAGAAGGGTGCCCAGATTGTATCAATGAAAAAGCACTGGTGGGCTCCCTCCTCCTGCATATTAGAGAGAGAGGTCACTTATGGCAGAGAAATTGGGAGTAAAGGAGGACTTCCTTTTGATAGAGTGGAGAAAACTTGGTAAATAATGCATGTGGTCAGCATAATTTAAAAAATATTTTTCCCAGTATTGCATTCCTTCTGGTGAAAAAACAAATGTTTTGTTTTCCATTGCAAATGTTTTCCTTATTACTGTAGAAGATATTCAGTCTCCAGGAAGAGACCTCCCAGAAAGACTAGTTATATCTGTCTGCTATTTATAGCTAAGAGAGGACAAAATGTTGGAGAATGTGTTTTGTATACTTCTCTGAGAATGGGCTCAATGAAGCCAGTCACTCTGAGGATGCATTCATAAATGGTCAATAGTGTCTTTACACTTTGTATGTCACTCTGTGTATAACAATATGAAGACCAGATATATCACATTCTAACAGAATGCTTATTTCTCCCTCAGAAGACTCCTGTGAACAAAAATATTGTGATGAGCAAATAGTCCTGTCTATCATAAACAGCATTTCCTGTTTTCCCATAAATGTCTGCAGCCCATGTGCTAGCTGATTGCAAGAAAACTATTGATCACAAAAGTATATAAGCAAGAATAAAATTATTCATATTTCCAGGAAGCTGTTAGTCTCTGTTTGGGCCTGTGGTAGCTATTACAGGAACATGCCACAGGTGTTGTGGTTTTCAAGAATTCAGAATTTGCTGAAAGACATTTTGGTGCTAGCAATAATAGATCACCTCTTTCTCCAGCTCTTGTTTTAGCAACTCTCTGTAAATCTTTCATTAGGAATTAGTGAACCTGGACTAATTTTGTTGTCAGTGGTAAGAAATAGGTATCTTCAGAACATACTCATCATAACTCAGTTAGCCCTTTTTTGCAGGAGATTACTCAGCCTCAGAAGCTGGGTATGTCTGTACATTGACAACAGAGGATGAAAATTCAGTTTACTGGCTGAATTTTCTTATGCTCTGTTAGTTGTCAATATGTTGGCTTAAACATTTCATATATGTGTGTGATGACAGAGATCTGCCAACCATGACACACAAGAAACTTTAAAATAATTGAGCATTTTTAACTATAAGAAGAAAACATCAAAACCATAAATTGTTATCCCAAATATTTAAATGGTAGTTGCAAAGAGAAAAGAAACACGGTCTTTCCTTAGTCCACTGGCATATGAAAATAGCTGCCTAACAAGGCTGTAGGGTGTATTTAGGTTAGATTTGAGCAAAACCAAGTATGACTGTCAATTAAAAGAGCAGCCAGTGGTGATTATGTGATCTCTATCCCTAGAGGGTTTTGAGAACTCTATGGACAAACATCTGTCAGGAGCACTGAGCATTTGTCCTGCATGATCTACTCCATCTGCAAGAAGCAGTTGATCTTACTGAGCTTCGTGTATCCCTGTTTTCTAAGGCTTCATCTGTACTGATAATTTAGGCCTGCGAATGCTCGTTTTCTGACATGACTCCAGCTAGTATAGAGCAATGTGTATCTAGAGTTTGTATTTAAGTGCCTTGGCCACCCAAGATGAGGTGGCCAACTCCACCCCACTCAAGATGGACATTGACCTGTGCCAACTACCAAGTCATACCTAGAATTTGTTCAGGGAGCTGCTAACTGATGCCATCCAAAGATGTGTGGAGTCCCTTCCTGCATTTGAACAATAACGATGATCAAGACAAATTGCTCAGGAACATTCCCTGGCCCACTTTAATTTGCTGGTATTGCTATAATTTGTGATTCTGTAGTCAAGTCTGTCCACATGCTCATCAGAACTGTTCTCAAACTGAAAAATGAAATAAAGCTTAATGTTCTCTACACCTGAAAACATCATTCTTTTATTACTTTTTCTAGCTGGTGAAGATTCTCTGTAGCTCTCTTACTTAGATTCCTATCCTTTTTTTCTCAGTAGAGGGCATCCTTAGCACAGTCACTTCAGCAGCTTGTATCCATACAGCAAAGAGTGGGGGGAAACTTCATATTGCCTCCAAAGCAGACTAAACTGAGTAAACATTTGGTACACGCACATATTTATGAGGAAAAACGAAATCTTCTGGAGCAATTTGGGCCAGTATTCTCTTGAAAGACTTTCTCCTCTTCACCATAATAGGCAAAGGAAAAAAAAAGGAAATAGGGACTAGAACACTAAGAAACACTTGTGAAAATTTCTTGCTTAACTTTTTTGGAGGGTAGAGAAAAAGAACCAGTTTGAGCATAGAATCAAAATAGCATATTTATGTTTTTGTCAGAAGAAGGAGGGGAGATTTCCCCATTTACTTTAATTAAAGTTCTCCACAAGCTCTTTTTTTCCCCTTAGGTTTGGGATCTTGGCAGGCTTTATGTTTTTTAAAAAAATCCAGCATGCTCACTAGGCAAATTTTCCCATGCTTTCAAAGCTGTACTGCTTAGGCAATCAAATGGTAATCCAACCACAATCTAGCTTTTGCTTTCTTCCCAACAGTTTGATATCTCTTGCCATTGCTGTTATACCCTCAGATGTTGAGTAGACAGTGATGTCGCTGTCCAGCACATAAGTGGTAACGAACTGCAGCATAAATAATGAATTGATAACATGCATGTGTTCCTCACCCCCAGAGCATGTGCAGGGCTAAGCCAGCTGAAAATGATTTATTCAACGTACCAAAGCTATACTAAATCAAGCCAAACAATATTGCCTCTTTTTTTTTTTATAACAGTGAAGTATTTCCCATGAAGCTGGTAACTCTTATCTATTAACTTAAAATCTCTGTAACTCCAATGTTTTGCTTCATAGCACTCTTCCAGTGGTAAAGATCAAAACAACTGAAGGCAGTCTCTAAGGACTGTGTTAGCTTAATAACTGTGAGAGTGAGCATGCAAATGAAATGAAGAAGCCGTGTGTAAGGAAAGAGACAGTATAAAAGTAAAAGTCTAAAGAGTTAAGCAATCTCAGCCTTTAAACAGTTTTTCACTGAGCCTGACTTGCAAAGAGTTACCACACTGAATATTTTAAAAAGCAAGCCAATGTAAAACTTGAATTACAGCCCTTAAATATACCTGATCTGTGTTGTTCTTCATTGGTGGCCTTTACTGACAAATGTAATGTTTATCTAAGATACCTGATAACAGAAAAAAAAAAGGAAAAAAAAGAGAGGAAGTTTTTAAAAAATTTTTAAAAATTCTAACAAACATTTTCATTATGACTGAGGTTTGTAGCATTTCTTTATTAGAAGCTAAATTTGAATGACAATAATTTTGCAGTGATTGTTTTTGATGATAAACTGGAAACAGCAAACAGTGATCACTACCATATGTATTTAGTCTTGGGTTGGCTAGACTTGTATTCTCCCAGGGAATCTGGGTACTTCAACTGGATTTCATTTTTTAAAATTTATATCTCAGTGAGAAATTTCCAGCTTAGTTTCCAATCTATTTATTCACAAGAATTCTTAGGGTTTCCACTAACTGTTGCAGATGTTCTTTGCTAGCCTGGGTTCCGCAGCCTTGGAACAAGCTCATAGGAGAGAAAAGGCCTATTTTATGGGATCAGACTGTTTATTCACACTGAAGTCAAAAGGACTAGCTGTATCACATTGCAAACAACAGCAAATTATCTGAACAGATAGATTCCTTTTCATTACAAGGATAAATGTGCACATACTCACACATGCACACACAGACACACAGGCACATGCGCACATATGCATGAACTGTTTGGGAGTAAATCTGAGAAAAAAAATGAGGGAGGGATGAGGTTAGCAAAAGTTAATGGAAGAAAAATAACCCCCCTGGGCTTAGCGCTAGTCCTGTCAAAGAGTAATAAAGGGGTTTTGTTTGTTTTGTTTTGTCTTGTTTTTCCCCCAATGAAAACAGACGACTGAGGCCTGATTCTGTTCTCAGGAAAACCATTGTAAAAGCCCGAGCTGGAAGTTGAGCAAAAAGGAGCACTTGTTGGTGCTTGCCTAGAGAGAGAGGAGCTTGAAAGTTTAGGGCCTAAAACAGTAGTGTGACATTAATGTCAGGATGTTTGGACTTCTTTATTTATGAAAGAAGTGCCCATGTCTTTTTAGGTGCAGAAGTTAGATGGATGCAGCGGTAACAAAGGACCCAGTTTCTCAGAGATTCTTAAGAGCTGCCAGATAAAATTAGGGTTTCATGAAAGGCTGAGAGAGTGCAGACGCTCATAAATAACGATGCTGTCCTCCTTCCTTCAACAGCACTGCAGTGGGCTCTTCTGGCAGCAGGCACTGTGCTAACGCTTTTAATACACTTTAAAAATTAGGTTTACATTTTAATGAAACTTCCACATCTGTTTTAAAAGAGATTTTTGTTTTTAACTGGAAACCCAGAAGTTATTTTTGTTCAAACAATGTAGCTATCTCATCTTCTTCATCCAGAATGTGGAATTTCTCCCTTGAAAATTCATAAGGAACTGCAAAAAGCATATAGCCATAAACATGTTGGAGCCACACTGTGTCCCGGCAGTGCATCTCTGGAAGCGAAATATACCCGAGGTTGCATCTTTTTCAGTGAGAAATGAAGAAGAGGGGTGGGCAACAGTTTGTCACATGTTATATTTACAGCAGAGGCTATCCTGTATCATGCAGGCTCTCTCCCAGTGGTCAGCAGAAAGCTGAAAGTGAAGAAAGGTGATCCAATGGATTCCCCTCTAAGACTTCATCCTAGCCCAGAAATAATCCAAATATTTCTTATAAACATGACGGCTTCATTTAATTTAAAATAATGACAAAATACATACTTGTTTCAAGCTGCAAAACTAACTGCTATATGGCAGTATTTTGTGCCTTTGAAAACAGGTGTTTCCACAGGCCTAGACATTGTCACATGAGTCAGATAACTCAAAACAGCTCAGTAAAAATGAGAGTCAGGGGAAAACCTCTTACCAGGTTTGTTTCTTACTCCTTGTCTGCTAGGAAAAGAACTATTCCACTGAACTTTTTAAAAATAGATTAAAAAATGTGAACATGAGGACAAATCACCAACCTCTGCCTCCCAAAAAAACCTAAAAAACTACAAGCACTTAGCAAGCAAATAATATTTAGCTGGAGTCATGCTTCTATTTGAAGCAAAAATTACACCAAGAAATCTAAATGAAAACAATAGCAAGCCTTCCCTGACGCTGGAGTGATGGCATCCTCTATGCCTTTTGATTTTGTTTCAGAGGAAAATCCACCTTCCAGTCATTCAGTCCCAGAAACTCCTTGGAACATGTGGTCTCTAAGCTCCAGAGGGAACCAGGAGGCCGGAAGGGAAAAGGTCTCAACTGCATCCTAACACAGCCCAAGAAAATACTTCATTATTTGTGTTTCTTTATTGAAATTCAGCCCCTTTTATAGCTGAGGTAATACAGACAGCTGTTCCATACATTTCAAATGCTCCCTGTTTCTGGGGTAATCATTTAGCTCTGGTAGCTGAACCTCTAGTCTGCTTGACTTCTCAAATAGAGATGAAAATCCAGTTTGGAAATCAATGGGAACTTTTCTGGTAGTTCTGGGTAATTGAGATAAATTTTCCTACCATTCTTTTCTTTATCTTGCAGCCAGACAGTCTTCCTGCAGGGACTGAGGAAAAATAAAAAAGCAATTTATAAAAGCCAGCCTCAAAACTAAATCTTACTGTGCAATATAATCTCTCTTTGGGAGTTTGTTTTTTCCCTTGACCAGGCTATATTGCTGCCAGTTTCACGACTCCAAAATTTGTGAGTCACATCTTGATCTGTAGAGGAGCTGGGTCACATGCGTTGTCACATATTGCACTTGCCTTTCCCATTGCTACTGTGGGTGAGTATTGCCAGTTCCATTAGTGTGGCTAATGGTTCTAATTTGCTTCTGGTTTATATTGGCTGCAGGGAAAGCAAATACAGTAACCCTTCACTTTAGGTGGCACCAGTAGAACTAGGTTTGTCATTCCACAGAGCAGCCAAAAGAAATACAGTAATTTCTGGGAAACAGACTTACTTACATGTTATATTGGTTTTAATCTATACTGTCATAGCTGTCTGTCTGTTTAACAGGCTTGGACACAAAAGATCTGGATGAAGACTCTACAAGAAGCTGGGGAAAGTAGAGCAAAATTAAGGAAATACTGGAAGTAACAGAGTAAACCAACAATCGATCCTTACTGAAATGCAAACTTGAGACAAGAGAATACTGAAGATAAAAACATTGGTAACACAAAAGAAGGAATTGAATGTGCTCAAATTCAGGCCCTCTAAATTTAAAAAACAAACAGCAAAAGAGTGGTGAGAAGTATAAGTAGTTGCATTCTGGCTTTTCCATTTATGTGGACCCTGCTCTCTGCAAACAGTCAAAGCTCTTGACATCCACAAAAACCATAGCTGGGCCCCTCACTTTCCTTGTAATTTTCATGTCTAGGACTTTTGTCCCTGCTATACCTAAGTGATAATTATGATAAACAAAAAATACCTACAAAGTATACATGATAATGTATTAATACAGTTTATTTTGTCATGACTGGAAATGGAAAGCATCAGACAAATCTTTTACAACATTGATGAAAGAAAGTCACAGGAGAGCCAAGTGTTTCCAGAGCATTCTTGTGTGATGTTAATCAAAATGTTAATTCCAATTAGGAAGAGAACAGGGGACCGACCTTAGGACACATAAGACATTAGAGAAGCATTGAAAGCTGCTGGGCCTTACCAATCTCAGAAGATGTTACAAAAATTGTAATCTTGAGAAAGGGATCATGGGGAAGGCAAAAGCATTTCAAGATTGATAATTAAGCATATATGTTTTAAAAATCTGTTCCCCCAATTTCAACCTATACTGAATTAGTAAATCTGCAGTGTACACTGAAGAAGCGTTAAAGCAAATTTATGTTCAAAATTAATTGACAAACTGGCTGAAGAAATTAATTACTATCGTTTCCTTTAGTAATTTGAAGAGATGTGGAGCAGTTCAAATATCTGAATTGCAGAGCACCAAGTGAAAGGAGACAATTACAGCTGATCTTTGTGAGCTATTGCCCAATGGCAAAATATCTTTTCTCTTTGAGCAGCACATATTCCAGATATCTGCTGCTGGCACTTTGTCATCTACTTCATCGGATGCTGTGCTTCCTGTTTTGGATCATATACTGAGCACATGTGGAAACTAACTTTTATCAAATCTGACAGCCAACCACTGTTTGATAGACTAGTTTCTAAAAAATGTGTGGAACTTTTTGGTCTTAAACACAAGGAAATTCAAGCCCAGCTGGACACCCTCCACTGGCCTTTATGAGAAAAACCTCTGCTTGACAATTATTAAGAGCATTCTCTTTGAAATATCTCTAAATCAGTTTTGAGACATAAAAAATCCATAGCTTGTCTTATTATGGGGAAATTGTCTGGGAAGTTTGCTTTCTTGAAGGCAAGTAGAGATGACTTTTCCAGCTATCAAGCAGAGGAAGCCTGATTGTGACATCTCCATAAATGCTCAGGTCACAGCTGCCAATTGAAAAGCCAAGAAAGGCACTATAAAAGAAGGGTGACAAAAACTGTGTTTGGAAACTGGGATCAGTATCGGGCTGGGAGAATATGAATCCTAAAAAGACATGCCTCTGTTTCTACACAACTTCCAGCCACCAGAGGGAAACCACATGGAATTTGAAGCAAACCTCCACCTTTCAACCAACTCATCCATTTTCAAAGCAGAGATATAATCTGTATTGAATTTTATTGGAGGGCTTACAGACTTTCAGAAAGGATTTAATTCTAAATTCATTTCCACAGAACATTTCTCTACACCAGTGTTGGTTTCATATTTCTTGTATTTTATGGGATCTTTCACATTGATGAGGAAAAGTCCTTTTTTACCTGAAACAAGGGAAACTTGCCCATTTAAAAGCCATGGGCTGAGGATACGTATCTATGGCAGAGTTCGGTGTCATGCAGAGATACTGGAAGCCGCCCTGGATACTCTTGGTAGGTTATGGGAAGCATTACAGCTGTATTAACACAAGACTTTACCCAGACTCATAATTTGCTTCACAGTTGAGCCTATTAGCCTATAGAAAGTGTTGTATCGATGCAAAGAGTATTTTGTTCCACAGTAACGTCTTTAGATTTCACTTGCCCTTTTTGGGACATCACATCCTGTTAAACAGACTGTCCAAAAGTGTCTGGGAGGAAAAAAAAAACTTTTGTGTGAGGGGTGATTCATCCAATATAAATTAAATTCACTGCATCCCCTATGGAAGGTGTCAACAAATGGCATTGCCAAATGCAATTATTTACCGTTGATCCTGATTGTGGTGATTATCTTCCAAGAAAGTAGGCAGATTAATGTGCAGTGAGGAGGAGGAAAGCGTTTCTAGTGTGGTTGAGTAGGTTAGCCACAGGTCTAGTGATCTGATCTAAGGCACTTGAGCTGAAGTTTTCAAATGCTTCTGCCTTCCCACTTGTGCACTTTAGCACAGTGAGAAGCTAGTTTTCCCAAAGTACATATGAATCTGATCCCAGACTATGTCTGAAAATTTAAAGTAAAGGTTTAGATCTTCCTGGAATGTACCTAAAATGAACAGTATGTACCATAATTTACTCCACTTTGTGGTGATTTTTGTTATTCTGAGGGCAGTCTCCCCGTATCATACAGCCTATGATTTCCAATAAAAACAAAAGATATTTTTATTTTTTGTTACAAGTTCCCAGCTGTTTTATCTGTACAATGATAACTGCAATTTCAATTTTAAAAATCACCCCCTTTGCAAGGGCCAGGAATTTTGTTCACCACATGTGTCTGGATTCCTTTACATTATCCTAACACACACACAATTGTCAAGTTAGACTTTGACAATGAAATAAGTGTCATGGACAAAAAAAAAAAAAGAGCTTTAGCCTCTAGGTGCACCTGTTTACAGCAACTAGGCAGGCTCAGTCAGGGTGTGTGTGTCAGTCTGCCACTGCAGCTGTTCCATTACCATAAAACCCATAGTATTTATTAAGTTTTAAGCCTTTCTGAACTCCATAACTTTGGCTTACAAAGGGAGGCTGTAATGCTATGTCTGGACTGTGATAATAGTTCAGATAAAGATCCAGCATGTGACTCCCAATGAAAGCATTAAATTTATTGGAAGGAACTATATCAAACTATATGCAGCAAAGCAGACAGCAAATATGAACCATGAAGAATTAATGATTAACTATTCACTGCATGCTTCACTTGTAACAGCACTGCCATTGAAGGAATCTGCAAACTCTGTGGAAGAAGTTAATTCACAAACTCGTATTACACAACACAGTAAAAATCACAAATGTGTTGCTCAAACTTTGGGTGGCTGTTTTTTAGTGCAAGAAAATTATTTCCTTTGCAAATAAATGTTGTGTCCCTAAATGTTGCTCATGTCCCCAGTTCTGCAGCTGATTGTACACAGACAGGACACTCCACACAGACTACCCAGGCACACTGAATTTATTGGCAGTCCCAGGCATGTCCACATGAATTCAGCTGAGGCATAGAAGTCTCAGTCATGATAAACAACCAACTCTTAGATGCTGAATTACATCCTTATTATTCTTTAAAACTGCTTGTGTTTTTTTTTTTCTTTTCCTAGGAGAAGGTTGTGTGGGATTACACTCGTTAATCTTTGTGCATTCTGTTATTTCAGCAAACCGTTGATATTTGAAAGCCAAATTCGGAGATGCCATCATTTAAATGACTTCTGTGTTAACATCCACTACTTTGAATTGACATCACGGGCAGAATTGGAGGAAAACCCTGGAGAGCCTAATGCCACAGCTACTGACAGGCTGTGAGAATGACATCTGTCTCCCTCTGTTCCTGGCAGCAAGGAACTGCTGTCTTGCAACTGATCTCTTACTTCTATGAAAGGGACAAGTCTTGGCTCCTGGTACTCCAGTGAGAGGAAAACCTGCCCACTCCAGCAGCACTGCCTGCTCTAGGGACAGTGTTCCTGCAGGTCTCAGGGATTAAATGCTGCTGTCAGCTGGTGTGTTGTGGTTCACCACTGTCCATGTCAACAGTGAGAAAGCCAGCCTGCTCTGCTGCCCTGAAGAGAGTGGTGTGCTGGGGATCTGTGAGGCCCTGGGTGTGCCCCAAGGGCACATTTAAACTGAAATCCTGACCTGACTCCCCACCCTGAGTGCCAGAGGAGCAAGCCTGTGCAAAGCTCATTCTGTAATCAGTGGAGGAAAGCAGACAACCCCAGCAGTTAATTCACTTCTGCCTCAGATTTAAATTGCTTAACTGTAGAAGACACCATTTACAGTGTGAAATGATGAGGCTCCAAACTTAAGGCTCACTGGAAGTGCATGGTTGTTTACCTAAGTCAAGTGCCAAGTACAGAAATTATGTTTATGCCAACACACTTCTATTTATGGCACTTCTATTTATCTTGCAATCATGAATGGGCTTAATGAAAATGAGGTTGAGCTACAGCATATTGAGGAAAGTAGGTTATAATGTTCTTTTCCTAAAACTACAGAAAATTTTCAGTGTAAAGCAAGAAGTACTTAATAGTTTGGGCCAGTGTTTTGGTGCAGACTGATGCAACTCCTGATTGCTCCACCTCCTGGCAGCGTATTCCCACCGCTTTCTAATCAGCATAGCGCATGCAAATTCCATCTATGTTCTTACAGGGTCTTTTACATTTGTTCTCTGCTGCTAGATCAGTGGGAATTTGAAAGACTCTGAATTAGTTATGTTTTATGACAGATATTAAAGTGATATTAAAGTTATCACTTTAACTTCCTGTGGTAGGCTGACCCACCAGACACACACCCAGCCTCTCTCTCACTCCTCCTCCTCAACAGGACAGGGGGGTGAAAATACGATGGAGAAGTTCATGGTTTCAACTAAGGGCAGGGAGATCACTCACCAGTTTTATGCACAAAACAGACTCAACACGGAGAAAATTAATTTTATTTATTGCCAGTTTGAAAGAATAGAATGGTGAGAAAGACTGAAATTAATACACCTTCCCCCTCCTCTCAGGTTCAATTTCATTCCTCAGCTCCTCTACCTCCTTTCCCAGGAGTTTTACAAGGGAATGGAGGACAGCTCCTTCCTGCCATTCTTTACTCCTCAGTCTTTTTCCTATCCAGGGTCTTTGCCAAGGGCTGCAGTTCCTTTCAGGAGCCTGTTCAAGCATGTTGCAGGGAAATACATTCCATGCCATGGTCTCCTTGGGGAGTGAACTGCAGGGAAATCTCTGGGGGATGTCCTCCCCTCCTCTGACACTGTCCTTCCCTGCTCTGTTGTTTCTCACTCCTTTCATTTCCTTCTTTGCTCTCTGGAGTTCTGTGGTTTTTTCCCCCCATTCTTAAATATGTTTTCCACGAGGCTGCACAGGGCTCAGCTGTGCCCTGTTGCTGGTTGGTTGGTTGGAGCTGTCTGGAGCCATCTGTATCCAGCATGGGTCAGCCCTGGCCACTCCTCACCCAGTGCAGCTCCACAAAGGCCCAGAGCCACAGGAATATTTGCTTCTGTCAGTCTCATCTGATCTAAACATTTCAGGCAATTTCACCAATAGACAAGTTTAGTTACATGTGGGAACTCTCACACCTGTTTTGTACATCGAAAAGTCAGGTCTCTGGTTTACAGTTACTGATTGGCAAGAGACAGGAATTTTGAGGTGTGTGTTCAGTATGTAATAAACTATGGATGGATGGATATGGTAGGGCTATGGATAAACTATGGTAGGGCTGGTCATCCCTTCAGCAGACTTGTCTTTCTCCACTGACTACAGAAGTAGACGAGTCACAATGTCATTTCCCTCTTTCCTGAAGTCTGCTTCATGTCTACCCTAAAATGACACATTTCTGTCTTTCAGAGAGGAAACATCCCTTCCTTTATGACAATCAGATTTTAGAGCTCTGTGTATCAAACTGCTTTAGAACTTTACCATCACGACAGACCAGAATTTTATTATGGAGATATCACAGCCCAATACTGCAGTAGGACTTATTGAAGTTTCATGCTAGTTTTGAAGTCTTTGGGTCTTGTGTATGGTGCGTGTGTGTGTGCTTACACTGCTCCAGTGGACAGGTTTAGGGAGGGGGTTTGAGGGCAGGACCTGTGATGGCCCACCCTGTTAAATGACTACCTCTCTGATGGTGTTTTGGGCTGCTCCAACTACCTGTCTCCAAGACAAATTTCCTCAGGAGGGCCCAGACCAATCAGTGTCAAATGGCTTTTGATTTATCAGCAGAGACACAGCTGTTACTTGTGCTATCATAACACTAGAGTATTGTGTGCTGAATGGGCCCAAGGTACAAATAAAATGCTGGGTTTCAAGGAAGAAGTTAAGATGTGCTTTCAAAAATAAGGGTGAGGTATGATGACCCTGTGGGAGAGGTCCAGTTTCAAACAAAGGCATTTGGAGCTATTTGAGGTGCCCTGAGGTACCAAACATGTCCACTTGGTGCTGGGAAATACAGCTCAGCATCCATGGGGAATTTGCTTCTGGCATGGGAGCCAGGGACCCGCCGGGTTATCCTGTGGTGAATACAACCATGACAGGGCTGTGCGTTTAAACAAACCTATCACGCACTCATTAATTAATTGCAGGCTTATATATTTTCTTTAAGGAATTGATTTCAAAATCTGTTTTCTTCTTTGCTTTTTTTTTTCCTAGGTACCTATTTAGGGAATTATTATATCCATACTGAAAATAAATAGCGCTTTACATTATGAGTAGACATCTGCTACAGTGTTATTCACCTCACTGATAACTTTGCTGATGAACATGAAAAAGGCAAAACCAGTCAAAAATGAATATATGAGAAAGTTCCTAATAATCACTATTAATTTGAATTAATTTTATTTGGAAAGTAATTCCTTCCTTATTTCTTTTTCCCCCTTTTCTTTAAAATAATTTGGAATCAGCTAAATCTTTCTCCAACTAGGTTTTTAAATTAGTCACTGGGTTCTCCGGCTTTATAATTTAGAGGAAAAAAAAAGTCTTCCTTGCATTACAAAACCACATTTCCTTTTAATTTAGTGGCTGCTTTCCAAAGCAGGAAGTTAAGAAAATAAAGCAACTTTATACCCAGAGTAAGATAAATAGTACTGTCCTAAGAGGCAATGCTATTTATACTCTCTTTGTATTTTTATTTCCTACTCTGCCCTCTTCCCCATTCCACTGACTGTAATTAAAATCATAGCTTCTGAAGTAATTTTACGTTTCCTTTACAGTGCTAATGCTGTTCTATCCCCTGCAGAAATTATAATGGTGTGGTTGCTAGTGCAGGAAAGCTAGAAAGAACAACTGGCACTTTAATCTGTTCTATTTAAACCTTCTCTTTTTATCTGGATCATGATGAAGAAATAGGGGATGCTTTCACAAATGTTTTATCATGACTAGAGTGTTGATGCTGCACATGTTCTAACAATTCCATTGCTGTGCAAAAATACTCATCTTTCTAAATGTGGGTCCTCTTCTTGGAAGAATGGGAGATGACATGGGTTTCAGAAGCAAAGGAGTCACATAGTATTTACAAAAACTTCTTGTTCAGTCTGTACAGAGAAATAAATGCCTAGGGTGCTTGGTTTGTCTTCTGGAGCTCTTCAAAGACACACATGCCTCTCCACTGGGAGAAGAGGGAAGTATTTTATATCATTTAGCAGGACTGTGTTTCTCAGGGATGGGAATATGCACCAGGTGCCCTAAAGCTGGATGCTTAAATTAGCCACCCTAGACCTGGATATAGGCTATTATATAAAAGTGGTGTTATCATTATCAGTAATAGAAGCTTAGTAAAGGAAAAGCTGGGAACAATTCTGGCTCACAGACTCCAAGTAGCTGGGATCAGATAAGGAACAATGAGAGGAAATATTTCAGGGACACCTTTGTCCTCAGTCTGTGTCTACACAGCAAAAAGCATTTGCTCCAGCTGGTGCAAAACAGCCATGTCACTGCAGCCAGGGCTGTAGAGGTGGTGGGCTGGTGGGGGTGATGCCCAGGTTGTGTCTGCTCAGGGTGGCTCACAAGTCTGATGTCACAGAGAAACTGTTGTTTCATTTCAAAAGAAAGCTGGAGAGCTTATTAGTGCTTATGAATTATCTTGCTTATGGTAATTGGGAGTGTGTGGGGGAATGCCAAGATTGTCAGGCAGAGAAAGAATTTTAATTTTTTCCCCTAAATTATTATATATTATTTCCTAAATTGTTTCCCTGTATGAATAATATTCTAGCTGTGGTGGAGTCCTCCTAAGATATCTGTCTTTTGCTAAGTTAACTGGATTTAACTGTAGGTGCACTTCTGGCACTGTAGTCCTTTAACGAATTTGTTTATAAGGGCATTAAAAATGTGGTACTGGGCAGGAACTTTGTGGGACTGAAACCCAATAATACAAAACACACTGCTTGAAAACAGTGACAGAATTATCCTGCTATCTTAAATTCATATTGTTTGGGACTTAAGAGTCACTGTAAGCAAATGGCAAAAACAAACTAAAACAATGCAGACAGAGTTAATTGGCAAGATTTTTTAGGATGCATAAATGTCCTTTTATAGACATGCAAACAAATGCCAACTACACTGGAGGCTGATCCCTATTTAGGATCCACAGGCAATATAGGAAAACTGCACAGTCTGAGGCTGCCTCGTCATGCTCCTTCAAAGGTGAAATAGAGGTGATAGAGTTAAATCACTCAGAATACCAGGGCTCCAGTAAGAAAAAGCACTGTCCAGTGTCGAGTGACATAAAGAAAAGCTGATTTAAACCAGTGAAACATACCTCTCTGCATCCCTCCTCTAAAGGCAGTGAGTGGTTTGACTAAAGCTCAGTCATACCTAGAGCTTTTCCAACTTGGAGATGTGTGTGAGGGGTGTCTGGCAGATGTGGAATAAATCCAAGATAAATGCAGGACCTGCTGGACGGGCTGCACACGCAGCTCAGAGGGCAGTGCTTGGGCTGCCTGTCAGCTGCTGCTCCATGGAAATGTCAGGGGAAGCTGGGTGGCCAGACAGGACACCTCAGAGGAGACTTGGCCGACCTGCCTTATGGCTGGCAACTCCAGGTATAGAGCTTTCGACCTGTGCCAGGGCTACCAGACATCCAGAAGTCACAAGTAAAACTATATCAAAATACTCCTAGAGGGAGCCTCTCAGCAGGAAAGAGGAGGGGCAGCAGGAGCACATGTTCAGCAAAATTTGGAAAAGCCTGCTACATGCTAGATTGAGCGCACAAATCAGATCTCATCTCTTGGTATTTTTGAGGCTAGAACATTATTTTTCAAGTATTGTTAGGGTTTTTGGTTTTTGTTGTTTTTGGTTTTTTTTTAAAATTTTAGGGGGTCTACATGGGAAAATGTGATCGAAGTAAGAGTTTGCTAATGATGTGCTCTAGAATGGAGCAGTGATTCCTAATTGCAAAATGGGTAGTACTCAGCCTGGCTTTCTGATTGGCTTCAGGGAGCTTGAATGCATGGCCTTATTTTGCTGCAAAGCCCTGGCAGACTTTGCACATTAAAATTCTAAACTGTCTAAGTAGGTGTGAAACTAATTTTATGTTTATTTTTTAAAAACCACCTATGATCATTTAGGGCCATCCACTTCACTTTGGGAGGCCCTTACCTAGCTGCAGGTGGGCCCTAGGAGACAATAAAGCCCACCTCAGAGAGGATAATTTCTTGAATATCATAACCTGAATATTTATAGCTTCTGGAATCGTTGTAGCTACTTATCCACGTTTCCAGCCACAACTTTTCTTAATAAGAAGGGCTTTGAAAAACTTGCTAAATCTGGACATAAAAGGAAACAGAAATTTTCCTAGTGCAGTGGAATTTTTTAAAAGTCACATAGTAACTTTATTGATGAAACAAGGAAGAAAGCACTTTTCCACCAGACTTCGCAGAGCTTATTTACAAAACACAAGATTTTTTCATTAATGTGTAGGCACGGCAAAATCATGGCGAGGTTTCCTGCAGAGCAAGGGTGCTTATGTGGCGAGTCATTTCATCAGTGAGTTATCTTATTTGTTTGTTTGTGGTGTTTTAATATGAGAGATGAACCTTGGGGGGGGAAAAAAAGGCTTTCAAAGAGAGATGAAAGAACTCAAAGACATTTTTGAGTTTTAAAGTTTCATTTTGCATGTGAAAATGTGTGCTATGTCCTATTTACACAATTTCAGAATTTTATTTTGCATCTATAATTCCTGTGATCACTGGCTGACTCTCTTTCTAAGCTCATTCAGTCCCTGACAGAGACAAGCTTCAAAATTGGTCAGCAAAGTCCAGTGAGGGATGAAATCACACTGGCTGACTAGGGTTCACCATCAAATTAAGACACATAATTTTGGGTATCTAACTAAAAGTTTCTGCATGTATACTAGAGAACTAAGGTTCTTTTCCTGTCAGTGGGGAACTGAAGAGCTGGTCAGTTACCTAAGAGTGGGTATCTGTTGTCACATGAGATGCCCAAATGTCTTCCATCAGATTCCTTCTGATGCCTAAAAGAGATTCAGGTGTAGCATATTAATGGTAAGCATGTAGTCAGGCCAATGTGCCAGCATAAATGCACAAATATACATGGCACATCTTCCTGGCACATATTGAAGGAGGTGTGGCTGGTAAGTAATTTAATTTCCAGTATTTATTTTCACATTTCTCAGAGTCCAAAATTCTGACTGTGGAGGTACAGTTGGGATGTAGGTGCTAAGCATTTGTGTGTCCCCTGTCCACTTGAGTGATGTTAGAACTACAGGTAAAACTGCAGATAGGAATCAGTGTCACTAACTAAACTTTCAGAAACAGAATCAGATTTTCAGTGATCCTGCAGACAATACCTTCTCTGTCCTCTGCAGGGATCAGGCTGAAAAATGCTTTTGCAAACGTGCCCCTCCAGTCGTGAGGTGCAAAAACATACCACCACTATCAAATGGGGTAACTAGCTGCTGAATGAGGTTTCAAACTTAGTGCTGGCAGGGTATAAATCATTTGGGGAAGCTGTAATGCCTTATTGCAAATGATGGGAGCTAGGATGCATTGCAGTTATGTGAAAGTGTTATTGCTATGTATGCTTAATTAGCTTTTATATATGTTTATGTTTATATGACTAAGCATGCTTGTATTATTATTACATTTATAATTGTAGCGAATAAAAGCGAAAGTATCATTTTCCCACTATATATAGTCTCTCTAAATCAGGACTACTCACTGTAAATGCCTTAAAACAGTTAATCAACAATGCCATTCTGTCTTGTGAGTAAGCAATTGCTCTGCAGATGATCTGTTCAACGGTTTTTACCATAAGATATTAAAACCACAAGAAATTGTTCTTTCCAACCATGAGGACTTCCCTCCTTTAAGACAAATCTTGCAAATAATTGACTGTGAGTCACAACCCGCTGCCTTGTATCCAGAAGGAAAAGGCTTTGGTTCTTTAATTAAGCAGTCCAAGTCCTTTTATTTTTTTTCTGCAGTGTTGGAAAAATAAAATAAAAAGACTGATTGATTATAACAACAAGCTGAACACCAGATGTTTTATGAATATATAGCCTCCCCAGCTGACACCCTTGTGCATGTAAGAGAAAAAGAAAAAAACAAAGGACTGTTTATAATTGTCAGAATATTAAAACCTTTGCTTATTCAATGTTCTTTCTTTGCTGGCCTGTTCATCCAGCCAAAAAATTCATTTATGACATAGACCATTCATTGCTTGAGTTTTGCTTTCCAAACTTGGTAGAAGTATTTCATGGCCATAGTCAGATGTCTTTCTTTATGTAAATTTTGATAATTTGGAGGCTATCTTTAAACCAGTTCCTGAAACCGCAGGCCGCAATAACTCACTCGGTTTCATGAGCTCTGCTCAGTCCCATCAAGACAAATTGCTGGGCTCAGTGTCCTTTGCCAAAAGAGAGGAACATTCCCTTCTCCTGTTACATAACACTGAGACACTTGAGCGGGAGAGACGGGAACCAAGGCTTGCTGACTAGCAGGTATTCTGCAGCTTTGGGGCTTTCTGCCTCTCTTTAGAGTATCTTTTATGGAAATCTAAATACTGTTCTACTGAAAATTTGTGAATGTAGCAATTTCTAGTGCATCAGCCTTTTCCTAAAAGACAGGCTGTGGACCAATGGTTTCCTGCAGTACCCTTACAAAAGTTTTTGTTTGCTTTTAAAGGATTTTTTTGTTACAGCAATGCAAGAGTTGGTCCAAGAACACCTAAAAAACCAATTCATTGTACTGTTTTATGGTTTCTATAAAAATCTATGGTTATTTTTCCAGTATTGGCAAAAACAAAAATCCTGCTTGGATTCATTGCTATCTTTAACTCTTTGGATGACAAGGTACCTGAAACTGATTTTTTAATGGCATTACTGCTTTCAGGAGTTTATTGTTTCATATCATTTAATAGAGTTCCAAAACACACTTCAGACTTCACATGTTGGTTTGAGCCTGTTGCAGCCACACGTTAAATAAAGACACAGACTAAAACTGGGTAGCAAGCATTAGCCTCCGTTCACAAGGTTACTGTTAGCTTGAGTTAGGATCTTCAACTGCCTGAATCTGTGCTTTGCATGTGCTACACTTTGATGGAACTGAAATGAGAAGTGCCATGACTGCTTTGTTTAAAATGTGAACTAGCTAAGAAAGTATCACATAAAATCCCTTGCTTTTCTGTTTGAACTGTTCTTCAGCAGTTTTTATAATCTGTATATTTAAAATGAGATAAGTGCGTTAGTATTTTCCCGTAACTTAAATATACACACATATGTGCATGAGTTTAGTTTAGTTTCTGAGAGGAATGAGGCTTAGGCCATCACAAGGTGAAGGGCATGTCCATATGTCTTGCTCATTCCTCCTCTGTAATAATTTTTGAACTGGTTGCTATGACAACCAAAACTAACAAGCCAGAGGACCCAGGACCAAAAACTTCTTACACATTTTGCAGAAAGTGGTGGCTGTGAAGGCAAGAGTGACCCAAATAAGGGCTCTATCAAAAGAAAAGCCATTGTAATCCATCTCTGTAATGTTTGAAGGGATTGCAGGTGACCAGTTTGCACACACTGCTGGCTGCAGGACAACAGATGCTGCTGCTTTGCTGACCAGGGAGCTGGGGCTCTTAGGGGACTGTGGAGGGATGTGTGGAGTAGAAAGACATGAGGAATAACATCCAGTTCATCTCACTGCTCACTGAAAAAGTTGTGTATATCTGTACATATATAGTGTGATTAAAAACCAGAATAAGTTTTATATGTTCACTGAGGGCAGTGAGAACTGATCTCTCCTGCTATCAAGTTGCCAACAGCCAGCTGAGGTTCTTGGGGATTTCTTAGGGAGTAGTTAACCAAAGAAGGAGAAAAAAGGGAAAATAGAGGATTCAAATCCCAAACTAGTTATTTCTGGTGCTCAAATATATTTTGTTAGTTTACTCGACTTCCCAGACCAGACTCTAATTCTTCATTCTAATGGATCAGCAGGTGTTTTTCTGGTGCAGATACAAAGACAATATTTTGTCAGCATATTTATTCTCCATAAGACCGTCAAATAGACTCCAAAATTGCTCTTCAGTCTATAAGTAGATATACCTGAGGATAAGCATGTTTATCCCTTTTCCACTTAAAATAGAAGCAAAAGGATTGTCTTTTGCAAGTAAAATTTTAGAATTGCTGATATTAAATTTCTAAAAGAGGAATCAGATGATGCTGTGGTCTAGAGAAAATGCAGTGTATATTTAGCCCTTTAGAACAGTTTTGATTTCTTGGTGAAATTTTTTTTCTATTCAAGAAAGGGTTGCTGGAAGACTACCAAAACCAAAATTACACATTAATTTTAGTGAAGGGCTTGTGAGAATCCTGATTATCCCTAGAAATATGTGGAAATTAATCTCCTCTGTTTTTTCTTCTGTATTTTCCCACCTAGCATGAGGTCATGAATTGAAAAAAAGACACCCTGTGAATGAATATGTGGATTCATTTTGAGCACCTGATGCAAGTGCACATGGTCTTTCTATAGAGCTCTGTATTACACAAATCTATAGACAGTTATACTGCTCTGTAACATTGTCACTGAAAATGAGATTCAAAGATTTCAGCTGCTGACATATGCTAGGTGGTTAACACATGCCCAATTCTTCGCCATCTCCTCTGTTCTAGTTTAAACATACACTTAACTGTGCTCCAAACCAAATTTTTGGAGGTATCTTGCTTTAAATATATGTATACACACACATTTTTATACATATAATTTTTGGTGCTGGGGGACAGAAATAAGAAAATGCCTAAGACTCGGAACAGTTCCCTATGGGCTCTCTCAGATTCTTCTGGTTTTGGTGGGGACTGTTCATGAAATTGTTTCCAAAATGTCCACAAAATCTCTACAGGAATTCCCTCTTTTCTCAAAATCCTGAAACATATTCAGGTACCAAGCACTCAGTACTTAAAAGTATGTTCCTCGTGTTCCTTTGGGCAAAGAAGTGTCTCAGAGCTCTACCACACATTGTGGGAGTTAAGGTACTGTTGCAATGGATCCCCCGTGGTTCCAGGGAGCAGGTGTTGTAGATGTATATTACAGCCCTGCATTTTCAGCTTGCCTTCAGTCTCACATCAGAAAATCTCCTTTAAAAAGAGCTACATTTCCATATTTTATACCTGATTTCATTTGAGCTTACATTGAAATATACCAATATTCCTAAAGATTTCTTTTTGTGTATGTCAAAAGCCGCTCTCAGTAAATAAATGTGGATTTTGAGAAACTGTTTATGGTAAGTAACATCTCAAAAACTGGAGTGGAATTGATCACATTCAAAAAATATTCTGTGCAGTATTTCAGCTTGTTGTAACAAGACTGAGGAGTGGACAGCGTAACTTTGAATAGCTGAGATCTTTTTTCTAAGAGAAGAATGGAAAATGCATGAAATATTGGACAGTTTGGCAGTTAAAACAGACAGGAGACAGAAAGAGAAATTGTGATATGATAAATATACAAGAGGAAGAAATAATTCTTACTTTTTTCCACACACAGGAACACTTAGACGCAACTTCCTTTTCAAAATCCGCCTATGTCAAATGCATGAGGAATCTGATAATGACATTAATACTAACAAAAGAGGATATTTGATATCCTAAACTATGCACACTGTAATATCAGGTTTATTTTACACAAAACAGATAGTATCCGCCAAAGATAATCCCTGCCACAGAACAGAGACAGTGTATCTCATTCAAATAAAACTCTGCTATTTATAGCTGTCTTCAGTATAAACTTTCTCCTTCAGAGATGAAATTATTTAGCTCCTTATGAGGTGTAATAGCCAAAGACACCTTTCAAAGGGGATCACTTTCATTAAGGTGCCTTTCCCTTTCATTAAAGTGCATTTCACTATTGTCAATCTCAAAGCTGGTAGGATAACAAGACAACTATTTTTATTTCATTCATTAAAGGAAAAGAAGAGAGAAAAGCAGTTGGAGAACAACATATTTGAGAATGCTCTGGTTTTGAGAGCCACACAGGGCAAAGCAGACACATCCTGTTCTATTCAGAAACACCACCCATAGAGGTGTTCACCTTTTGTGCAACAACCCAGAGCTCAAGGCAAAGGGGAGACCTGAGTGCAGTGGCATGAGCCACATCTGAATGGAGGAAACATCTATCACTCCTATGGAAGCTGGGCTCACAATCAGCCAAAGTGGAAGAAATTCCATAGATCAGAGGGAGAATAGTTTACTCCCCTTTAGATACAAGTGCTAGTGTGAAATGTATTAGCTGGTGGTGAAGGAGGCACACCATGCCTCCTTCAAATCACTTTGCATATAGCTCATCAGATCTGGGCTCTGGGTTAGGGCTTTCCACTAGGGAATTAAACTCTAATAACTAAACACTAGGAACCTTGAGGGAGGCCCTACTTTACTGAAATCTGCACTTGAAATAAGTACGAACTGGAGGAAGAAAAAGACTAGAGGTTTATAGTGCAGAGAGTTGAGAGAGAAAGGTCATTGTTTGACTGCAGACCTGGTGGCTCCCATTTGTCATGCTAAGCAGAACAGCTTTCCACTGAAAAACCCATATGTTTGCTAGGCTGGTTATGTGCTCTGCTAAGTCAAAGAACACGTTTTAAGCTCACACACTGTATGAGGCAAAGGGAAGATTTGAATGTTAGCTTCATATGTTGGATAATATTATCCGAACCTGTAAGGCGTATGCCTCCTCTGATTTGTGAATTGTTCCACATCTCCTTCATAAATGTAGTCTCTCTTTAGCCTTTTCTTTCATAAAGACTTAAATGAGACAATTTGTAATTTTTAAATTTTTAAATTATTTTTTGCACCAATCCAAATTTGCCAAATCTGATTCACATTGAAGAATCACTTTCAGTTGAAATAGTCTTTCCTCCCCCACCCCCAAAAAATGCATCATTTATTGAAAATAATTCAATAATTGACCGCCCTATGGTACAGCATTCCTGGCTATATTATAAGAGAGCAAATTATTCTTAGTGCCTGGCCCCCTTGTTTGGTGCATTTTCTGAGGTAAACTTGGCAGATTAACTCCATGTTAGCAAAATGATCAGAGGGCCAAACAAAGTGGAATATTAACTATCCATCTACATACGTCCCTGCAGTGGGAAGTGTGAGGAAGCTGGAATCTTCTAACCCTACAGGGCAAAAGTGTGAAGGAAGAAATTCAACCAGGCTGCAGCAGGAGCTGCCAAGGATAGGAATAAGAGAAGAATCTCTGGCTGTTAGCAGTAATCCTCCCAGATCTAGAGTTTGCTGATGGCACTGCCAATCATTCTGGCTCTTTCAGTGTACTGCTTTCACATATGCTTTTATTTATCTATTTGCCTAATATTTATTTATTTTCTAGAAGTTTATTTATTAATTTCACGTAGGATTTAAATAATTAAAAATTGCTTTTGAGGTTATGGATCTTCCTGTTGAAGCATTGCGATGTCCAACCCTATAAAAGTGTTTGGCCTTATGTTACTGTATCACTCAGTTGATATTTACCTAATGCCAAATAAGAATAATAATTTTGAGGCAGTTTGTTCAAAGATGGGAAATGTGGGAGATTTCACATCCCATCAGAATGAATGAGTGAGAAAAATGGTGCAACAAGTCTATTTGTAGATAATTTTTCCTCCTCTGTTTTAGAGCAATGCAGGATACATGGAACCATGGAGCTTCCCAGAATTTTGCTTAAAACAAAACAAAGGTCCCTGTTTCTTTTCAGCATGAAACCACCTGATCCTCATCTAAACCTGGAGGGCTGACATTCCCTTTGTTCTCCCCTTCAATCAATCAAGAGTACGTGCACAGCTTTTTCGAATCTGCTTACTGCTTACTTCTGACACCAGAAGGATGTTCCAAGCTGGTGGTCACTGAATTCCTTTGCTTAAATCAAAACATTCTGTGGAAATCTAAATTTAACCATCTCTTCTTTCCCAAAGACTGATAATAAGCAGACTTGTAAACTAAAGGGGTACAGTATCTTTCCAATACAGTGTAAAGGCAGAACCGCACCATATATTTAGGCTAGCTGATAGACGCCAAATTCAGTCCTCTGCTGCATTCTTTGGCATCATGTTGAATTCAATGAAAACCACCTGCACACAGAATTTGACCCCAAAATGAAAGCCTGGTCACAGATTTGATTTGAATTGCTTGACATAGAAGTGAGGTAGGTTATTTTCCCCCCAGTATTCTTGAATAGTCATCATAGTAATAATGAAGATAGGACATTTCTTTATGGAATAGGTAAGAAAATATTTAGACATATTTCTGAAAAAATAGCGATGATCTGCTGTTGCTGTACCATCTATTAAAAAGTGACATTTTCCTGTGATGCATTGGAGCCATTATGTTTGAGATAGCATGGCTATGTGGTGCCAGATGACTCAAAAATTCAGGTGAACAGGAGTTTATAGCGGGTTGAGTTTTATTAACTAGCAGAGCCATCTGGACTGCTTCAATTTAAGCAGTTCTGTAAACCCACCACACATTGTGTTTAACTCCCTGTACGGGAACACAGGGACAGGAAACAGAATGAAGCTCCCATAAATCCAAGGGGAAATGATCAGCGACTTGGTACACCACTCAGACACACACAAGTCTATGGGGCTGGGTGGGATCCACCAAAGAGTACTGCAGGAGCTGGCAGAAGTGCTCACTGAGCCAATTTCCATCATTTACCAGCAGCTCTGCCTAACCAGGGATGTTCCACCTGACTAAAAGTCAGTGAATGTGCCACCCAATTACAAGAAACTCTGGGAGAATTCAGGGAGCTACAGCCCTGTGAGTCTGACCACAGTGCTGGGGAAGGTCATGGATGATACCGAGTACTATCCCATGGTATATACTGGACAACCAGGTGACCAGGGCTGCCAACATGGGTTTATGAAAAGTAGGTCCTGCTTGATCAACCTGATATCCAGCTATTTAAAGGTGATCAGCTCAGTGGATGTGGGAAAGGATGTGGATGTTGTCTACCTGGCCTTTAGTAAAGCCCTTGACTTCTTTTTCCACAGAATTTTCCCAGAGAAACTGGCTGCTCACGGCTTGAACAGATACTCTCTTCACTGGATTAATTAGCTGGATGTTTGGACCCAGAATAAGGTTACATCCAGCTGGCAGCTGGTCACTAGTGGGGTTCTCTAAGAATCAGGGCTAAGACCAGTTCTGTTTAATAACTTTATCTGTGATCTGGATAAGGGGATAAGTAAATTCATAAATGACACCATGTTGTGTGGGAGTGTTGATCTGTGGAGGGTAGGAAGGTTATGCAGAGGAATCTAGACAGACTGGATCAATGTGCTGAGGCCCATTGTATGAGGTTCAGCAAGGCAAAGTGCCANGTCATGGATGATACCGAGTACTATCCCATGGTATATACTGGACAACCAGGTGACCAGGGCTGCCAACATGGGTTTATGAAAAGTAGGTCCTGCTTGATCAACCTGATATCCAGCTATTTAAAGGTGATCAGCTCAGTGGATGTGGGAAAGGATGTGGATGTTGTCTACCTGGCCTTTAGTAAAGCCCTTGACTTCTTTTTCCACAGAATTTTCCCAGAGAAACTGGCTGCTCACGGCTTGAACAGATACTCTCTTCACTGGATTAATTAGCTGGATGTTTGGACCCAGAATAAGGTTACATCCAGCTGGCAGCTGGTCACTAGTGGGGTTCTCTAAGAATCAGGGCTAAGACCAGTTCTGTTTAATAACTTTATCAGTGATCTGGATAAGGGGATAAGTAAATTCATAAATGACACCATGTTGTGTGGGAGTGTTGATCTGTGGAGGGTAGGAAGGTTATGCAGAGGAATCTAGACAGACTGGATCAATGTGCTGAGGCCCATTGTATGAGGTTCAGCAAGGCAAAGTGCCAGGTCCTGCACTTGGGTCACAACAACTCTCTGCATCACTACAGGCTGGGGCATGAGTGACTGGAAAGTGGCTCAGTAGGAAATGACCTGGGGGTGCTGGTTGACAGCAGCTCAACATGAGCCAGCATGTGCTGAGATGGCCAAGAAGGCCAGTGGCATCCTGGACTGTATCGGCAAGAGTATGGCCAGCAGGGCCAGGGCAGTGAGTTTGCCTCCATTGATGCAGCCATGCCTTGAATCCTGTGTTTAGTTTGGGGCCCCTCACTAAAAATAGGACACTGAAGGGCTTGAGCAGGTCCAGAGAAGGTCAAGGTCTGGAACATAAGCCTTATGAGGATCAGCTGAGGGAGCTGGGGTTGTTTAGCCTGGAGAAGAGGAGGCTCAGGGGAAACCTCATCACTCTCTACAACTCCTGAAAGAGGTTGTAGCCAGGTGGAGGTTGGTCGCTTCTCCTAGGGAACAATTGACAGAATGAGAGGAAATGGCCTCAAATTGGACCAGGGGAGTTTTAGATTGCATAGTAGGAAAAATTTATTCACTGGAAGGATTATGAAGCATTGGTACAGTAGTCAGCATCCCTGCAGGTATTTAAAAGGTGTGTGGATGTAGCACTTAGGGCCATGGCTTACTGGTGAACATGGCAGTTCTAGGTTAATGATTGCACTAGATGATCTCGGAGGTCTTTTATCACCTAAATGATTGTATGAGTCTAACTTGTTTTTAATGTCTTTTTAAATGCCAAACCATGTTGGACAAGGAATTTATTTTCTACTTTGTTTCCAAGTAAGAAGATAAAAATAATGACAAATCTTAAATAAGAATTGTCTCAAAAAAAGAAAAAGAGAAAATATTTCTCACTGACTTCACTGTAATGTACTTCTGCTAGCTATATTGCAGCTAAAAGAATGACTGGAAAATTTTGGCTAGCATTTCTTGAGTTTCCCTTAATTTCCTAAATTAATCATGGCTATGATGAAAAATATGCATTCTATTATTTAATGTACACTTAACTACATGCCTGTCAGCAAAGCAAACTAACTGAGGTCAGAATATCTCTGGTTCATGTTCCTTCTGAATAATAGTCCGGTGGTGGCAGCAACGTCTAGTTGTTAGAAGCTAAAAGAAGTGCCCTTGAAATATTTCAAATACTCTCATGTACTTGAAAGCGAAACACTCATTTAATAAAAGTGAAATCTTGAACAATAGAAAGTGTCAGTGATTAAAACATGTAATCTTTTGAACATAGTTTCTCCTTCTCTTTCTTTGTAGCCTTTGTAACCTGAAAAGGCTCCACAACAGGAGTGAATTGTTCAGGCATCTGAGATCTGTATTTAAAATCCAGTGGCTGGATACCTATGGTGTTTTCAAGGAGATAGGAGACATTGACTTAAACCAAGGACTGAAACCACTAGAACAGGTTCTTAGGCATATTCTCACTCCCCTTCTTCTCTTCTGCTCCTTCAGTTTCTCCTTTTCTCTAGAAAAGTGTTTGATTAAATAGAAGAGCTCTCTTGCTTTTTGAGCAGTTACCTGTTTAGGGTCAGATCAGATACCTTTTCTTAGAACAAGTAGTACCCTCCTCCACAAGAGTCCTTAAGATTGCAGTAGGAGCTAATGGCACTATACAGTATTCCTTCAAAATAACCATATCCTGGTCATTTAAACACAAAAGGGTCACCTATACAAGATATTTCCATTATGTATTGCAAGTGTACAATTATTGAGGGCAGTCTGGACATCCAAAGCAGTGTCACTGAAATGAAAAGGAGGTAGCATGAGCTGAGCAAGCTTTTCCAGGATCCTGAGCATAGTTGTGAGTAGCCAGACTTTGTAGAAACATGAGCTAGAGTGGCATGAGTACCAAAGAGCCTCACTGCAGCTACTTCTTCTTTTCTTGGGAGTTGCTTTTAAGCTTTCAAAAAAATTTTGGTTACAAAAATGAGTATAGAAATAGTCCAGTGAAAAAGCTTACATGGTGTGTCTTGTGAAATTTGGACAGATGACGCCCTGCTATATTATTTGTTCCTGTCTCTGACCAGCTGTTGGTCAGATTCTTTGTTACCTATGTTCTGCTCTGAATATTTTGTTTTTTTTCTATTCTCTGTTGTGGCACAAATGGTCTCATACTGCCTGGTCTCATACATCTGGCTCTGTAGATCAGAACACAACACAGTACTCTACAACTTGGGTATTACTACTGTAATACAAATAATGATTTCAGCATTACATTAAATAAAAAACTTGTATCTCTCTGTGGCTAAAATTATACTGAAGCCAAAACCTAATGTCAGAAGAACAATACAGCTTAGTAAAAAATTGAACTAATACCTGCCCCCCTCCATCACATATGCACTTCAGATATAGAAGCACTTTCTGCATTCATACCAAATTTGTCAAATCTATCTGTTTGAAAGGATAGGGAAGAGCTTGGTTACTGAACCGAAGAATCTGTGACTGTCAGTTCTAGCAATAGTTATTAGTACTGTTTTATTCTCTAAAACTCTCTAGCCTCTTTAGGCCCAGCAAACCTATTACTCTCCCAAGAGAAGATGATACTAGCACAACCACCACTGTCTCACCCCTGAGGTGACAATTCTTTCTACTGTGGACAGTCTCATTTCTATATCTGAAGGTGCAACTGCCTAGATATCTTTGGTCGATACATCACCCCCTTTGTGTTTATAGAATTTGGTCACCTGATTTTGCCTGCTTGAGATATTCATTAAACAAAGAGATCAGAACTTTTAGAAGTGGAGTTGAAAGGTTAGTTAATGACAAGAACCAGCTTGATTTTGGAAATGTCTGAGAACATAATAGCATATTCCATATATTTAATCTACAGTCAACTTCTTCTCCTTAGTGAACCAGCTTTCCTATTGAGCTGTGTTTGATTTTAAGCCCTGGGAACTCATAGGTTTCCTTTCCAAACAGTTTTTTATTTGTTTTCCTATTTCTGGAATATGAGCATGGATCCTAAAAGCCCTGTTTGGCTAAAAACATGTTCAAAACTCAGCCAATGGGGATCTGTGATGTGTTTCTTTGCTTGCTAACCAGTGAGAATGCGGGTACAATTTTGCTCTTTGAAAGTTCTGCATATGAATTCATGAGTTAAGCTAAATTAGCAGAGAAAAAAATTGGCAGAATTTCCTACCTCTTGTTAGCCTGAGAGTTGAGAGCACATGAAGGCTCTCAAATCTGCATCTCCCACATGGCATCCCACTGCTGTGCCCACTTGAGTCAAAGGGCAAGAAGCAAGTACTCCTTTGAAGTACTACCTTAAACAAGAGATAAGGAATAGTAAACTTAACTGAAGCCTAACTGATGGCAAACAATTCTGTCTTCTCATGCACAATAAGCAATTGCTGAAACTGTCTTTCAACCTGTGTAACGTAATCATGACAGCAATCAGCCAAGCCCAGTCTCTTTTTTTGCTCTTCCCATGTTATTCTTTTACTTCAGCGGATCTTCCCTGTAAAGCTGAGTGATAAGACTTTGCAATTGCATCCATGTTTCCGAAGAAACTGCACAAGGTAATGACAGGTTTTGTCACTGCTGGTGGTGGAGGTGGTGGCTGTAAACAGTTCCCAAGCTTCCTGTTCCTGAATGATATTGCACTGGCTTCCTGCAATTACACAATACATTGTCATGCAGATTTGCCACGGGTCACTGCACAGGGATAGGAAATTTCAGAGGTTTCTGCTGAACCTGTCAGGTTGGCAGATCTAACATAACGTTGGGATTCCCTCCAGCATTCCTCCACATAGTCCACACAGCTTATTGCAGGCTCTCTGTGAGAAAGGGGTGTAAAACAAGTTGTACTGTTCCCCTGGGGAAATGCCCCAAATGCCTGCTTTAGACACAGCCATTCAGAGTCTTTAGTTCCTTGAGGGAATTATTAGGGCTGAAGGCTTGCAGAAAAGCAAGTTGAAGGAAACTGCAAGGATACAGAGGAGTTTATTTTAGGAATACAGGGGAGTTTGAGATCCTTATGGGCTGGCTTTCTCTGAAACAGGGACATTACAAACATGCACATATACAGCTACAGTCCTTGGAATGAAAGGATAAAGACAGTGAATGTGTGTGTGCAGCTTTTTCATTAAGGCGTGGCTTTTTCATTAAGTTGCCAAGGACAAATCTGGGGAAGAGTTGTGCTTCCTCATGCTCAGGAGTTGACATTTAACAGTGGTCTTGTTATGTATCTAAAGTCCAATAAATATCCAATAAACCAAAGAGATGAGGAAGAGATATCAGATACATTATTTAAGTTAAGCTTAGAAAGGGTAAGCTGAGAACAGGATCCAAGCTAATGTAAGCAAGGAAGGAACCAGTCACAGTCTGTCTGCAATTTAGAAAACCTCATGCATCCAAAGGAAATGACAATGCATTTGGAGCACAAATCTAATGCTGGTACTGTAATATAAGACATGCATATTCAGAAGTGCAAATGCAGATTGCATTTAATATGGAAAAAAACCATGATTTGGAGATTTTATGAAAAAGCTAAGCCTAGGAATTAAGCCTAGGTCTAGGAACAGATGTATCCTTTGTTTTATCAGACAGCACAGTGGTGTGCTATGATAAAATTAGACAGTGTTTTGGGGAGGAATAAAGGCTGCTTGCCTTCACCTTATATCCCTTACTGTGATATTTTTGCATATATAGAAAATCAATTAAATTGTGTAGCAAATGCAAGTTATTCCAAAGCACAGTAGCCATGCTTCATTATGTTATTTTCAGACAACCTTAAAAATGTTTTCTCTTGTTTAAGAAGGTTGTCTCTGAAAAGAGTTTACACTCTCCTTACCTTTGCAATAGACAAACTCATTGCCTATGACAGCATCAGCAACTATCTCTGTTAACCTTTCCCTCTTTTCAGGGAGACTGAGTTACAGGTTTTATAGCTTTGTTAACATTGAAAAACAGACAGAAAAAAGTAAAAAACAGTTCACAGGTCTAGGACTATTTTGGTTTCTATTTCATCTCTGTTCCCCTAAATATTCTGCTGAAAGCAGGAGTTCTAGTCTGGGCAACCTGGAAGTCTCACCTGTGGGGTTACAGTGGTGGAAGAAGAAAGCATATATTTATAGTAATGCCTTGTTTTAAGCACTCAGTAAAGCTGCTGATATGAAAATCCTTCCCCCCTCCACCACTTTTTCTCTGTTAAGTGAATGAACCTACAGAAATTGTTTTTAAAATATGATCTCCGCTATTGCTCAACAGATGTCTGTCCCTGCTTTCTGTGTCCCCACTGCCGCAATTCTCCCTTCTTCTTGAAGGGAGAAGCACAGGCTAGACATTCACTGAATTGACTCATTTATTAATCACTCATTATCTTTCATAAGAATGAGCAAATTTACTGGCTTGTGTCTGAACAAGAGTTTTCTGAGCAGATTCTACAAGTCAGCATTTTCTGAGGTTGAAAAGATCCTGAAGATGAGAAAAGCACGGTCTTTCTCCATTAACAGTGCTTCTCCACTAATCTGCTGATTACCCTGAGTAGCCAGAGTAGCCAAAATGCGGATTATGCCCTGGCACAGGCTTCATGCATGCAGAACATCTTAACTTCTGTCATGGTAGAGAACTGTGTTCTAACAAGCTGGTTGAAACTTACGCTTCAGCTTGCCATGGTATGTTTATTTAAAGGCTTAACAGCTTGCCATGGTTACACTTGATGTTATTATTAATAGGAAGTGTTTTGTTTTGACTCTCTTTCCTGCCTAACTTAGGGTCCTTTTTTACATCATGGCCATCCCCAGACATCTAAATGCACCTTCCTTTGATGCCTTTCCATACCTTCTGCAGTTACAGAAGTCTGTGTGACAAGGAAGACAGCACAGGAATCACAACATATAAAACATAGGTCAAAATGGTCATGGTGTGTGCATCGGGCTGGCCTGCTTTGAAATCTTCTATTTGGAACAATTTTTCACATATAAAAATATCTTTTAAGCCTCAGTGCTCTTTCTCTCCCCCAACAGAGACAGAGACTGGTAGAAAATCTTTCTGGAGAGTTCTACAGGGAAATTCAGGTTTCATCTGTCATTTCAGTTAGAAGAATATGATAGATTAATTCCTTAAAATGAAACTTTTTACAGAAAAATAAATTAAATGCCTACATTTATGTGAAGAAAATAAAACCGACCCAAACCCTTTATATTTCACTGGAATTAAAATTCAGAGTGGAAGAATATGCCTGAACCAAAGTTCAGTTCTGTGAAGGTGAATAGCATGACTCTTCTTGACCTGAGAGGAGCTTCTGGGTCAGGATCTGCCTGACTTAGTTTACCCCAAAGAGGGCCATTTAGTAGGTAGTTGATTGGTGTAACTAAATTCCAAAAACAAGTGCAGTGACTGTGGTAGGCTGATGAATATAACTAAACTGCTGTTCTCTAAACAGTCACATAGCTAAATATCACTTAAGCAGCTTGGCTTAAATTACCTTGGAACAAGTTACTGTGAAAGGGAAATGAAAGCATATAAATGAGTCTGAGACACTTGTATTCATTTGAGGAGAAGTGAGGGAAACAATTAAGATAAACCAGAAAATGGCAGGCCTGTCGAGCCATATGGCCCTTTCCTGTTCCTAGCACTTCTTTTGTTTAACTTTTCCAAAGCAATTTTGTCACTATTACTACTGTGGTTGTTTCAGTTTGAAACATGTTTTCCTAGCATTCAATCTTTTCCCCAGCTGCCCCTGCCTGAAAAAAAAAAAAAAAAAAAAAGCGAGAAAAAAAAAAAAAAAAAAAAAGCGAGAAAAAAAAAAAAAAAAAAAAAGAGCGAGAACAAGAAAAAAAAAGAAAAAAGAGAAAGAAAAAAAGGGAAATGAAAAAGTCTCAACCCAATTAAAAATAAATGCTAGAAAGATCTTTAAGGTGCTCTTTGGCTCATGTTGCCTTTAAAACTTTGCACTGTATGCTCGTTTCTTTTGTTTTTTGCTTTCTGTCTGTTTTTCCCAGCTGTTGGGCACTCCTATGTTCTGCTATAGCAAAACAGATGCAGACTACAGATCACATGGACTCCTTCAGTTGAATGAAAGCGGCTTTGGTCATTAATCCTGTCTATAGGCTCTTTAGCTTTTTTTTTTAACAAGTTGTCTTTTTTTTTTCCTAGCTTTTAATCACGGTTTTCAAAAAATTAAGAAACAAGTCTAAAAAAAAGTGTGAGAGATGGAGATCAAGCAGGCTGCTGTGAGCTTTGAAGCATAAAAAATAAAGGAAAAAAAGAAGCTTTTATTGTCAGGAAATGGCAAATACCTAGCTCAGTTTAACAATTCTGTCTGGCTGTAAGATAGGGAAGTAATGCCTTTGGCAGTACATAAACTCTTGTTTTCTTGCCCTTTGTCTTCTGGTGTAAAACACTGTTGAAAAAATCACCTGTCCATAGCAAAGTTAAACTCCTGGCTTTAACACAGTTGCATGGGAACTTTGGTTTATTAATGAATACAACATACCCTCTTTGATTTGAATGCTTTCAGAGCGCTGAAAAGATTCAAAAGGCATCGCTTCCTGCACCAGCGGCGTGCCTTTATCCATCTCAGTGGTTCACCCCTACCCAGCTGCTATATCTCATTAACAAGCGTTTGGCCATCGCAGCGAACTTCGCAGTGTTGACACTTGAAAGGCCCAGGCAGGCGCTGGCAGGCTATCAGCTATGGCAACAGGAAACTGCCCCAAGACAACACTGAGAAAACAGCAGCTGCAAAAGCCAAAAGCAAGAGAGGACAGGGAGAGCTAGGTGTTTCCAGGCTGCACTGTTTTCCATATGGGCTGTTTGTGCAGCAATGCCAAGGGAGGGGAGGAGAAGAAAGAGAAAAGAAAGGTCTAATAAGGAGGTTGATATAAGCTCGGTAGGCGCTGGGGCATTAAATGCTTTTTTGTTACATTTTAATGGCTTCCTGAAGTCTATTTTCATGCAAATAAAAGCCTGTCTGTCTAAGGACTTCACAAAAGCCAGGCCTGGGGCCAGTTCCCTGAACCATCTCTGGCCTGGGGTGGCTGGAACCTACCACCCTTCCCTAGGGGACATGCTGTCCTTGTCCCCTTGCTTGCAGCACATTCCCTCTGCAGACATGCTGGACACTTCACTCCCACCACTTGGTATCAGTTACCCTGAACAGCCATGGCTGCAGCCTTCAGCCCGAGCAAGCTGTGTTTCCCAAGTGCCACTGGAGTGCTGAGGACCAAGCTTGTTAGCCAAAGTGGGGCACCTGCTCTGCTGCTGCCCTGCCCCAGGCAGAATGTGCTTTTCACCTGCTTTGTGCCACACAGAGAGCTCCAGAGCTTAGGGGCAGCGTGGGGGGGATCCTACAGGAGACAGCACGGTGAGTGTCATTATCGCTGTACATTGGGACAGAAGAAGCTTGGTGTCAACTGATGGCAAATTGATGAATAAGTGAAGGAGCATTGGAATGTGGAGCATTGAAATTAGGATCCTTACTTAACCGTATTGTGCTTCCGTTTTACATATGAAAAATTTTTACGGAGGAAAAATAAACCCTGGATGCAGTTTATCCTACCTCTTACTCTGTGCTTCCACTGGCATAACCTGGTGCACCAGGTTAACTACAGCTCATTCTGTAAACATTTGCAAATCTTTAAGTAGCAATGGTCAAATTCATACAACAGTATTGAAAGCAGCAGCAGCAGCAGAAAGCAAACTGACCTGAGCTCAAGACTCACCACCACCACCACTTTAACATTTTCAATGGCCTGGAAAAAACCTCTCAAATAGTTTTAAGTTTTTAATAAGGATCAGTCTTTATTTTTCCAGTGGTTCAAATGTAGCGCTAACCATTGCCATGTTTCTTCCTTCGGCTGCTTCAGGGGTTTTGCAGCTGTGAGAGGCTTAAGGGCAGATGTTTAGATAATTCAGGCTTGTATTTTACATTTACAGGTAGAAGTTGTATACACTATCACTATTACAGAAAATGGAAACTATTTTCTCAAGCCTCATGCACGTCAAGCTCTGTGGTTTATACTAAAAGTGGATTTTATAGCCTGTTGTGTACACTTCATGTTTCCTGTGCTAAGGAACCACAAGACAGAAAACCTGAAACCTGTGAAGTTTCCCTGCCTTCGACCTTGGTGTAGCATCGTCAGTGATGGTTTCCAGCACAGCAGCACACACTTCCAGTTCTGTAATCTGTGGTTTAGCTGCAGGGTGACTCAAGTAGTGATTCAGTAGGTGGCAAGCTTCCCTCTGTCAATATTGAACTCATGTTCCACTATCCAGGCACACAGCACTGTTTAAAGGACCAGCCTTCTGCTGGGATACAAGAAAAATGCAGCGACTGATGACTGTCACTCAAGATCCCAAAACACAAGTGAAAATATTAACTCTTGGGCACATGCCAGCTTTCAGTTTGATGGAATACATTCTGCTTAAGTTTTCCTTTCTCATCCTTGTTCTGGTTTGTAATCTTGTTCTTCCTGATGGCTTCTTTCCACATGACAGAAGGCTGCATTCTTTATTATGGGAGATGATTGTTCTGGATCCAAGGGACATGGGATCGTGCTGGTATCCTGAGTAAAACAGAAATAAATCGTAGCAGGAATAATGTTAATCCTCATTATTAAAAGAGCTCACACATCCTTTTTTCAAAAGTACTAGAATGTAGAGATATTTGAGATTAATCCTAGATTCTCACATGATATCTGTTGGTAAAAGAACATGCATGTGAGAGAGTAAGTGCAAATGCCAGCTTACCGTGCTGCTTATTACCACTGTACAGGCCACTGGGAAATAGCACTTAATTCTAAGAACGTCATTTTTCTAACAAGAGTTGTATGCTGGAAGAAGTACATAAGGTTCATACTGTTTCCATTTTATCTAACTGTATTTATTATTATTATTATTATCATTATTATTATTATTATTATTTTACATTTCTGGTAAAATATTACGTGTTGAAACTGATATTCCTAAAAGCCTCCCATACTTCAGATGTTTGCCAGTTGAGAAGTGGCTCCTGGCAGTTGAAATGAGCAATGCTTGTTCTGTGGCTGGCACATTGCTGGAACAGAGCAGTCAGCTTGCACGCTTTCATGCCAGGAGGACGTGCATGTGCTTGTCTCAGTGTATAAATCTCTCTCTTTTGCTCATTTGTGCAGCTTCACAGGGTTTTTATTCCCTGCTCCTGATCAGATATTTTCATGTTTTGGTATGAGTTATCTCTTGTTGCATAGATACAGCCTCTGCTCTCTTCTCGAGAAAGAATT
Source organism: Rhabdornis inornatus (assembly GCA_013397075.1). Taxonomy (NCBI): domain Eukaryota; kingdom Metazoa; phylum Chordata; class Aves; order Passeriformes; family Rhabdornithidae; genus Rhabdornis; species Rhabdornis inornatus. The sequence goes on from VWZS01007209.1 coordinate 2,121,231, forward strand.
GCAGTATTCCCCCTGTGACTTGCAAAACCATATCTAGAATATAGAGGGGTGTTTAATGATTTACTTGTCATATGTGTCATCCAAATAGGGAATTACTGGTCTGCTGAAAGAAAAAATAGAGAATTTAGAGATACAGTATTATTTCCCCTGGGTGCTATGTTAAGACAATAAAACATTTATTGATATTGGAGTTGGCTCTCCAATGTCATGAAAAATAAAAACAACTTCAGGCCAAAGCAGGCTTATAGAAAAAAAAGTAATTTCTGAGTCTATATTAAGAAGTACTTATTGCTGATTTTGAGAAGCAGCAGAATATATGACAGAATAAATCCTGTCTCTAGAAGTGTAGAAAAATCCTGTGTATCAGTCCTGGTAGACAAAATCAGTCTTCTGGCTTGCTCATCAAACACCACCACTTTAAATATAGGAAGACACATGAAGACAGACATATGAGAAGCAATTGCCAGGTGAGAAGATCACCAAATAGATACTTATTGTATAACTGTGGTAAACTATGGCTATGTCAGAAGAAAAAAAAGAAAACAAAACACTGCAAAATACAGAGCAAATCATCTATGCTCCTTTTGGGGAGTCAATTTTTTCTTTTACTTTATGAATTAAAAGTCCTTTCCTTTATGAAATCCTACATACCTCAGATAACAGGAAACATTATGTATGCTGTTCAAACTAAACTGATTAATTGTGATGTCCTGCAAGTATTCATACCAGTGTATCTCTTTTACCCCCTCACTGAATCTGAAAAAAAGTTCATCTGACCTTGCATGTTTAAAATGAAGATGCAAATCAGTTCTTCCATATTCTAACTTTAATCCTTATCCAGAATTATTTTTACATATAGGAAGGTTAGGAGAAGATTAGAATTTCTAATTTTAAATTCTATCTCTTTAATTTTACCAGATTTTCAGGGACGTGGACTACACAAAAGAAAACTGTGTACCCATCAAATAAAATTTATATTAATCTATTTCTGGAATGAGATTTTAAATATGAAGTTTTGCTCCAAGGCAATTTTTTTTTTCTCTTTCATTAACCTAGGGTAAGATAAAGCAATATATATAACAAACTGTTAATATTTCCTTAATTCCAAGAATTCTACTGGACATTTTTTAAGGAAATCCTCATCTCTCAAATGTCTTTTAAAGGAATTTAGTTTTGAGGTAGTATCTTGGCCATATAGATTGTCTAGAAGTTTTTTTGGGTTTGTTTTTCTACATGAGCATCTAAGATTATTTCTGGTAGAGAAAGCAGCTAAGCTCCAATCCACAGAGCCCACAGACATTTACACATTTTCCAGTTCATAAAATGTGCCATGAAAAAGAGCTCATTATAGGCACATCTATTTGAAAGATTTCTTGGTGTTCTGCTTCAAGAAATGATGGCTGATTTGAAATTGAGAAAAGTGCCATAAAATGGGTTTCTTCAGCTTGATCAGGTTCAGTGAAGATCGTAACAGACTGTAAAAGCCTGGGTTCATTCACTCTTGTGCCTTTCCAAAGCTCCTGTGAATGTTTTGTATCATTGCTGTCAGATGTGATTTTCTCTGCTGCTGCAGATGTGCACAACAGATTTACTGTTACAAGTAATAGATAGTAAATTCCTGACATAGAGGCATTTAGGGCCACTGCCAGATGTCTCATTTTAATAATACATTTGTATACCCTAGTTCCAGAGGGACAATTAAGCTGTGAACAATAAAGATAAAATCATTGGAGGGCAGGTATTACCACTTTATTGTTGTAGTCAATCTATAGCGCTCAATAAAATGGATGAATTTAGTTTTGGTTTTGTGCTGTTACAACAGGATTACTATCACTTAGATCTCATTCAAAAAATAGTGGATAAGGATCCTCATTACAGCTATCTGGATGTGAAGAAGATGATCTGTTGCTCCAACTTTCCTCTGACAGTTTGGATGCAGAATTATCTCCACCAAACTCCAGAATGCATTAAGCAAATGGAGTCTCATTTCTATCCTCAGCAAATTAGGGATGTTGAGAGATCTGTCAGCTGGGTACTGACAATTTGTTATCTGTGCAATTGAATTGCCTGGGAAACAGTGTCCAACCTGGTGAAGGGCTTATCTATTTGCTGCAGGTACAGGAAAACTGTGCAGGGAAGTTCCAATAATTACCTGCTTTCTGGCTTCCCCGTGGGCAGAGTTTTGAACTGGTTTTATTTAGCTGGTACAAGTAACAAGGGTTATGTCCACAACCAAAATGTGTCTGGGAGTTGCTTAATGTAAAAGACTCAATCACAAAGAGAAAGGGAGGGAGAGTGCAGGTCTAAATCATATCTTTACTTAAAATTAGTAGGATCATGAAGACATTGTTCAAAGGAACAGTAAAAAGCCCAAAGCATCAGCTGTAACATTAGGTGAGTCAAGACCTGACCTTTCCAGAAATTCAATATTGTTTGAATTGAATGAGAAATTCTGATGGTACTCATCGCTCTATGTTTGCCCCTGTGCCACTCTTCAAGATACACTATAGTTAGGTGTTAGTGTTAAGAGGCAGATGGATTATAACAATCAGAACAGAGAAGAAATAAAAGGATTACTGGAGGAAGTCTTCTCTGAAAACTCGTTGGCTTACAGTGAATTTTATCTCACCTAAAGATGCCACAACTCTTTCCAGTCCACTCTTACACTTTGAAACTGTTCAGCTTTGACTCTTCCTTTCTCATAATGCCTAAATGAGCAGCTGCATGGGCCCACACTGCTCTTGTCCTGGCTTGCAGGAGTCTGGAAAATGGTAACAGAATGTGGCTGTAGGCAGTGAGCCCTCTGGACTGTTGTATCCAATGATGGCTGTTGTCTGAAATTTGCAGTCACAGAATATGGCACAGGCCCTGCTCCTGTCTCCCATTTTTGGGGTCTTTCTATGGCTGAGTCAGTCTTTTAGAGTGGTGTCCTGTCTCTCTGGGTCACCTGGATGATGTCCCCTGCTGAAGGCTAAGCAAGGTGGGCAGCGTGCCCCATATTCATGTACCCCAGTACCTCTGGGATGCACATTAAGATCAGAAGTGGCCATGTTCTACCCTCACATTTGGGGGGAAAAAAACATTTGCAGAGGTGAGGAATGAACCTTTAAATCTTCCAGCACATTCATCAAACTACAGTGCAGGGGAAACAGGGTATAAAAAAATACACTCTTGAAAGGTTTGTTTTTGAGGATGACATTTGGAGAATCCCTCTCTTTTCATAGTCACAGAAACATAGTTTAGTGTACATTATAGATTCTCACCATAGGGTCACCTTAAACTATGAAGGAAACATGCTTGACTACAATCAATCTGGATCACATACTTCAGTATATTCAATTTACAAGTGTCCTTCTTCAAACTACCCCTCCTTCCCTAGTAAAAATGAGACAGCTTTAGACAGACAGCTTTAAGAATTATCCCATGGGTACTGTTAAAGAGACCTATTCATAGATACTCATGTGTTAACCACGTGTGGCACTGACAGCAAGTACTCAGAACCTAATGGTGATGGCGCAATGAAAATAGCCAAAACCATGGCAAATCCCGAAAAAAAAACCCTGTAGAAATGTCTTTAAAAAAAAAATCAATTAACAAGCTGCTGGGCTATTAACATGGAATATCAGAATAAGAAGAAAAGCTATTAACAGTCCTGCCAAGCCATTATTAGCAATTCTTAGCTTTCTTCAGACACATCCTACTTCCCTCCCTCCCCACTGCCTTACATTTTTCTCTGTAAATAGTATAAACTGAGTGCCAAATTGCTTCCCTGATTTCAGCAGTCCAGAAAGTCTCCCTGGCATAAATCAACCTGCTTTGGAGACATCTCCCTTCAGCTTGGTCTGGCAGATTAACAATGAAAAGGGGAGAGACAATGGTACAGTCAGACAGCTCTCCAAAAAAACACATTAGTTGAGAGCTAATAGCTGATTAGTAAAATCTTCCCATCATTTAGAGATGCATTTTCTTTAGTGATGAAAACCAGGTCTCCTTAGACCTCGAGTCAGTGTCTGGTCTTCTAGGTCAGTTCCAGGGTAGGTTTATGTTGTGATTAGAATGGGGTCTGCAGTTTGGGTAGGCATGTGTGCAAGTTAGCTTTTAATGTCAGTGTCTGGGCAAAATTCAGGGCTGTAGCTGCAGCAAAACCAGAGAAGCACACTCAGACTGAATTGTGTACTGCTGTTGGGGTCCAGTCAAGCTAATGAACCACATGAGGCCTTGAGTGAGTTGGAAGCACAGCACACACTTCCTTTGTGCTGAGGAGTACATGGATGCTTCACCTTGCTTTTCCTCTGTAACGCAAAATGATCATCCGTGTGGAATTTGAAGCATGTGAGATATGATTATCTCTAGTCTTCAGGATGACATTTGTGCAATTAATTACTGGTAACTACTGCATCCAATCTACTTTAAATTCTGACTAACTATTCTGTGAGTAGCTTTCCTTCTTTGTTTGCTGTTACATAAACCCAGCTATTAAAGGTGCTGGAATGCAAAGATATATGAACATAAAGGCTAGGTGAATATTCAGAGTCCATTGTATATATATATAAATTTATAAAGAATTTAATGATTTATAAATAACAGCTTTCTGTATTTAATCCTATTTTATCATTAGATTGTAAATCCTTTATAAAGTGGAAAATAAGATTTTTCTACAGAAATACTTTTCTGTGAAAGAGCTCACATGCAACATCTTTTGAAACATCTATGACTTTGTGGTCTTGCTTAATTTTTTACTGTTGTTGTTTGAATAATATGAAATATTAATTAAGTAATTAATATTTTTAACACTATCAAAATCTACAAAAATCTATTATTGTTAGAAAATGTTTTAATGTTCTTTGGAGCATCTACTAAATAGATCAGGAATAAATGGATTAAAATAAATAAAGGTGCAATTTAACCTGAGTTTAGCGGGACTAGATCTAGATCTCTGTCTATCTATCTATCTATCTATCTATCTATCTATCTATCTATCTATCTATCTATCTCTATGTCTATATAATCTATATCTATACCTATATTCATTGAAAAAAAGAAAGTAGAGCAATACAAGACACATAAACACCACTCCTTTTCCCAGAAGCACCTGTACTAATGTCTGCCAGATAAAATTTTCATATAATATGCCTTACGACCTTAATGTTTCTAAGTCTTATGGTACACACCTTTTAATTTTTTTCCCAAAAGCTTTAATTGTCAGAGTAAGGGGGCTAAGAAGTAACCTTGGCTTTCTTTAAAAATCTTAACATTGTCTCCTATCTGACAGCTTGTACAAATGTGTTGACTAAATCTGTTGATTTCTGTAGTCACCTGGACTCTGAGAAGCATATTTGCAGAAGCTGAAACAGTATCTTCTCAATATTTGGGTAACTGAATGTCTCCCCTTATTGCCGAGGCATTCTTCACTTGTATGGCTACCACAATAAACAGTAGAGAGGACACAATGCTCTCCTCAAGCCCTGGATCCCCGATTTTCCTTATTGCCTAACTACTGTTTCATTCCCTGACCCCCCTTTGGACTGCCCCAGTTAGCTGCTACTGTGACAATGTTCAGGAGTGGCTAAATAGGGTTCATTTCAGATAACATGACTGTATCAATCTGACCTCAGTCTATCCTAAACAATCCTCTGACAGCATCCCAAGCTTCAAACACCCATATAGGCCTTCATGGCACTCACTAAGGAAGGCAATAAATAACTTCAGTCCTCCCTGGCATCTGTTACACACTCCCTTTGCTATTTTGGGCACTTCTAACTGGAACAAAACATGAAATGAGTAATAAGAACATCTCAGGGACTCATGGTACTGACGACCACTCTGGACAAACTGCTATATAGGGTGGACATGGTTATCTTGTTCTAGATGTCACTAACCCTTGGATCCCAAAACCAGGCAGTCTCAGGATCAGTGCCAGTCTCTAAACAGTATGGTGGATTTTGGCTATGAGGCTTCTGTGTTTGTATGCAAATCTAATTAGTAGGTAATTATTCATTATACCAATTTTCCTCATCAGTGAAACCAGTTTGCCATTTAGCAGGTCATTAGTGAATTGTCTGATAATCAAATTTAAGTTGATTTTAACTCTTTGTTCTAAATCCTTGGGGTTTAGAATACTTGGACATTTTAATACTCTTGGGCACCACTGAAAATCCACCAACTAAGTAATGCTTTGTATGTTTCTTCAGTTACTCCTGACAGTTCAAGCTTGTTCCTATCCATTTTGTACCCAGATAACTGAACGTTTCAGTGTAATCTAATAATTTTGCGTACAGGTCTTTACAAATCATGTTAAACCAGAGTAAAACACAGCAATCTGAATCCCACATAAGTTTTAATGCTTATGTAACATTTCTCTGGGCACTAAGAGAGAACCCTGCTTGGTTTATCCTATGCAGCAAGCATTAATTAGCATTCATTAGCATTGAAGCTAAGCCTGAGCTTAGCTTCAGCACATGAAGGGTTGTACTGGAACTGGTGCACCTATGCTTAAAACTCAGACTATATAACTGGACTGTCCAAGTCAGACCTCAGTTTCGTCAGGCCAGGGCCCTTAGTCATTCTTGCTGAGATGCTTAAAAAGGGAACACTTACCTATTGCCCATTTTTCCTCAAGTCTGGTTTGCAGCACGCAGGTACTGCAGCTCAGAAGTGTTTTGATAGGAACCACCGTGTTCTCTGGGGCCTGCTCAGGTTAGACACAGTCCCACAGCAGAAGCAGAGACACCCAAGCTCTACTATTTGCAGGGCCATCTGGACTATCTTTTGGGCATGAGCTGCTCAACTTCCCAACTTCCGAAAAAGCTCCTCCACAACCTATGCCTTCTCTGCTGCTCTTAGGAGCTGTGGGATGCTCTGGAAGTGGTGAAGCATGGTCATTCACAGGAGAGATGGGGTGGAACTGCATCATCTGCACTGCTACCAGCCCTCATTCTGAGCCATTCAATGCAATTTCAAATTCACAGGCTGTTACAGGTAAACATAATTTGGTCCTTTAAATCAAGAGCTCATACCACAGCAGTCTGTCAGATCTTTAAGCCAAAGTTTTCCTTAAGGAAAGGATGAGGTTTTAGTCAATGCCAAGTATACCCAAGACTTTATCTGTCCTCCTTGCAGAGGATAACCTATCTTAGCCACTCAGCACAGAGTTTGCCCTGCTCCTGCTTGTCTACAGAGCCAGAAATTGTCTCAGTGATACCCTGTTCACCAGTCTCCTTTGCCAGGGAGGGAAGAAACTCCTCCAAAAGTGATGCAAGCCTCTTCTACACTGCATCTCAGGCAAACCACCTGTTCAAAAAGGTATATGGGGTATGTGTGACTTCACTGGCTGGCTGATGTCTTGCTGTCTGGTGATGAAGAAGGGGCTTCCTGAAGAGCTCAGGGCCTGGCAACCAAGAGGAGACTGAGAGGATCTGCCTTGGAGGAACTATTAAATTGGGCAGTGCCATATTCTTATGAAAGAGAGGGCAACATGTCAGAGTCACTGATTTGGAGGGGAATACTTTGTCTAGCAGTGTGAGTCTCTAGGTCATGCATGGTTCCAGTGACCTGTAGGAATGTGTCAGTAGGTCACCTGGAAAAGCCCACTGGAGGGTATTGGGAGAGATGGGTGCACCTGAGGTATCATTTACTTTCAGAGTGCCTTGAAAAATCACACTGTAAAGGACATGATACGGAACTCCGCATTCACAGCAGGAGCCAGTATCCTGAGACAATTTGTACCAGCAGCGCTGAGAACAAGGAGAGGGTCCATATTCTCTCTGAGAAACAGAGTCAACTTCTAGAGGCAAAGAAGAATGAAGCAGTGATCAGCACGAGTGACTGTAGGCAGTCAGCACTGACTGCACTATCCCTGCTGGAGAGTTCTCTCTTGCCTTCTCACCCCCAGAGCAAGAAAATAAGGCAGTGGTTTTTTGTTGACAGCTGCAAGAAAAACAAAAGCCTGGGGGGAATCTCACTCCCAGCCCTCCTTACCTTCTTCACAGAGGGAGGTCTGGAGCAGGGAGAGCTCAGCAGGGATGAGGTCAGCGTTTGGGGAGTGATGGCAGGGCTGGGGGGAGACAACAAGAAGCAAGGACCCACTGTCTCCCTGCCCAATGCAAACACACACAGACTTAACCTACAGCTGAACTTTTGCCCTTGAGTGACCACTGCCATTAGGACGCAGGTCAAAAGGTTCCAGGGTGACAGAAAATGGAACTTTATTGAATGAAAGAGAAAATGAAAAAATTCCTTTGTTTGCTTAACTCCGTGTGGTTTGTATAGCTACTGTGATCCCATAATGGAGTCCAGAGTGAAAAAGTAACTTGATTTATCACATGCAAAGGAAAAAAAAAAAAGAAAAAAAAAAGAAAAAAAAAAGAGGAGGGATTTTACTAAGGGAATAACTGAAAAAACAGTGAAAGACTAAAACCCACAAATCCCTAAGACATTAGAATAAATGTGACTTTAATCAATAAAAACCCTTTTATAGATATGAGGCAGAGGCAGAGTTTTTATTCTTTAGGAACAAGCATATATTTAGAACTCCAGTGTATGTATCAGTGTACATGAAGGATACCAGCCAGGCATGTTAAAAGAATATTCTTCCTGTATGAGTCAGGAAAAATGTGCACATATATGAGCAACTGGCTTAAAAATATTTTGTTTTGACACATTTGGGTGGCAAAGTTGTAGCACTCTATGTATAATCCACCTGCATTTATATGCAAATGCAAAACCTAGATATTTAAAATCCACTTGAGGAAAGGAAACATCTCTGGATAAGTAGAGAGAAAATCAGTAGGACTGATAGGACTCTGTCTAGAACTGGAGATTCCAAATGAACTTAGCTAAATGTAACCTGAAATTTCAGCATGCTTGGCACGCTTAAAATGCATTTTTTTAAATTTATTTATTGATGTAATATAATCCATCAATAAAGATACAGCTGGTTAAAATCAGATGCTTTAAAATGCTGGATTTTTAATGGAATGACATATTCTGAATCAGATCCAAATAATTTTAAGGGTTAATGTGCTAATTCTGAGCTGTCTCAACAATGAGAAATCAGTGGAGCTAGAGCACAAGAAATTGAACAAAGTCCAAAGCTATGCCAGGAAGTAATATTCAGGATATATAGATACTCCCAGAAACACTCTAAAAAAACCCCAAAGTCTTAAAGTGAATTAAACATTTCATGATCAGTCTTTCAGAGCACGGAGGAACAGATTTTGCCACCTGTGCGCATATGTAACTGCTATGGATGAGATGAGGGGTACTGCACCCAGTCTGTGCATAAATACTGCTTGAGGGGCATGAGGCTGGCATGGTGCTTGGTATGAACAGGGTGCCAAAAGCTGTCTTCCAGCTTGGGACTCTCACCTCTCTGTTACTCTTCCCCCTTCCTCTGCATTGTCTCCTTCTCTCTTCCTCTCCTTTTCATCAGTCAGTCCACAGCCTTCAGGACCATAGCAATTACACCTACATCTGCAGTGTGCCCCTCTTCTTTTTGATCCCAGTGAACAACCAAACTTCCTGGCCTGACACTTAGCTCTAGAGAGTGACATCCTCTATAGGGTGTGTCTCCAGGGGTCCTCATTTCCGGAATATATTTATGACTTTCTAATTCTTTTTTACATTGTGTCACAAGCACAGGACTTTTTTTCTCATCCAAATAGCTAAAACTCATATCCAGACTAGTTTTGGTGTTGCAGCCACATATCTCACTTGCTGTAGTATCCTCTGCTTTTTTTCCTGACAACTGCAACCATGCTCTCATCATATCTATTTGGACTGCTACTGTCAAGATCATTATCTTCATCTGTTGCCCTGAGTCTGTCATAATTCTGTTCATCTCTTTGCACTGTCTCCTCCTTCTCTGCTATAACAAATGAACCATCTTTCCCTATTCCCACTTAAATGACGCTGCAATCAGTACTAAAAGGCTGACTGCCACCTCCATTAGAGTTGTGCTAACAATTTCCATTATCTCCTTTCCAGTTTTCAGCCATGCATTTTCAATTTTTCATCTTTCTCTCCACCTAGGAGTGGGAGGAAATCCCCACAAACTCATGCAAACCTACTTTGTTTCCTGACCTCAAAAAGTACTATTGCAGTTTTCTTCAGGTGTCCCATCAGGCTGTCTGATTCCATCTAGTGTAAGCACTCAGACTCCTGAAATCTTCATTTTTTTGTTCTCATTGTACAATGCCTAAAGCAATGTGGTCCTCATTCCTAGGTGCTCCACTGCACTTAGTTTGGTTCAGTAATACAAATAATAATTATTTGTAATAACCTTCTTGGTTAAATAAAGCTAAATAAAAAATAACTCCATTGACTCTAAGCATAGAGAAACCATGTTTATATGGGTATAATGGATTAAAAAAAAAAGATTTCTATTTTAGTTTTTCTGTTCACCTACAGAGACAAATAATCACCATACACCTCCACTTACACCCTTCAATATTGTAAAAAATGTGGCATTAAGAAAAATAGAAAATCTAAAACATATAATGAAGTTTATTTCATGTGCAATATCTTGAATGAACTTTGAGGCTGTGAACTAAATGCCTATGAAATTCCTTAAAATGCTACTTAAACATAAACTTGTTTGTACATGAAATCTTGAAGGCACTGTAAGTTTCTTTTTCCATTCCCTCTTTTTTCTTCTCACAAGTGTAGTTAGACACATCATGGTTTACTGGCTTGCAACTTGTCTCTTTAAAAACATTTAAGGTTGCTTTTTAGATCATGGAAAGAATCTGAAAGAAGAATTTAATATTTTTTGAAGAAAACTTTGTTCTGGTCTAAAAATCCTTTATGCCAAGTTTCAGTGAATTTTTGCAGCCAAGTTATACGCTTCCTCTGACAAGTTTTAATGCTACCAGACAATTTGGCTACATGGTATTGTTATCAAAATGCTAAAAGAAAAACTCAACAACTCATTATGTTGGGAAACTAGTATCAGTAGACAGTTATTAAGACTTTTAGTGTTGTTTCTGCTCAGCAGGTATTAACATGTTTGGAGAAAGGGAAAAAAGGATGGTATTAAAGGCTAGAATTTTTTTTGTGGGTGGGTGAATGATTATTCTTCCACACACTGCCAGAGACAGAAAGTAATTTGTGGCAGGCATTGTTTAAAGCAGAGATATTTTGGGAGAAAAAGTATTGTGCATTGTATATGTTTATGTCGATCTTTTGGGAGGTTATGTCAGAGTGGTTGGAGAAATTTTGGGGTAAAAAAAACAACAACAAACCCCACTGCATTTCATTATCTTCAACAACTCACCAGGAGTCCGGTGAGTGCTGGAAAGTAAGAATGTAGCAGTTAAACTTGTCTTTCTCAACCATATCTGCTAGACAATATGCATGGATCCTTAAAAACAAAGCTAATTTATTCTGTAGAGTAATAGAGGGTTTCTGCAGCTATTACAGAAGGGAGTGTAAAAAATGTTTCAGATTTAAGGTGGAATTCTGAAGGCAAGTAGTGCCTCTGCTTGATATGGACAAAGCTTCTGTGAACATATTTTTTAAAGAAGAGATTTGGAGTACAGTGGCAGTCTAGATGATTCATTTAGGCCAAAGAGACAAACATGTACATAGTTGAAGTTAAAAGCTATGAATCCCACTCACAGAAACTACCTACACTTGTTTTGGCACTCCTCATTGTGTATATAAAAAATCAATTTCTGACCACTGCTGGTAGCATCACAACAGCAGTCATGGTGTTGAATGCAGGCAGAATGTATTTATACAAAAGCAGCAAGATGATCCCATTTAATATTTAAAAAAACTTACCATAAAAAATATGGCTTACTTGAAAAAACAAATGCATGCCTTACAAAACAGAGCAAAAATAGGTTAATCACTTTTCGGATATTTGCAAGTGCCATGTGCAATCAGGCCGTAGCATCTCTGTGAAAACTGCCAGCTTGTTCTGGTACTGAGAGAGAGGGGCTACTGCTGGGAAATAACTAAGATGTCCCCTCATTTAGCACAGACCACAGAACAGCTGCCGGATATGAATGCTTTTCAGTCACCATTGATCAGGAATCGATTCAAATTAGTGACCTAGAAATAAAAGGCTGCATATTAAAGAACAAATTTCCTATACCATTCTGTCTTCAGTAATGAGAAATGCAAGTGTCTGCCATGTTTAACGTTCAGCTGTCAAATATAGAAGAAATATATGACCTCAAAGCATGACAATATGAAAAAGAACTCTAAAACTTCAGGCATTTTCCCTTTTAAGTGCTGTTTTGTTTTGTTTTGTTTTGTTTTTTTGTTTTGTTTGTTTGTAGCTCCCTCACTGAAGTTGGCAGTTAGGTGTTTACAATATTAGGCAAACGTAGGAAACTAATATTTTGTTTTCCACACTTTCTCATAAAACCTGTCTTTAGAAATGGTTTTTCAATCCTGAGCTTCTTGTATTACCTTAAAACCCACAGGGAGGATATGCTTTTAAGTGCTAAGGCTAAAGCACTCACAATTTGGATTCCAGTCCATGGCTTTGCAAGTACTACCTCCATGGCCTTGGGAAGCTGCTCATATTTTCTCCATCTCAGATTCCCATTTAGAAATGAAGAAAACTAATGTTTCCCTGTCCTGGGAATATTTTGAAACTAAAGTCCCAGGTAACTGAAAGACACTCTGCTATGCATATACAAATGACCAATCTGACAATCTTACTTGGCTCTTTGGACTAGCTAATATTTCCTTTGAAGGGCGAGTTGGAAATGCAAGGCAGAAATGTAAGATTTACGGATATCATTTTCATGCTTATGGTCCTTAGATAAAAACAAACAACATTCCCCTCTCCCCAACCACTGAAGAAAATGGGTCAATCGAAAATTATCACAGTGACAGGTTTTTCCTTTCATTAGGATTACAAAACACTCAGCGTTAGTAAGAATTGTAGAGATTTTTCTGACAGAATTAATTATTCTGAATGATTAGTTTGTTATGTGCCTTGCAGGCACCAAGTTTGGAAGAGGAAGTGCTTTGTCTTTTGATTAAAAATATCCAAACAGCTCTGTGGAGTCATGATCTGAGAAACCAAAACAAGTCCTTAACCACAGATAAATGAAGGTTGGCTGATCCCAGATTGTAGAAAGCCAGAGGAAGCCCTCTGCTCTGACCCCATGCCCTCTGGCATCACAGCTGGTGCATGAGCACAAAGACAACTTCGATGTAGATGCTGCTGTGGGCACTTTACACAGGCTAGATTGTAAATTTGTCCATTTATGAGTGTCCTGTGGGGGTTCCCAACTTGGAAGACAAAGCAAGAGCTGAAGTAAACAAAGCATATCCATAAAAGTTCCTCTGATTGCCACTATTAATAAAATGGAGGCCATAAACAAATTTGCTGTTTACTGTTTCTTAAGTGGGGGAGCAGGAAGCAGGAGATGCTTTCCTGGGATTGAAGGAGGTGGGTGCCCTGCACAGGGTAAGAGTGCAGGTAAGGTATGTATGAGCTCAGAAAAGTAAGTAAGCCTGCTGGAAATGTTTTCCTTTACACTTCCTGCTACCGGGCTGTGGACAGGAATTTCATACTACCTGAAATCCCAAATTGCCTTAGCAGAAGTTTGAGCAACACACATAAAAAATATATGTTTCTGGATTTCTGGAGCTTTTTTGTTTTGTTTTGTTTTGTTTGTTCTTTATATAAACTCAGAAATGGAAGAGTGGTTTTAAACTGTCTTGGCATGAACCAGCATACTCTAATGCACATCAAGGTCCACCTCCAATCTGCATATTTTTAATTTTCATTTACTCTTTCTAGCACATAAGGAAAATATGCTTATTTTTTATGCCAAAGGCCATTATGAAGCATTAGTTATGGTCCAAAAATCACAGCAGTTCTATTCAAGTGACTCAGTTTTGAAGGAACGATTGACAGAGAAAGCTACATTTCTTCCAAAATGCCAGGTCCAGTGGCTCTTTTCAGTCCCGTGTACAGAGACTGGTTCAGACAATGGTCTAGTCTAAGCGGTAGGTGTTCTTTTTCAGGACTCTGATCTGGTTTGCTGCTCATGGGGAGGAGTTCTGCAAAGCACCAAGGTAGTTGGCAAAGTGGGGGACAAAGCTTGGGTGGAGGAGATAACACAGCAGCCTTTCAGTTGTCCTAAAAGAACAGGCGTTGGTCTGACTGGGTGTCAGTCGGACACTCATTCTGCTGTAGTTTGCCTTGCATTTCAGGTATTCATCCAGAAATCTCTGGTGCTTCCCAAAGCTCTGGCTGTGTAATTAAATACATTGGTTTCTGACTTGGCAATGAAGACTCAAAGCAAAAAAACAGTGCATATCTACGAGTCAAGCAGGTCATAAGGAGCATCTCTGTAGCCCAGTAGTGGGATCTCCCATAGGAGGCACTGCCCTTTAGCATACTTGGGGTCAGTCCCTGAAAGCTGGACCCACGGAGGTGCACAGCAAATGCCTAAGTTACACAGTATTGGAACATGAAGCCACTATTTGTGCTATAGCCTTCTGCATTGCTTGGATCCTTTTTCAAATAATGGTATTTAGAACTTAGAAGAATCTTTATACTGAAGAAGACCTGATAATCAGCATGGCACTTAAGCTTCTCCCCAGGGTACCAAGCATCAAACAGAGCCAAGAGATCCACGTAGAATTTTTTTTTTTTTTTGCTTGACTGTAATACCTAGCTTAGCTGGAATTCATGGTCTGGAAACCACTAAGTAAAGCCTTGTTGCCATTTTCTACCTCCCAAGCCCAACATCACGTGGTCACACTGTCATGCAGTAGCACTGACAGCAGCACAGGAAATAGCTTGGAGAAACGCCCTCATTCTGTTTCATTTGGAGCCCACTTGTTCTGAAACTTCCAGCGGCAAAATTATGGTGCAGTTTTAATAGGAGTATGTGTCTAAACTCATACTCATGTTTTTTCTGCAAATATGTGTTAGAAGATCTCATTTTTCTCCTCCTACACATGCACTCACTGCCAGCTTCACAAACAATGACCTGTATTCATCCACACTGTAACTCTGTTGACATCACCAGGCTACAACAGAGATAAATTTGGTCCAGCAAGGCAAAGTGCTGTGAAATGGTTGTATTTTTCTCTTTTACCCAAGGAAAATGCATCTGGAAATGTATCATACTTTCATGCTGACACACAGGAATGTCTTCACCATTATCAGGTGATTGATTTTCCTGTAGATTCATGAGACATTTTTTTTAAACAGATGCTTAAGTTGCAAATGTGGTACATGATATTTTATTTTATATTGCAATACAAACAATACGTTTGCTATTATTCTAATATTAAAAGTTTATAAACAACTTTTTAGAATTAGCAGCATGAATTTTTTTCTTTTTTCTTTTTCTTTTTCTTTCTTTTTCTTTTTCTTTTTCTTTTTCTTTTTCTTTTTCTTTTTCTTTTTCTTTTTCTTTTTCTTTTTCTTTTTCTTTTTCTTTTTCTTTTTCTTTTTCTTTTTCTTTTTCTTTTTCTTTTTCTTTTTCTTTTTCTTTTTCTTTTTCTTTTTCTTTTTCTTTTTCTTTTTTCTTTTTCTTTCCAAAATGTTAGGTGTTTCTGACTTTATTTTTTGCTTTTCAGAACATTTGATTTCTCATAATCTCATGATCTAGGGATGGAGTATTCAAGAGCACCTAAGTGTTTCTGGAGACTAGTTGGTATTCTTAAAAGTGGCTTGAAACATTACATCAACAGGATTTAGGAACATGGAGTTGGGAAGAACTCAAAAGTGGTGTCACTCAGTGCAATAGTATCATTGGTTAAATGAGAGGGGTGCACACAACCCTAAGTTAGGAACCTAAGTTTTGTGGTCCATGAAGAGGAAGCAGTAATGCCAAGGACTAGGATTTGCAGAACACAGCACACTGAACAGAGGTACAGCTAAACTCAAAAGTGAAAGCCGTGAGAAAGGTGTATCTGAGATTGTGACTGTAACCCAGAGGGAAAAAAAAAACAACCCAAAAATTACTACACCCTAGAGACAGGTTCCTCTGCAGGAAAAATCTAGAGCCAGAAGTTGCCTTTGGATTCAAATGACTGGATTTCTGCTTGGATTACTTCTGTTTTCCTTTAAATGCAGTCATTTAAGAACAAAATATCCTTTATTTAAAGGAACATGGACATCCTTTTCTATACAGTACAGTGGAACTGGAGAAAAAGACATTTCCTTTGGATGGATTTTATTTTTAAATTTCAGATTTATGGCAGAATAATCAACGGTGCTGTTCACAGAATAAAAAGCTGTTGCATAGTCTATCCAACACAAACAAGAAAGCATGTGGCTAATAAAATAAGTTATCTGGATGATCCCAAAGAAATCTGAATCACCAGTCC
This sequence comes from Rhabdornis inornatus, assembly GCA_013397075.1. Lineage (NCBI taxonomy): Eukaryota > Metazoa > Chordata > Aves > Passeriformes > Rhabdornithidae > Rhabdornis > Rhabdornis inornatus. The sequence continues at coordinate 2,137,545 of VWZS01007209.1, forward strand.
CTGATACTGACAGGATTTTTCCCAGAGCTCCTGAAAATATTAAATGCTGCTTTAAAATGTGTTGTAAGTCTGACCTTTCAATTTCACCTGTAAACTACTAATTACAAGTGGGGTTTAGAAATGACCATATCTCAGGGTTTTGAGTTTTCTTTGGCTTTGGCATAATCAAAGTCAGATTGTCTTCCAGAAAAATTGCTATAACAATATTTAAACACTTAAAAGGGACTTAATTAGTTTATAGAGTCATCAGAGATTCTTGTCTGCAAGATACCATGCTACTTTTACTACAAGGAATTTAATTGAAAATTTAATTTAAAAATATAGCACAATGATTTAAATTGCTTACCAGATTTGAATTTAATGTTTTTAATCTTATTAATATTCTTTATACAGAGTTTAATATTAAATTACCTTCATTCCCCTCAAAAAATATCAGGGAATCAAAGGCATGAAGAGTGTTGGAGCAGGAAGATTTTGTAGTAAATAAAGAATCATCCAATGAATTTGGAAGGGAACCACATCTTTCAACTATGTCCTGTGATGCTGATTTCAATCTTCCTGCCTGGTTTAAAAATACCACAAATAAATCCCATGCAGAGGACAGTTCTGCATGATGGGAATTCAGCCCCTGGTACCAATCCTTTCAAATAGCATTTGGAATACTGGAGAGAAGGGAAAATACCTGGCTGCCTCAAAGTGAAGTTATAGTCTCTTTTGGGACGACTTGCTCCCTGCCCAGATAACTTTTTGCAACTGTTTGCTCTCACACCTGTGCAGCTGGCTGTGAGGTTCATTGTGTGGCAGGACTGCCCACATTAGTGGTTAGTTAGTTTGGGGAGCAAATGAAGCAAAGATAGAGCCCATGCCCTCTAGACAAACTGAGCTTCATGAAACTAAACACGTCATATGGTAAATTGAAGACGGAAATGGGGGTCATTGCTTGGTAGGATACACTTCCTCTTCCCATTTTCAAGTTTCATTTGTAGTGATAAAAAAATATACTGGAAAAAGAACTCAAAGTTTAGGAGATTAGGGAGACTAAGAAATGCCTTTTGCCCATATGTACTGGAGAAGATGTTGAGAAGAAGCCCATTGTAGCCAGGCAAGTAGAAAATAGAATCACCTAGAATCAAAGAAAGTTTGAGGCTGTTTTGAGACGCTTCATATGTGTTTATCCAGTTCAAAATAGAGGGGAAGGATCACCTCACTTGAACTGCTGACAGTGTTCTGACGCAGTGCAGTAGACCGTTTGTCTTTTTTTTTTTTTTTTTTTTTTTTTTAAAAGGGGGAATTTTNNNNGCGTAGGCCCTTTTTTTTTTTTTTTTTTTTTTTTTTTTTTAACAAGGGCAGATTGCAGACTCACTGGTGAAGATGATAGGTTTATCACCATATTGGACATCCCAAAAGGAGCCAGTAGATTCATACTAGCAATTGTGTGACAGTGAATATTCTCTGTTTGGATGGTAGGATAGCTTTGGTTTGAATAGTGTGGTATAAGAGTCTGTGGGCTGAGTTGTCTATCACAGATTTATTTCCTGTCTAGGAAGCCAGTCTCAAGTAAGTTGTTGGTATCCCTCTACAGAGAATCAAATTTGCACATGATAGTCAAGTCTATGCATGTATACAACATACTTGGAAAAATGAAACTGTATTCCTTGTTGACAAATTCAGCCTTAAGATGTACTTAATTCCAGCATAAAACCTGTTTAGTGACAAAAGGATCCTGGTTAGCTACCCAAAGTCTATGTCATTTTTCTCCACAAAGCAGATAACTCTCACTGTTTCATACCTTGTGAGATCAACTCTAAGAGCCCTGAGGTGGATGATTTGAAACCTCAATAAACCTTTCAGATGTATAAAAGAGACTTAGCTCCCTGGTGCTTCCTCTGTGGACTGATTCTTCAGGAGTGGGCATGGGAATGAGACTGCCATAAGACAACAATGGGGAAGAAGACCTTGTCCTCATGGCTAGAAGCCTTCTCTGGCAGACAGGAATTTTGGCTTGCAAGAGAGGACCATGCTCTGAAAAAGAGTAAATGATGTCTTTAAAGCTGGACAAATACATGGAAAACATAAACCTCTTATTTGAGCAATAATCAGCCTCTTCAGTAATCTTTCTGTTGCATTTTTTGGCTGGAAGAAAATGAAGGTGTTTCTACTTCCAGTGCTTTGCATGCCATCTCAAAGGGGTGCTGAGTGATGCAATATAGAAATCCCACTGCTACTTAGACAATGAAGGTTTGAAAGATAAATCTGCTGCCTATAAATACCTTTGAGAAATGACAGACTTGGAAGGAAAACTCCAAAGGGAAAAAAATTACCTACATGCTGACAGATCAGGCTTTCATTTCCCATCTGCTGATGAGAAATGAGATGAAGGTGATAACTACTTGAGAGATGGTGTTATATTGATCCCCTTCCTCAGGAAAGGAAGATGTGTAATGCATGATAGTTCCTTACCTTAGCTTGCACTTCTTAGATACTGGGAGTGTTAAGCAAGGTTTCCACATGAGCTGAACAGTAGTTCTAGAACCTTGTGGCTCTATGACAAATACCTCTGTGTATACACTAAAGGATGGATTTAGGTCACCTCTTTCAGTCCTGCAAACCTATCCAAGCCCATGGTGCCAACTTCTGTACCACAATCTCTTGTATTCACAGTGCAGCTCAACACCTTCCTGCTTGAGGGACAACTAAGTATGTTTTTTTCTGGAACCCAGGAAAAAGCTTTGGTGTTACCCTGGACTTATCTGGAAGGTGTATTTCTTTGGTAGTAGCCTAACATAAATCTCCTCCACAACGCTCCTCTTGGTGTATATTTCAAACCATTCCAAGAATCTCAGCTGCATGACTTGGACATTGTCAAATGGCTGCCCTGCCAATAAGCCAGGAGGTTTGTTGAGCATATGAGTAAATTACATTTTTGCCAGTCTTGGTTCTGTAAAAATGTTTCAATCTTCTGTTCCCTATCTTAAAATCTGTTCATAAAATTTCTTCATGAAAACTACATTATCATGATTCAGAAAGGAAGTATTTATTTTAAAAATATTTCTTATAATGCTCTTAAGCTAGAATAGGCCAAAGTTAAAAAGAAATTGTTAATCAGATTCTATTTTACTAATATATATAGTCCCATTGATTTTAATAGAATTACATGACTTTGTGAAATAAGCTAATTCTCCATGAGGTAAACATTTAAATTAAATGTTGATGGAAATTTTAATGTGGGGAACTGTTGATTGAATTTGAAAGATGTATCTTTGATTCTTGACTCATTTTTTTGTCTAAGACTTTATATGCTTGTCTACATATATTCTACTCAACAGAGGAGAAAGAGTGTCTCATTAGAAAAATGAAATGTCTGTATATTTTTTATGTTTATTCTCTTTCCTCTTTATTTGAAATAAATTATTTTTTTAATGTTTTGGGTTTTTTTTTTTAATTGAAATTACCGTAGAAAGCTAAGTCAAAATGTTTGTCTTATTCTCTTGAATTCAGTAGAAATTATATTCTTATCTGCTTTGTGTTATTTATTGTTTGATAAATTTAATTTATAGGATCTGAAAGCCTGGATCAAGATGGCGATCCCACTGCGCTGTTTTCTAAATCCTGCTTTCAGTGGAGCAGAGAGTAGATTTCATGGCCCCTCCCAACATCTATTATAGGCACAAATGTGAAGAGGTACATTTCACAAGTGCAGGGCTATTCCTATGCACGTGGATGTGAGTGTGTGCATGCACACTTGCCCTTTCACATGTGCACTTTGCCCTTGCTTTGAGAGTCTGATGTGCAGTGAGAGAATTTTAATCCCATTTATTGACCTTTCTGAGAAGTGAAGGGAAAGAGGGGAGGGGGAAGCAGACACACCTGCAGTTTATTTCCTTTAAAGAGATGACTTGAAGATGATAGAGAAGAGCTAGGAGAAGAATACTGTGCCTCGCCAGGAGCTTTGTTCACAATGCATACAATACGCAGCCTGAGAAGCCGAGTGGGAACTGTTGCCACTGGAATGAAGAGCAGTATTGCCTGGGGTCATGGAGCAGGGAGTGCAATCGATTAGAGGTATAAGTCTTAAGATGGCAGCAGGGAAAATGTTCAGTGACCAAATCAATCTGCTAAATGACCTTTCCTCCAGATGTGTATAACGTTATTCCTTTAAAGCTGAATTTGCGTTCAGGTGCTCTAACTTAGCTGGTTTTGAAGGCTCTGGAAGTGGAGTGACTGTCTATGGGAAGATAATTTAGAACAAAGGATTCACAAGAATTCTTATTTTGCATGAAAAATACCTGCCGGATATTTGAAAATGTAAGTACAAGAGAATCCAGAAATCAGGTACAAGAAGCAGCACTTAGCTAATGTTTATTGGTGATAGGTAACTGATTATTATTCAAAGGGCATTCCAAGTCCGCTGATGTCAGTGGTAGCTTTTCAGGAGAAATTTAACTTGGTCTTTGGTTAACATCATCTCCACTGTGTGGGGATCATTTCAACAATGCTGTTGGATGCTATTTAAGGCAGTGGACTCCTAAGTAATTACACTGGTTTTGACAAGCCTCATTTATACCCACTTTATAATGACATATTCTGAATTTTTCTTATGAACTTCATAAGAGTTTTAATATGAAAAAATTAAGGCTAGGCTATTTTAACCATGTTAGAGCAAGATGCCTCTTTGGCCTTACTTCCTTCTGTCTTTTCTTTGCTCTGTAGGGAGAAGAAAGTACACATTGCAGCATGCTTAAACTTAATCCATTCAGCTATTCTTGTCACATATTTCTTTATATGTCATTCAATCTTGCAAAAAAAAAAAATCAAACAAAAAACAACTCTCTTTTGGTAATGAAATATTTTCAACAGCAGAATTCCCTTATTCTTCAAATTCTGCTTATGCCATACTCTTATATGATTCTTACTAGTGTGGAGAAATTCACAGATCTTTTGTGATCTAAAGCAGATCTGAACATAACATTCCAAAGATGAAAGCCTCATGAACAGCAGCGTGGAGTTCCTGGCAGAAATCTCTGTCCTCAATACCCTCTGTCAGAAGAAATGCTTTCAGCTACAAGACCAATTTATGCTCATCACAAGCGAGGAGTGAAAGTGTCTGCTCCCAGATGAACTGCAGCATTCACTGCAGAAAGATTCACTGGTCATGTTGCTATTGTATATTTACTCTATAAAAGTTTCAATCACGAAGACAAGTTACAGTATTGAATTTCAAATTTTCTTTGATGGATTAGTGCCTATAAATGTCTTGATTCTGTCATGATTTTTGATAGAATTCACTCTGCTAAAAGCTATTAAATTAGACTGAGCGAAAAGAAGTATAAAACATATAATACAATGTTACATCATGGTTTGTGACATATTGCATGATTTCAAGATCACTTTGCAAGACAGATTTCAATTTCTTTTAAGGCTGACTGTTGACTATATTCTTTGTTATGACTAAAGCACTAATGCTTATGTCAAAGAAAGATACAAATGTGATGGAAAATGTCAGAAAAATTTCTGTTCCTGTACTGGGAAGTATAAAGGTTACACTACAGGATCTGCTGTGCTCAAATGTAAAACTAGTACTTATTGAAACGCTTTGAACTGCCACATTTGCTTTTTTTTTTTATCGTAAGAATTCTTACACTAGAATACCAGATAAACTAATTTTTGAATAGTATTTGTCGAAAATTTGATAGTTCTGATAATGATGGGTTTCCCTAAGTGTGAGTACCATATGCAAGAGAAGTTTTCTTGCTCTCATATCCTGTATCCTACAGCACTTCTGAACAGCACAGTAAGTAGCTGATATAAGAAATTGTCACCATTTTGCTGTCTTTAGCAACTATCCACAGGTGCTCCTCTCATATAACCTCTGCAATCAGCTATGATATACAGCATTAAATCTCCCTGTTGCTGTAGCCAGGAAAGAAAAATGTGCTCAAAGCTTTTTTTTTTTTTTCCTTTAATAGAGTAACACACTTCAACAATCAAAGGGTGAAACCAGCTAAAAAGTACATAGAATTGTATTTAAAATCATTGGTTTGGGAGTATGGGGTGTGTGTGAGCGGGTTATGTATGGGAGAAATCCCCTTAACTAAAAGCATTAGAAAAATGGAATGAATGTAAAATTCAACAGTTTAATTGGATCCTGAGGAATTATCTTGGAACCTGCAAACTGGCTTCCAAGCTCTGCTAACTAACTTACCTTCATCAAATGCTTAAAGGCTTTCCTCACATTGTCAAAAGCATTTTAAGCAAGCACAGCACTCAGCTACATACCATGACAAATTTTGCCTGTAGGCTATTAAAATGGCTTTAAACTAGTGAGGCGTGCTCCTAAAATATATATATTTATATACTTTGTACATATTTCATCCTGAGCTGGCTCCCTCCTACCAAGCTGCTTTCTTTGTGGATTTTTTTTTTGTTACTTTTTTTTTTCTTTTGGCCTTTATATCTTTGGAGTCTAGCAGGGTTATTAATTAATGAACTTGTGTATTTTCTGTCTTTAGCTGCTGAAGAGTGAGGAACTGTCAATCAGCAGGGACCCTCCTGAATTAGGTGAATGCTAACATTTGGCAAGTGTCATCACAGTTGCTTGCCCATGCCCTTGTAATGCTCTAAGCCAGTGACCCTTCCCTCTTTGTCACACATTTCAGGTAGCACTCAGAGCTCATTGTGTGCAGCTGAGGTCAACTGCCAACCAACCAAGTGCTCTGTCCTGCTCACACAAAGCTTTCCCTGAAGGCAAGAGAAAAGAATAATAAAAGGGGGAAATGGCCTGCTGAGCAAAGACTCTGAGTCTTTTATAACAGGAGGTCGTTTTTGATTATAGGAAGGAACCTTCAGTGGCCATGGAAACCAAAATGCCACACAAAAGCCAGAGGGTGCTTGGGAGGTAAACAAGATAGATGAAAGGTGATGGTGCTTTTAATCTCCACAATCAATGTGTTTAGGTGGGTGACTTTAATTTAATCCATGTCTGATTAACCCACTCCCTTTGTTTACACCATTATAGGAGTTTTTCTTCTATAAAATTTTTAAACAAATGTTAAAAGATTCCAGGAGAGGGCTGGTCACCACAGTGTTTTCATCCTATTCACCCCACTGATGTAATCATGGATGTTCTCATTATCCACATAAATGCCTAATCCTTCTTATTCCTGCTAAGCTTATCCTCAGTGCTATATTTTTGAATGAGAGAGTGAAAGTTCTTATACAAATACAAATTCTTGTGACTTTCTCTTTTAGACACCTAGCAGGATGAAACAACTGGAAACAATGGCCCTCAATAAGGAAACCTTTTCCATCAAGAAGCCTTGGAGCAGTTCTGTGAAAACTGGTTTTGATTTGGGTGAGTTATGAGTCCTTGAAAGCTGCCCATCGTACGAGCTTAGACGTTTTTAAATAGCAGCAGAGGTTTTAATGACAGCTGAATGTTCGGAAGGAAGTTGTGCCGTGCATGCGTGCGCGGCTAATTTACCTACTTACTGAAAAATATACTCAGGGGTAGTGCTCCGAATGAACTCTGCCACATTCAGTTTGGCTTGGCTTGCACGACTGAAAACTCTCTCCGACGGCTGTGCAAAGTTTTCCACAATAATGAGCATTTTATGGATGAGATTTTCAAAAAGCCAGTCCCCCTTTAGGGGAACGGATCCCATTCAGACAGAAAAGGGAGGGGAATTTTAAAAAAGGCCCAGAGGAATTTGTGTTCCTATACCCCTTGGGGTTAAGGGGTACATTCAATAAAGACAGGTATTAAGGAGTTATCTGAGTCTCAGTGCCATGAGAGAATGAGCTTTAAAACCTCTCTGAATCTTGTCCTGGTTTCTGAATGAAAATAAAATGATCACTCATTGAGTCAGGCTTCCTAAACAGTCTGGAGGAAGGGATAGGTGTTTCAAAACAGCATTTGCAGGAAGAAATATCTAAGCTCACTGACTTAAAGTTATCATAGCCCTTTCTATAGCTAAGATGTTTTTGTAATGGTATTCAACAGCTACCTGTAGCCAGCCAAACACTAGGTCCTTTCTTGAGAGCAGCTGCCTATCTCAAGTCTTTTTGAAAAAGTAAAGCAGAGCTTAGTGTGTCCTTGTACAATACAGGCAGAGGAGGCACTGCAGGTGATGCTGCCCACTCTCTGTGTAATAACCCAGCAGTAGGAGTGCTTGGGAGAAAGAGACCTGGGCACCATGCCTTCCTTCCTCGATGCTGGGGTGATTGAACCTGTTTTTCTGCTGCCCAGGCAAGCAGAGCAAGCCTGGGGAGGAGGACATTTCTGGAGCTGGGATGCTCCTCAAAAACAAACACCATGACTGAGGCCCAGAAAGAAAAAAAAATGCCTGTGAATTTCTAACTCTGTGATCCTGGCAAAAGGAGATGGTCTGTCTGAGGAGATACTGCTCAGTTGAAACAGGGAACAATGTGCCTGGATGTCACCGCTGTAGAGTTTGACACTCTCTGAGGAAAAACACTGATGCTTTTAGTTGCCTTCTGCTAACAACGAGCATTCACATGCCCATTGAAGTATTCAAATTCTGATCTTCTGTTCAGTCTGGAGCTCTCTTCTTCCTCCACAGCTCCTTGGTGGGGTCTCTATCCACTAAACCGTGAGATATTCTGAGACAGCCATCAGAGACAGCCTAAGAAAAAGTCTCCAAAGCAAAGTGAGAAACATTTTGCTTTTCACTGAATCCATGGCTATTTCTTATTGAAAAGACTGTATCCAAGAATCTTACGTGTGCTAAATTAGTGTAATTATCTCACTCAACTGACATTTAAATCCTTTCTATAGAACGGAGCAGTGTTAACAAGTGTGACGTGAAAGGAGCCTACACAAACATCTTTGAGTAACTTTCACCGTGACAACAGAAATTTTAGGTTCCAGTATCTGTGTGATATGAACTTGGTCATGGATCAGGGATACAACCAATTCCTCTTTATTCTCTTCTACTTTCATTAACCACAGTGAGAGATTACCCTCTGGACCTTCTTGTTAGCAAATCTCCACCATACAGCTGTGCAGTGCCAGGAGTTTGAATACTATGTATAAAATCAAAATTATAAATGACAGTAAATGGGGCCTTCAAGGTGACAAATCAGCACTTATGGGCTGGAGGTGCTTTTAGGATTAGCTACCAAATGATCAATGGTTTTTCAGGGCCTTTCTCAGAAATAAGTTTTGTGACTCATGCTCATGAATCTTTCCATGACTGAAGCTTTTCAGTTCTTTCTAAAGGCCCAATAATAAATTGTTCTGTATCTAATATTTTTAAAGGTTCAAGACCACTCTGTTGGCACAAGAATTGATCTCGTGTGTGTAACACATGTATGAATGCAGTGGGAAGCAAGAACTTTGCTTCCTTCTTTCCTCCTTTTATCAGCATGAAGGCTGCTTAGAGATGCAATGATCCCTATGAGGATTCAAATTTGAATCAAACTTTCTTTGACTTCACACAAGTTGGTAGGCATCTTTCAAGGAGTAGTAACTTCCAATAAATATAGTTTGTGGCTTAACTATACTCAGGAAAAGTTTTTTGAGATTCTCTTCAGTGAGCAAAATTTGGGTTGGTCACCTAACCAAGCCAAGGATTATTATTGACCATGTATTGTGTCACACTGAAGCACTCACAGCACCATTCTCACAAAGGAGCACAGAAAAAACTTGCTAATGCTGCAATCCTTCCCTAATTTTGCTCAAACAAAACTCAGCTTAGTATGCTAGTCTATTTAATGAGGACCTTGTGATTGGTAATACTAATTGCATTTGTAGAATTCAAGCTTTTGACAAAGTACACTGAATCAAAGAGCCTGCGAAATATTTTTCAGATAACTACATGGCAGTAGGATAGAAAAGGAAAGAAAATAGTTTTTCCAGGATTTTGGCAGGTTTTAAAGGGCCTTCCACTCATCAGTCAGATGATTACATTCTCATTTTCACTCTGAAATTTTGTTTGCTCTCTTTAAGAAGGTGAAGAACTAACAGAAAAATCAAAGAAAGTAAGAGACAGAAATACACCATATAGTGGGAGCTGTATCTCACTCTGTAAAGATAAAGTAATATAATCTGCCATTTAGACAGCAGGCCATAGAACTACTCAAGGAACAGAGGATAATGACTGAACAGGAGGGAAAAGACTTTTTACTGACTTGAAGGGAGTGTCCACAATTCCAAGTCTGAAGACTGAGAACATTGCTATGAGGATGAGGAACTGAAGAGAAAGGTGATTAAGTGATACTCAAGGTTTTGCTTGTGGACCTGGACTTTTGGGCTATTCTTGACCGTTTGCAGTTGTTTCCACTTGTCTCCTTTGACTGCTTTAGCAACAACATTCAACCTCTCCACATTCAATAATTTGCACATCTCTGAATGCATTATGTATTACATGCTCCACTTTGCTGAATGAGTCCCTAAGTTGCAGTGGGATAAACGTAGAATTCTGAAAAAGACCATTTCTCTCTTCACTGTATGATTGGGTTGTGGCAGGCACAGCATCTGAGTCCAGACAAATTGCTAGGGTCCTAGAAATAACAATCATGCTGCTTTCTGCCCAATAAAAGAAACGTTATATGGCCAAATTAGCAACCCAGTGACCACCATGAAATCTGTTGAAGTTTTTCCTTAGAGTTGATGTGGATACTTAGCCAAACCTCTTTGGCTGTGCAATTGAGCTTTATCATACTCTTCTTCCAGCTAAAATTATAAATACCCTTATATTTATGGTAGTGCAACACCACCTACTAGGAGGCAAGGGTAAGAAAGCTGGCTCTTTTAAAAATTAATGAGCCTTGGAAGGAAATGAAGCTGAGAGACTATGAAAGCATACGAATTTCTCCTGTACAGAAGAACTAGCATTCATTAAGCTGTAACTCTACACTGTTCAAAGCTCCAATCCACTTCAGCAGTAGACTAGTATGAGTAAGGACTGTAGAGTTCAGGGTATGTGTTTTTCTATTGCCTGGAAAAATATATTACTGCATCTGTGGATAACAAGATTAGCAAAGACACTTGCTTTGTCACAGAGACGTGATTACCTGTACATTAGATGTAATAAAATTGATTTTGCAATAGTCTGAGAAAATAGGAGATTTATATTCAATGTTAAATTTGGGGCCATTTGCAATGGTAGTAACTGTAAACCTAATCCTATTTTTACACTGTCAGATGATGGGAATTGCATAACTGAGTATGTTAAAAATGGCAGTCTGAAGGTTTTGGTACTAGTTAATATTAGAACTTAGAAGAGGTGAAAATGAATGTTCTTAGGAATAATTTTATTAAGCAAGATACCTTTTAATTGTTCTTTTGTTTCTCTTTTTGCCTGAAAGTATAAAATATTTAACCCTTTAAAGCCGTTTATTTTGCAAGGAAGTGGAAATTATTTGAAACATATAGATTGGATTATTCACAGATTTTTTTTCCCAGCTATGACCACATAATTTTAAATTTATATATGAAGGGGGTGTGCTACTTATTCTTTCTCATCTACCAAGAAATAGTCTCAAAGAAGTCATGTTCCAGGTCAGAAAGCTAAAGAAGGGCATATTGACCTGAATTCCTCTTGTTCTGTACCTTTCAGACTTTTTCTCATATTCAGTGTTCCACTGGGAGGGCCATTTCTATACAAAACATTTCCTCCAAAATGTCTGTATCAAATGAAATTTGACAGTCATTGAACATACTGTATTCATAGTTATGCAGCTGTGAATGTTATTCCTTAACACCATCTTGGAATAAGCTATACAAAGGCAACACAGATCATGACACAGAAATGACTGTGCCTATGCTAATGAACCATTATACCTTCATCACCGAGTGTAAATAAAGAAATACAGCCTTACAACTCTGAAAGGAAATTGCTGTCAGATATGATGGATTATATTTCCTGGCTTTATGGTTGGTAAATTTATATTTAGTCTTCATTTGATTACTGGTCACTATATTGTGTTTATTGCATAATAAGTCACTGAGGAGTGATCAAATAATTTTCATGAAGACACAGATTCAGCATTAGAAATGCAGACTTTTGAGGAGACATGCTTTCTTTCACTTTGAAAAAGCAGCTGTGCAAAGGGTGAGCTACTCAAAAACGGAGAAGATTAAGTTTGTATTCTTTCCAGATAGCCACTGTCGATATTTTTAAAGAACGTTATTAGATGCAGGTAGGGTTGGTATGACGGAATCCAGTATCTGAACAGATCTGCTTCTCTCAAGAGTATGTGCAGGATGTGTGTCCCAAAATCAGAATAATGTTCAGGTGCTAGTCACAAGAGGGAGCTCAGTGCTTCAGAGCTATATTAGAAATAGATCCAGACTAAGAAAAATTTGAATTGTTTGTAAAAGGATATAGGGTTGGTAAATTAATAGCAATTTTCAGTGCTTGGACTATGTTACTTCTACTTGGATTTATCCTAGAACATCAATCTTTGGCATTAAAAAAGAAGAATAATTTGCACTCAGCTAATATATAGCTCACTTTCTCTGGCTTTCATCTCTCTAGTTTCTCGTATCTCTATTTCTTTATCAAAAGTAAGGTTAAAATGGAATGGAGCCTGGCAGTTTATAGCGGCATTTTAAGGCCAAGAAAACCCCCAAAGCAGTAAAAATTTTATTTACTCTATTAGTCTTAGGAATGGACTGGACACAACTTATTATCATGGTTAAAAAAATTCAGAACTATAAGTTTGAAATATTATAATATTTGAAATTATATGACAAATAAAATATAGACAAATTGAAATGGCATCTTTCAAAAAAATTCCAGTTGCACATCTAAGATATGCTGGTTTGATAACCACACATTTTAGATGAATTACAGAACATCACAGCTTGGGGCACAGCATTGGTTTGCACCCAAATGGGCACTTACACCAACAGCCTAGGAAGCAGAGAGTAGATGAACTGCCACAGAGCCAGGCTGGTTATTTAGACAATTGACATACTTGTCTGGAGTATTTCTGTTTTAAAAATGCCATTTTTGAACTGATGAACCATCGATTCATAAAATTGTGGCCAGGCGATCCCGAAAGTAGGGATAGTAAAGCTAGAAATCATGACAATTAACATGAAATTTTCAAGAAATCCAAACTTTATTTTAATCTTTGGAGGTGAATAAATTTTAAATTATCTTAATTCCTCCTCACAAGCTATATCATAGAAAAAAAGTATAATTTGTGCATTCCAGAGTTTGTTGTTCCAGATTAAACTAGGCTGATTCTTTAACAATGGCTTATTTCTTATTTGCCTCACCCACTCCTGGTGTTGCCTGGGTGATGTAGTTATTCAGATGTTTTGGGCTTCTTCAAGTGTTTACTTATTAGTAGTGCAAAGCCTGTGGAAAGGATTGGCTTGCTGAATTGGATTTACAACAGTTGTTCTTCCCCAGAACAGTGGAAAGTAACTGCAATGGTTGTATTCCTCCTCCTTGCTGTAGATTCCCTTATCTTCGTGTGTCTTAACATATACTATCTTTGACAGTCTCTCCCTTTCTCATGCTCTACATTTTCTGGTTTGTTTCCCACTCCTTGCAAAACCTCATCTTTTCTTGGCCATCTGCTTTGAAAATGTCTGGTGAAGCGGGTAATTTAAAAAGTACAGTCTGCACACATCTCACCAGAAAAAGATTTGTCATGGTTGCAAAACAGAGGCTGAATAAAATAACCTCTGCTACACTCTTTCTAGGAAGTTCTGGATCCTGGGGCAGTTATAGTGCTTAAATCAAGTTTAGGTCTAAAAGGTACACTTTCAGACTATAGCCATGGACTTCATGACAAAAGTACTTGTTAAAATTCCATACTCTGTGTTATGCAGTTGTGTGACATAAATCAGCCTAATGATCCCTTCTGGCCTTACAAAGTTTTGCTCTTTTAATTTAAAAGGGCCACTGTGTCCCTTTGGTGAGCACCAAATCAAGTACTAGGGTGTTACTAAGGTAATTTATTAGGAAAACCCCCTAAACATTAAATATAATAGCATATTTCTTAAAATGTATATTTTAACTCAATCAGTTTATGAATTAAGTTTATTTTTAAATTTTAAAAAGTTGTTTTCTAAAGAGAAAGAACTATAATTTTGGATAGCATAACTCTGTGCTTGCAAATAGTTGAATCCTTGAATTAAAAAACCCCAACCTCAGTTTTGAATGCTATCATTGATTCATTCTATGATAGACTTACACAAAGTGTGAATCAGAATTTATATTTCCATGTATAAACAATGGATATATAATGTATAAAGAAAAAAAGACTTGATTAAAATTTTCCACTTCTATTTTCTTTGTCAGAAGACATGATGATAAGTAACCTGCTTTTGTTTTATTTTATTTTCCTTTTAAATCTGTACCTTGTGCCTTGTATCCATTAAAAGTTTTCCTCAAAAGTTTTTGGCCAGACTATGTGAATGTCTGGCTTTAGAACTAATTTCCCTCTTGTTTCCCAAAAAAGCATGATGTGCATTATTACATTGTCTGAATAGCCTTCCATTTCTGTTTATTATCAGTTTTAAAACTGTAAAAACTTGTTGGCCACTTTTTGATATAATTCCTATGAATTTAATCAGCAGTAACCAATTGTTTGGGAAGGAGAGCCCCTTAGCATCCCACTTATGGAGCATGTACAGACAGATCTCTTTTCTTTCCCTTATGGATGTGCAAAAGTCAAGATGCAGCTGCTATTTGACTGAGAAGCACTTGCTTCAATAACCAGATGACCAACACATATGTGGTTCAGCCATAACAAATGATGCCCCTTCCTTTCCAGCAGGTCTGAAAGTTGAGGATTTGCAAAATAAATAGGGATATTCATTGTGAATGGAACACAAGACACAAAACTGTAGGAAAGCAGGCTTCACTAGTTGCTCTTTTCAGTAGCAAAGACAATTCACAAAACAGAGAAGACACCTTCTCATATGGCCATAAATTAAATTCAAAGGAGGCTGAGTAACTTACCCCGAGAACAAAATTGGGGAAATCCTGCTTTTAACCATCTAGTTGCTCTTGCAATCAAGGCAACAAAGCTGGCTATAAATTAGCCCAGGACAATTTGAGATAATTCCAATAACCCTTGCAGGCAATGCCTTGGCAGCCAGGATCTGATGGCTGTGAGACTCCTCAGCCACACTATTCACCCAGAGACATCTCATCCCTGGAGGCTTCTAGCTATATCCCACTGCTCTTCCCTGAGGAAACCTGAGGAGGCACAGATGGTCCAACTCTACAGCTGTAAATGCACTAAGAACATCAAAGTCAAGACTTCATTTCCCTCCAGCACAGCAGGTTTTAAAACAACAACAACAACAAAAACCTCCTAAACTGTCTATAGCTCAGGAAGTAATCCCAGCACAAATTGGCAAGAACTCAGATAACTTCAAATTGGAAAATGTGCAATTAATTTGCTAAATGCAAGGTGACGTGTCTGAGAGGATGGTCTGTATTTGAAATCAAGGACAGTTGATTAAAAATTGTGCTCTCTACTAAGAAGGAAATAGTCATCCTTAATCTATGATTTAGAGCATGATTTTATTGTACTCTCATTCAAGTATGCAGTGCCTGATTGAAAAGGAAGCAAATCTAATTAATTAATATTGGCCTCTCATTATCGTGCATCTGCCCTGCACTTCCTGAATGACAATCCTAAACATCAGAAAAAGACAGATCTCTTTACAATCAAGGATCTTATAAACAACAAAATAAAATTAAAAAAAAAAAAGTATCCACAGCTCCCCGAACCGTATCCTATTGCTAGGAATAATCCAACGGCATTTCAGCCGCCCTGCCGAACAGACAGGCCTTACATCGCGCTCTGAGTTTGGCCAAACCGGGCTCCTGGCCGGGGGCCAAGGGAAGCAGATTTCAGCGGCGCGAGCCCTCCGCTGAGAACACCCCACCGCCGCTCCCCCCGGCCGGGGCACCGCGCATTCATCTTATGTGTAGTGCTCCTGTGCCTCGCAACTGCCATGCCTGCTATTTTCTTTATGACTTCAGCTTATTTGAAGATTTGGCTGCAAGATGTATTTTCACACAGTGCTCAATACAAAGTCTAAAACTTGAGCTCAGAAATGCAGGCTACAAGACTGAAAGGAGCTAACTTGATCTCTAGATATAAATAACCGTGGAAAGGCAGAGGGATCTACTCCTATGCAATTTTCATCATTTTTGTCATTGTGATGATACGAAACAATGTTAGTACATATAACCTTACCTGTCAGTTGGGTAAAATTTCTTCACAGATACCTACATAGCAGAAGAACATAGAGAAGTCAGAAAAGTAACATTTAAGTCACTAGTAGCAGACAACAACCACAAACACCACCACCTTTGTACTCTATACCATAGACTGGCATTCCAACCTTTCTAATTCTTCTAACTGCAATTTCCCTCCAGAAAGCTACCAATGACCAGTATATGGGTTTTTATGGATCTTTGTGCCTGAAGGACTAAGTTGGAATTGGGGAGGGGAGGAGAGTGGTACAGAGGGGAGATAAGAGGAGGGGAGGGAAGGAAAATAAAAAAATATTGGATGTGTCATCAGAGTGACAAGTGCATGAACCACAGGTACAGTGTCACAGAATCACAGAAGTTTCTGCATTGTAAGGGACCCACAAGAATCTTCGAGTCCAAATCCTAGCCCTGCACACGATGATCCCCATGTGTCTGCCGGTATTGTCCAAAAACTTGTTTAACTCAGACAGGCTTCATGCTGTGGCTTCCTCGTGGATCTCATCTCAGTGCTCAGCAACCCTCTGAGTGAAGAACTGTGTTTCTAATACCCAATCTAAAACCCAAAACCTCCCCTGACACAACTTAAGGCCATTACCTCTAGTCCTGTCACTGGTAACAAGAGAGAACTAGAGTGTGTCTTTCCCCTTCACAAGGAAGTGTTCTGTGGTTTTTTTAAAGTTAAGGATTGGTGTATGGAAGAAATGATATCTGCTAGCCAGACACGGATTTCCTTATCCTTTCTTTCTGGGTTTCCATATTGTGTTTTGTATTGTATTCTAACGATTATATTCCAGTCTTTGCAAAAATAAAATAAAAGTCAGTCTGCTGACAAATATGTTGTTTTAGATGTTTATCTTCCCAATTGTTGATGAAAACCCTTTCCAATTTGTTCATAGACTTCCATTAGAATTTTTTTTCCATGAATACAAAACAATTGTTTCAGCAGATTTTGTCTCAGTGTTTCAAGGCTGAATAACATTGAATGAACAAAAATAGAGATGTTGTGTGTTGTGGACCAAAATCTCTAAGTCATGAGGAGACTGCTGTGGCTGGATTCTTCTGTCCATGCTATTAGGATTTAGGGGTTAACAAGAAAAACTGTGTTTGTATTTATCCACAGAAAAATATGCCAGTGATCTGACCTCAATCAATGAACTCTTAAGATGCAGCACAGGTGCTAGAGATGGCTAAGAAGAGACAGTTGGAGAAACATATTGATTATTTTTATCATACATTTCACACTGTCACTTGACTGATTAATCCAAAACACCTAACTCTTTCCAGCAGCTGGAAAAGAAGTTGATTTTTATCTCATCCTTAGCATTCCCATCAAGTGACGAACTATAAAATTTTCGCCTGCAAACTCAAATTGAAAAAAGAGGTCAGACAGAATCAATATTTTTTCACACACTAAAATTTTAAAAAACTGTCCAACTGGATATTTTGAGGTCTGCTGTTAATACATTGAGTGAGTTCCACAGATGATACTACAATTTGCCAAAATACTTAAGCATATGCTTGATTTTAAACTCTGAATAATCCCATTTGCAACAGAATTTAAGCAGGCATGCCAAACTATGGATGGAGTTGGAGACAGATAGCAGTACTCCCCCATCCCTCAATCATCAGCTCTAGGAGTTTTGCAATTTGGATGCAGGTGGCCAAGCTATTTTGCAGGAATTTTAGGTTTGGCAAGCATTTATCTGGAAGCCAGGATAAAAATGCATAAAAAGATTAACCAAATCTTATGATGAAGAAACAGCAAAAATTTGCTATTATGGAAAATAGGCAGGAAAAAAAATACGGTATTTGTGGCTTTAGGATTTATTTATGCCTTCAGTTGCTTCAAGACCATAATGATTACAGGAAGTCTGCAATTAATATTTCCTGTGATATTTCACAGCCAAGTTAATGATAATAATTTTATATTTGACCAAGTGTGTAGGAACTTCTAACTGACTCAAAAGGAGCAGTCTGGAGACAAAATAGCTGTCTGAACATATGATGGTATCAGTGAAAAAGTCTGCTGTACTCTTGTTTCTCATGTAGAGCAGCAAGAGTAGGTCTAAATATAGTCACCACGGGGGCTGAATGCCTCATTTCTCTAATGAAGTCATTCTTCTGGCATTAGAGCCAAGTTAAAAATTATTAATATCTCTTGCCATGAAAATCTAGACCTCATTTAAATGGGGTTTTGTATTTTTACAGTTGACCTCTCAAAATATTCAAACATGGAGTTCCATCTTTAGTGTGTATGGATACAATATATCAGTATTGGAAAGCAGCAATGAAATAACAATAGCTGTAATACCAACCTCAGTCTTGCAAGTTATTTTACGTGCAAAACGAAGGGGCGCTTAAAATAACCTTAAGTGTGGCTTTAAAGGCCTAATTTACTCAAAAGTGCTATCGTCTAGTTACATAAGAAAACAACTGTTTTTGTTATGGTGTCTTAAAATCTGGAGCTTTTAAATTGTCTAATCACAATTGTGGGTGAATCTGTCCCAAAGACTTCTGTGTCACTTGTCACTAAGCATTTTCCCCTTCCATTCACAATGATGGAAAAAACCTAGTCAGTCTGGGTTCATCGTTCTAAAGGGTATTTGCTGAAAATTTATCACATGCGGTCAGTGTAGGTTTGTGAGTGCCAGATTTTGTTAGCAAACTCTATCTACTAATTTTACCATCAAAGTCAAAACTGCCAGAGACCCCTCTCCCTGATGGCACTACTGACAGAGTCTTTGTCAAATTTGGAGTGGGCAAACAAGTTTAAAGAAAAGAAGAAGTGACTTAAACAACTGTGCAAAAATCAAAGTGTGTTTCCAATGAATCACTACTTTGGTTTTGAAAAAAGCTGACATAAAATTTCTTGTCTGGTTTTTGTTCTGTAGACACTTTTAAAATTCCTGAATCAAGCCAGGCCAGTAAGTAGAAACAGAAAATGCTACAGACCTACCTTTCTTGTGAATTTTTTTTACAAAGAAAAAAAAACCAAACCAAAACAAAAAAAACCCCAAAAAACCAACCTCCCCCCCAATATATATATATATGTATATATATATAAACACACAC
Source organism: Rhabdornis inornatus (assembly GCA_013397075.1). Lineage (NCBI taxonomy): Eukaryota > Metazoa > Chordata > Aves > Passeriformes > Rhabdornithidae > Rhabdornis > Rhabdornis inornatus. The sequence goes on from VWZS01007209.1 coordinate 2,156,834, forward strand.
ATACATACATATATACATATACGTATAAATCTCTCAAGAATATCTGATTTTGCATCTAACATCAAGTTGGCAAATCCAAGTTTAAGCCAATTTAAACCCAACTTCCCACCTGCCAAATAAATCTAAAAATTGTTATTGGTAGTGATAGTTTATGACAGAAATCTGATGTGACTCCAGACTGGATTTATACATGGATACAAGTTCCCTTAGTGATTTAGGATATAGAAATAGCATCATAATTGTATTATTATGGGAAATTTACTTTCACATAAAGAGTCTGAAAAATATTTCTATTTTATATTGATAGCATCCTGATATAGCTGAATTTGAAGGCTCAAACTTTTCTTTCTGAGTCACAGAAACAACAGGAGGTAATGCTTTTATCAGTTTTGTTTTAGTATATGGTAAAGAGATAATGGAAATTCTAACTGTAACAGATAACTTTGAATCCAGGTATGATTTATTTTAAATTAATTTTGAGAGCAAACACAGGCTAGACAGTCTCTGTTAAAAAAATGTAGGTCTGGAGAACCTTATGAAAATTATTCCTTAAGATTTGGTGAAAGCAAAGTTACATGTGAGTTCTCAATGCTGAGAGCAGGATTTAGACTGAACAAAAAATGGAACTGACAGAAAGAGAATAGTGCTTTGTGTCATCCAGAAGCAGTGACATTGGTATTATGGCCAATAAATTAAGGTAAATTAGGTAAATCAAGAAATATATACAGCAATTAAGATTAATGCACACAAAATATAGGCAAAACCAAATATGTTCAGCAGTGGTTCAGATAGTCTTCATCTCATGTTGTTGAAGTTAATCTACGCACTTGCAAGATCTTGTAGTTAGGACTAATGGCGAGTTGGATGTGTTAATTCATCAAGTGGTGAAACAGCTCAACAAAGTTAAAGCACAGACGTCACAGAATCTTAGAACTGTAGAATTGTATAGGTAGGAGAAGACCTCTAAGATCTAGTCCAACCATTAACCCAACACTGCAAAGTCCACTACTAAACCATGTCCCCAAATGCCACATCTATGCATCTTTCAGATACCTCCAGGGATGGTGACTCCACCATTTTCCTGGTCACTCTCTCCCAGTGCTTGGTAAGTCTTTCTGTGAAGAAATTTTTCCTAATATCCAGTCAAAACCACCTCTGACACAACTTGAGGCCACTTCCTTTCATCCTGCCACTAGTTCCAGGGAGAAGAGACTGCCCCTCACCTGGCTACAGCCTCCTTTCAGGTAGCTGTAGAGAGTGATAAGGTCCCCTCTGAGTGTCCTTTTCTCCAGGCTAAACAACCTCAACTCCCTCAGCTGCTCCTCATAAGACTCATAAGACTTGTGCTCCAGACCCTTCACCAGCTTCAATGCCCTTCTCTGGACCTGCTCTAGCACCTCAATGTTCTTCCTGAATTTGGGGACCCAGAACTGGACACAGATATTAAACAGAATCAGCCCCCATACTGAGCTCTGGGCAACAGTACTTGTGCCCAGCTAACAACTAGATGTTATTCCAGTCCTCCTCAACTATCTGTAAGCTGCTGCATTGCAAAGAGTGATGAATCCGCTTTTAACTCCCCAGACTTAGAACAGAGAAGAAGATTACCCAGGAGCAAATGACTCCATAGACTTCTGGTGAGGATAAGTGGACTGTCTGAAGTTATGACTTTTCCTTTAACTTTGTGTTTTGGTCAATAATATCTTAATGAATACTTAACACATATGGTGTAGATAAAGAGAATCTAAAATATTTTTATTTTCTGAAAGCACTGTGCTCATCACTAAATAAGAGAATCAGCTTTCTTCTTATTATTTTCCCACTGGCCCCATTTTGCTCTGCAGAGTGGAAAACTTTCAGCTTAAGGCTCTGTGGTGGTGAAGGTATTTTCCAAGGAGGTGGGAGCTGCGGGACTGTTTTTTTCTGAAAATGAGGGAAAAGGTCTTACACATCTGGTTCTCTAACTGCTAAACAACTCTGCAGAAGTCTGAGCACAACTTGTTCCTCTACCTATGTGCTTAAAAAGAAACTTTCCAGATGCATAATGAGGAGAACCTCGTTCTTACCTCCAAGTCTGAGAGGTTTCAAGCTGTAAATTCCAGGTGCATGTAGTTTTTTTATCTCAATTGTAAAAAGATCCTTCTATGAATATGAGAGAGACAAGATTCAAGCACACTTCATTCCTAAGTAGTGCTATTACTTGGCTTGAGGCTTCCTTAAAGGTATAGGCATCTCCCAAGTCTAGAGTTTAATATAAGTGAGAACCTAACTCAGAATTATAAATGCTCTTCTCACTGAACTCCAGGTTCTGTTATGCTTAGCTGGGTAATGTCTATATACTTCTGGAAAGTGTTTTATAAAGATCAAAACAAAGTAAATTTTCTGTCATTACACGCCTGTCACTCCACCTTCTCTGTGAGCAAGCTGCCTTTCTTGTCTTTTGCACGTGTCTTTTACTATAGTTGAGAATGAAAATAACCTGTTATAATTTACTGCACCTTAGTCCTCTTAGATTGTTCTTTTTCAGAAAGCAACTTCACTTTCTCTGTAGGTAGGATTGCAAGGAGAAGTCCAGTCTGTGTGATCCCTTTCTCAATTCTTTCGAAACTATCAGTAATATTCCTGGCCGTTAGAGGACATTAGGGATTTGATCCCTTAAAATTAAGCACTCGTGGTTCTGTGAGGTAAAGCCCAAACCAGTAGGCAATTTTAAACATACAGATTTTGTCCCATAGTTAAAAACTTAACTGAAAAATTGTATTATTACATTTTTGTGAGAAAAAAATAGAAGGGGAAATGAATCCCATTTATATGTTTGGTGAAGAGCTGCTTTGGAGTTTATATAGTGAGAAAATGCTTATTTTTCCTGCTTTTTAAAAAATTTTTTAATTTGCTATTATACTATCACTCATATTTTTGTCTCATGCTTTAATGACTTTCTTTCAAAAAATCTTATGAATGGAAAAAATACAGCCTGAGTATTTTTTTTGACATCTTACAGCACATGCTAGCAAGCATATGCTTGACACCTTTTGAAATCAAGAATGAGCAACTCCTCTAACTATATCTCTGAACAAGCAGATAATCTCACAGCTCACTCATAAAAGTACAGATTTTTTTGTGTAAAGGTATAGGTTGATTATTGCAACTTTTTTTCTTTTTATTCCATTGAATTCTACAGATTTTATCAGATTTACAGAGATGTAAAGTTGAAATAACACAGTGTTAAATCCAGCACATTAAAAACTATAAATACATCTAGTGCAGTATTCATCCAAATATCTCTACAATTACATTCTCCTACTCCTTGCCAGACACTTTGTTTTTGTCTGCCTTTAATTTGGAAGCTTTTGGGGAATGAAAATATCACTATTTCTTTTTGTAAGTTTACATAAAACTGCACTCTTTACTGCAAGATAAATAATGAATAAAGTTTACACATGCTGTTTGAACAAGTTTGAGGAGCCTTGCCAGAGGCGAGCTGACAATGCAGACTTAACAGTTTGATCAGTCAAAGCATATTCCCAGCAATAGAATCAGGTTGATCCCCAGCAGTCATATGCCACTGAATGTTTTGTGATTTTGCATTATCAGTTGGAAATTGATTGAATGGCATCCCTTGAGCTTTAATCTTTTTCCTAATTGCCTGTGATGTATTTTTCAGGAAAGCTGACAGCTTTGGAAGGGTTTGAGTTGCTCTGTTAACATATATGGTTTCTCATCTTGTGGCATAGACTGACTGGAAATCCAGGGATAGAGGGCTTTTGTGTAACTTCCAGACAGATTTAATTATTAGTAATTAAATAGCAAAACAAACAAAAGTACTTTCAAGGAGTGCTTCTTGTCATAGTGCTGCCCCAAAACAAAATGCAAGCATAAGCTTCTGAGAGAAAAGAAGAGGCTGAGAAAGAATCAGCCCTACCTCTTTGCAGCAAAAATGGAATCTCTGGAGGGTCCTTTGGAGAAAAACACCTGATCTGTGGTGGACATTTACATTTGAACTAGTCACCTGAGTCCTCTTTAACACTAGGGAATGGAAAAGAATGGTTAATTTCACTCTAATACAGACAGTTTAATTATTCTTTAGGAGTATGTACTTTACTCTTTGGCTAAGAAAGCAACATGGTGGCATTAGCCCAAGTAAAGGCATCTGCACTGATAAACTGTACATCTAGGTAAGGTGTATTCTTTGATGGTTTTGTGTCTAATGGTAAATTAAGTAATGCCAAGGAATGAACCTCGCTACTGGAATTCAGTCATCTGTAATTTTATTATTTAAACAGCCCATGGTGTGATTTCAGTCTATTCCACTTAGAACAACACCGAACATTTTCTTGGCATAGTTTGGGAGCAGACACAGCCATTCCTAGCAGATAATATGAATGTAGGCACTCTGTCTTTGATGGTAAAAGATTTTAGAAATACAAATGGAAAAAACTCTACAAGTGATATTTAATCTTCTACTATAGATGCATCTGGAACAACTAAATTTGAGAGTAATGGCAGGGGACAGTAAGCCTTCATAATGCAATATGTCACATTTTTTCATCAATTTTTTGATACAACTGCAGCATCTTAGTTTATCTAGTAATGGAAAATGTGTAGACAAATGAAATGAGGATGAGAATTCTTAGAGGATTTCCACAGTACACAGTGCAAATCATGATGAAACACCTTCCTGAATAATGTTGATACACTGGAAAAACATGATATGACCTGCTGTACCTGTGAATGCTTTAATTGCTACAGTACATCTTGTGCATGAGGGTCATGACATAAGCAAAATTAAAAGAACAATAAACACGTTTTTTTGGTGTGGTCAATTTGCTATACTCTATTGGCCTCTTTTCCTTGTCCAAATAATAATAATATAGAAAATTCATGAGCCCCATGGGATCTATTTTAATTAAACAGCTACTATAACATCCATCCTCTACTATAAAAAGTTTTTTGACTTTGTAGACTTTAATGACAGCTTATCATTCCCATTTTAGCAAAACAGTATTTTAGACTAGGCCAAAGTTTTTCCTTATACAACCAAGATTTTCATATGTAATATGGAATTATCTGCTTGGAAATTAAATGCATATGTAGACTTTGCATAGTCACCAGTACAGAGTAATCACACAGGTTCCCTATCTATTATAGATTTTTGTATTTGGGCTATTATTAACAATATGAATAACATACTGAATATCTTTTGAAAGACAGAATGTCTAATAGTTGTTTTGAATTCTGGGTAAATTATTCCATGAAAATTACATCTGCAAAGCATATACTTTAAAAGGAAACTTATATCAAGCAAATAACTTCTTTAAATATATTAAATTTCTTATATGGAGTAGATACTATGCTCTCTGATTCAAATGAAAAATTACAAAGTCAATGAGAAATGAGAACAGGATGTTTGCAATTTTCTGAGATATGAGAAACTGCTGAGCCAATTAGTAATTTCGATTCACATGCTTATTTCCCTATTAATGCTACTGTAAAATAAAGAATAAACAGGCTTTGGTGTGCCTGCTGCTTAATTAGCCATAACAAAACTTTCTGAAGTGTGGTACCCCAGCAATAGAAGGTATCATGGTTGTAGGCAGTGGCCTGCCAACAATAATATGAAAAGATCCTGAAACTTGCCAAAATTCTACTCAGCAAGGCTGGGGCTTCTCCAAGTTATCTGAACCATTTCCTGCAGATGCATTGGGCTTTTTCATTCAAACAATTTTCAGAAGTTATTTATTTATCATATTCTCTTAACAACATTGTCTTGAGGTTGTTTTTGGAAAGACTCAGACAATTTGATCTGGGTTCCATGTATATTTCAGGGATTCATGTTCTAGTAAATTCTTACAGTTGCACTGCACAGTATTAACCATATTCCACTGATTTTCCACGAGCACTTAATATGAAGAAAAATTTTTCCATAATCTCCTTCATTAACTTGATGCTGGACAGTGGTTTGGATTACCCAAGGGAAAGAGTCAGGTGCTCCTCAGCCAGTGATCTGCTGAGACCAGGTGGACAGAGATCAAGTGGGACATGATGGACTGGGAAGGAAGAGGGGCCATGGCCTTTTCTTACTGACTAACAGTAACTGAGATGGAGATGACAGGGAAGTAGCTCAGTGCTGATGAAAGCCTGCAGCAAATTAGTCGCATTTGGGAGCAAAAAGGAAACAGGAAGGAAATTGTGCCACACCATCCCAGAAATGCTCTGCCTCCCAAGACTTTTCTTGGATACATGCCACTGAAGATGCCACTCTTTGCTTTGGAGAGGAGCTAAGTTAAACCCTGGCTTTTGCTGGGAGACCAAAAGCATGCATGTGTGCCCATGGTTTTCATGGAGGCTCTTTTGTGAGGAGAGTTCTGAAACTGTGTCCCTTTGCACAGCACAGATTTAGTAAATTAGTGTGTATGGATGTGCAAATAACCTCCCTGCTTGGACTCCTGAGGTCCTCTGCCTTGGCTGTAAACATGTCCTTTGATGGTTGTGCTATCCTAAACACACAAAGGAACACTAAGCATAATACAAACATGGCTCAGAAGTGCTCCCTATTTTCTTAGATTAAGCACCTTTTTATGGCTGCATCTATTTTGGAGTCTGAACAACCTTATAGTTGACTCATATAAGGTTAATGGAACCTTGTGGAGAACACATCATTTGTGCAGCAATGAACAAGAGCAGAAACCTTCTCAAGTAAGAGATGCAGTTACTGTGGCGTTCTCAGTGACATCTCTATGGGCATTTGGATAAAAACTACAAATTCTCTTAAGAAAGAGAAAGGGTAGAAAATGTTGGTGAGAAAAATTGTAAATCAAGCTAATTTTAAATCAAGGTCACACAGTGTGAGACCTCTCCAGGCAAACACTGGCCAAGTGTCACTGTTCACAAAACATTCTAAGTATGCTTTCCAAGTAGTCTAGATTTTTCTAGTATTTGTTCTTCATCTGGTTAGGACTGTTTGCTCACTTACTGAAGTCTAATATGTGTTATATGGTAAAAGACATGTCCAAGAAGCCCACCATCTGCTTTATCAACCAGCAATCTTGTCCACAACTTCCACAAACAGCCATCTAAATGCAGCTCATTCTCAGTTGGCAAGTTCCATTGGCATTGTGGGACAATAGAAGTGAGGCTAGGAGACATTTTCCTTAGCTCTCTTTTATTTCTAATGGCCTTTGAGGAGACTTGCCACTCATGACAGCTGTGCTTTGGCTAGAGTTTTTCGCTGGAAGGACAGCAGATCCCAATACAAAAGCTCTTCCAGTATAAATAGAAGTCAGCTTGCATCCAGAAGCAGGATAGCCAGCATCAGTGTTAATAGACCCCCATTGCCCATCCCCAGACCCAGCTGCTGCACTGCATGTCTGTCCTGGCCTTGCAGGTGGTCTGGTTTGTGAGTCTGCAGGAAGAGTCCCTTGGGGACTGGGGTGTGATCACTCACGGCCAAGGAGTGTTATGCTGAAGGGAAGATGGAGACATAGGGAGAGTCTGGGAAAGAGCAATGTTTGTGAAGAAAACACTTGTGAAGTTACACCTTTACTGTAGCAAATCTATAGCTCTTTGTTCCTTTGGGAAGGCGGGTGCAAACTGGGTGCCAAATGGAACCCAAACTAGTGGGTTCTCATCTTGCAATTCCTTTGGATAATTTTGAGTGAGCATGTATACAAGCAAGACAATGGATAATCAGGCTCCTCAGGTAGGCAGGTATGTATCTTCCACTTTAGTAGCCAAGAGAAAAAAATTGTGTGATGTGGTTTCTTTGAAGGTGTTTTATTTTGCTTTTTAGCTGGTTCTCTGAAGAATAGGAGTAGTGCCAAGTATTCTAAAACTGAGAATGAATAAATACATCTTATTTTGGGACATTTTCTAGGTGATGAGGACAGAAAGAAAGGATTTCAGAGATGAAAAAAAGAACAAGGGGACCCAAAAATATATTAATCTTTCACCTAGTTGTTTTTATAAAAAGGAATAATTAACTTTCCCTGTGCAGTACATTCAATGTGTGCTTTCTGCTGTGTATCTAAGAAGAAAATTAGCTTACAAGTTTATTTTCGGCACTTTAGCATTGGAGATAATAAATTAATTTTAATTTTAAAACAACATTTTGACATTCTTAAGTGAAAAAAATTTATTCTACTCTCCATTCTAAAGCTAGTCCTCATTTGCTTTTAAAAAATTCTCAAATAAAAAATTCCATTCTAAACTATAATTCTAAAATTATAATTTTCAGAAGGGCTTCACTGGGTAAGTGCTAGCTCTCTACTCTGTTCTTATTTTCCTTCTTTAAGAAGTCACTCTCCTCTTTTTGTCCCCTGGCTTTTATTTTTTAATCCTTTTTGCAAGAGCCACATCTAAACTTTTTTGTTATCATCATCTTGCAGCAATATTACCATTGCAGCCACAGTAACAGAGGCTGTTGAATTTGATTTTCATGATTCCTTTTACTGTCCTACTGGATATATGGCATATGAACTTTTTAATATTACATTTCTTTCTAATCATATTACATCTCTTTCTATCCCCCAAAACATGACTAACGCTAGTTTGCCAGGTAAATCAAATCAGTGAGTCTGGATGACTTTTTCTCTTAACACTTCCCAGCAGACACAGGCTTTTGATAAGAACTGCAGCATGGTTGATTGTACCTTCAAAGGAAATGTGTGGGTAAACCTGGGGAGTATGTAACTAATGCTTTCTTTCAAAAAGACAGAAGCAGGAAATGGAGAATCAGGATCCCACCTCCAGGCAAAGGAATGCCTCTTGGCCAAGGCACTACAGGTTCCCATGGTGGGATGTGTCTTGATTCCTGAATTCTGCTACCAAAGCAGTCCTTCTGTGCGTTTGGGACCCAGGCCAGACCCCAGGCTGATAAACCCTGTTTTGTTGCTCTTGAGCTCCTTACCAAGTTTGACTCTGCTCTGCCAGTAATTAACAAAAGCTTTGGCCTAAAGCTTGAGTATGATTACCATAAGCATCTACTACAGTAAATATTTCACTAATGTCAATGTCTCCTGCTCTATTTAAGTCCCATATATTCTATTTCACATTTAAAATAATTTCATGCCACCTACTGCAACTTTCAGTGGTCTCAAAGAAATTGGCAGACTTCAGAAAATACATGTCAGTTTCTGCAGTCCTTTGACTGCATCCTTTCCGTGAAATCTCCTAACAAATTCAATTGGATTTTCCTTGAGAAAGTAATGAGTAAGAGTTGATTCTGTCAAAGCAGTCCGCAGTTTTGGTCAGCAACCTCCTGGAAGTCTGTCCCCACAACAGGCTGCCATCTCCTGATTACATCATGTGTGAAATGACTGTTCCTCACTTGGTACAAATGTGTTCCTATGATATGTAAGACCTAACACAAATTCTCTAAATCCCAAATAGATGGGAATTGAAGAAATTCTGTGAAGTTCCACATCTGGCAAAAATAGTACTGCTTAAAAGCATTTAGTATTATTAGTCTGGATTTCCCAAAAGAAGAAATATGTTCTGAATGTAAGATCAGTTTATGTTTTTAGCCTCCTAAATCCATCTTCTTGTTACAAATTTCCTGACATTTTTTCCAACCTCTGTTTCTTCAACAGAGCTGAACAGTCTGTAGATATTTCTGTTAATGTGATTTCATATATTTTCCAGTCCAGGCAATCAGTACCTATCCAATTGCATCTCTTTAGGCAGCTCACTAAAAATGGAGCTCAAAAACGATGTAAAATATGGTATTTCTTTGTGCAGGAGGATGTAAGTGAGAATGTAGCTCTTTCCCTCAGCCCTGGTGATTTACATGGAGTAACATCATAAACCTGTCTTTATGTGGGAGGCTCCATGAACATAGCATGAATCTGTCAAATTCCAGTCTCTCTGGTACACTTGGTGCCAGTTTAAAATCTTCTAGAGACTGAAAAAAGAATTCTAAAAATAATATCTCCCAGATATAAAAAATAAACACCACAAAATGCAGTGATAAGCATTTCATAAGGATATTAGTGGGTATCTGCTTTCTTCTTTGGTAGTGTTTCACTTCCTACAGGTTTTTCCCTGATTATAAACCTGTCTGCCTTATCTACCGTGGGTCTGCATCAATACTGTCACCTGCAGACTGCTGACTCCTCATAGAATTGCCTCCACCGGAAAGAAACAATAAAACTTGTTTGATAAATAAAACTTTTATCTATGCACTTGGTCAAATACAATTTGCCAAGAGTTTGAAAATCTACATCTGTTCTGTGTACAATTTGTATTGGCATTTGTTCCACAGATGTGTAACAAGACAAATACCTGTCCAGGCTTACACGTGATTCAGAAATGCATATGTTAATCATGCTGGTGGAAGGAGGTGAAGGAAAAGACAATAAATCAGCTTATAAATGGTTTCACTTGGAAAGGTCTAACAGAACAGGGTTATTTTTATCCTAGGATGCTTTTAATTTGAATCAAAAATGCTTTACCACATGTTCTGCCAGCAGTTCAAAAGAATTGGTAATAAACATTTAATCTTTTTTATTCTGGGATTGGCACTAAGCCCTCATCAAAAAGTGTATGCAGTCAAACAGCTTATCTCCACCGAGCTGTTTTCCTTAATGTGTTCCTAATTATAATCCTATATATTGCTCACTGTGGCCGATTGAACAATATGGCAATAATTTCTTTACAGACCTCGCTGTTCTTTGAACTGCAAGTACAGAGGGCTAGGACGGAACCAGATCAATGGGATTTGAGTGCAGAGGAATCCAGCCAGATGCAAACTCTGGAGAATTCATTTCCAGCTGTTCTCCAGAAAGAGACCAGAGCAGACAGCTGGTAAGTGTGCAACCCTTTTCATACAGCCCCACGGATCTGTGCTGCAAGGTGTAGTCCTTCTTATCTTTATTGCATTCTGCACCTCTGGGGAGGGATTCACGCAAATTCCACACAAAAGGTGTTTTTTAACAACAGGGATTGGAGTAATAGCCTGCCCACCCCCTCCTCTCAGGATTTCATTAGACTATTAAAAAGTTTCTGAAGGACTATTTGAACCAAACTTGGACAAATATTTCCATAAGCTGAAAGCTGTAAAATGATGCTGAGAGGAAGTAAAAGTATTTGTGTGATAGTGTTAGCTGTGTTTGTGAAAGGTTTTAGAATGTATAAAATCTGAAAAGTTATGCCTTTTATTCTTAAAGTCCCTGCAGCCTTAGGAGTTGCAAGACTTTCTGCCCCCTTTTCCCTGTGTGATCACCTGGTTCACGATGAACACATATTGCCGTAATGTGATAGGACCCAAGTAAATGAAAATGGTTATAGCTGAAATTATGTTTATACCAAAACAACAGTTTGTATTTGTCAGCTTCCACTTAGCTCTGATGCAGTGATAGTTAACAAGGAGAAGAAAGTAGTTAACTAAGGATTTGGCACTCCTGTGCTTTTGGTAAAGTTTCTCCATATTCCTTCTTTCCTGATTGATGCACGTGCTTCCTTTACTGGGATATGTTCCCATTGCCCACATACCCCTCACGTACAGAGGACCCAAGCAAAACAGAGCATAGTGCTTAATCTTTGAAACAAAGAAGATCAGAGAGGCAAACTCCTCAGATTAACCCTGCATAATTCACAGGACAAACTGAGTATTCTGGGGCTGTATATTTGTTTTAATGGAAAAGAGGGCATTGTACAAAGTCTTTCTAGAGACCACTCAATTCCTCCAGAGGGTGTTTGGGGAGGTACTGCATCCCAAGACTAGAAATCATGAAATGGTATATGTCATAGGTGTATGTTGCTGATGTAACAGAGACTGAAAGGCAGATAAATTCATTTTTGCCATCCCCAAAGGACCTAAATGCAAAGATTTTTTTATTCGCTCACACAGAGTGAACACTATTCTGAATTTCTGGCTTGAAGGTTTCATAAAACCCATTTTTTTTCTGCACTTGAGTCTAACTGCCTTTGCCAAGCAATGTTGAGAACTTCACAGTACCCTACTCACAGTCTTTTAAAGGCCTGGTGTCTGTGAAGTCAAAGTGTGGAATAAGATCACTTAAAACAAAGTGTTACTTAATACACTGTTGCACATACAAGTGATCAATCAAATAATTAAAATTACTGAGGATGTTCAGCTGGACTGTGAGGCAGTTAAGGCTCACTGAGGCTCTCCAAGTAATAAAGGTCATTACTTTCAGAAGATAGCACTACTCTTGTTTCTTTTTACTTTCATGTCTTATGCCTCAACCATTGGGATCACTACCTGCAAGATATCTTAATTCTGTCCTTTCAAACAGGTGGTAAACATGTCACAGTTTCTGCATGGCTCTTTTAAGGTGCCAGCTTCTTAAGATTGCCAGACATTGTACTGCTCACTACGTCTGTTCATATTAATTTCCCCCCCCCAGTTACAGCATTATTTTCGGAAAGTGTGGCCAGACACTGAACCATATTTTGTGATAAAGGATATGTGCCTTTTGCCATAATTTCCTTTTATACTGTCAAGTCACCAGTGACCTTATTTCAATTTCAAATAGAGATTGCACCCTTTCAAATAAAGAGATGAATAAGCAAATTTTGATGAATGGTGATCCCATCACTTCTCTTGGGTCCTCTAGAAAGTGTGCTGGTGATTGTCAGACTGTTGTGCAAGTCAGCCATTTTTAACTGAAAGAATATTCCCTTCAGGGTGAGTATTTCTGGGCCATTTTCTAGCCTTGAGAACAACTTTACAGGCAGTTTAAGTAGCTAGAACCCTCACATGAACAAAAGCATGAAAATTTTTCCACCATTGATCAAGGCCAAAGATTTGAGCAGATGAGTAATTGTTCTTTGTTCTTTGTTAGAATCTATGATGGATAAAACACTGGTTGCCAGTTTCAGCTGTGCTGTCACATGAAGACCAAGTCAATAGCCCATTTGCAGCATCTTCTAAGAATTTAATGTTGCTCCTCATGTCATAATATTTCAGATCAGAGCTTCTTTGCTTCAGTTTCTCATGTCTGTTGAATAACTTTGTATTGTAACATCCCCAGGTAGCCAGTTTAGGCTGTTAGAATAAGAGTGTATACATGAATCATATTTTCAAATAATTTTGTATGAATTTCACATCTAGTAAAACATGCCTGCTATTGAAAGCCTCAACTCTGATGTGACCTACCAGTTACTGTCTTACACACATATATTATGTTCTTCACATAGAAGCTACATTTCTGCTTGTTCAGATTATCTCAGCTGATCCATGTTTTCCAAAGCTTTTGGTTATGCCATACAACTTTTTCTTCTCATAGTTAAATGTCATGTTTATAGTTTTTTGTATCCTCCCTACCAACAAAAATGTTATATTTTGCAGTCAAACCCCTCAGGGGCTGGAAAGAACCCAAATGGTAGTCTGCAGAAACAATATTTCTCAAAGGGCCTGTTGAGTGTGAACAAATACCTTCTGTTTTTCTTAGGGCACCCTGTTGAAAGCTATTTGGCATTATCCATGTTCCCCAATATGTCTCCTCTCATAGGCAGAGGAAAGTTGTCACATTTTATAGATAGATAGATAGATAGATAGATAGATATCTTCAGAACTTAAAACAGGCAGAGATTTGTCTTTTTCAATCTAAATGGCTAGCAAATGAATACACACTAGTAGTTTTTTTTTGTTACTTCCAGAGCGATAAACATCATTGTCTGTTTTAGGGTAAGAGGATCTTCCATTTGTGTATGAGCTGTTGATTTTTTGGCTCATTCAGCAATTTTCCTATTCTTAGTTCCTTTTCTTACAACGGTTTGAAACCTCGTACTAAAGTGTCAGACAATGTCTTTGGGAAATTTCATTCTTAAAGTTTTTGTTGCCTGTCAAATGCCAACTGTTTTGCTAATAATGATTTCTAGGTTCATCATATGGATCATGCTTTCTTTATTCCCCCCTCACCTTTTCCTCCATGTTCATGTGACCTGTTTTCTATCAGGGAGTTGCCAGCTAATATTGCAAGCTTTTTAGTCTCAGATCAGGCACAAAATGTTCTGTTGGTTTTTTCCTCCTCCTGCATCATCTCTTGGATGAGATACACATTTCAGTGAATCTTAGGTTTCTAATTACCTTAGCTGACTGAAAACCATTCAGAACCATCTGTTGTAAAAGAGAAGATTGCTTTCTGAATTTCCTTGTCTTGACTGTCACTCATATCTCAGAGACACAGAATGATTGGTCTGTTTCAACTTGATCCAGCTACATCCCAATTTTCCAGAGCTACAGGTTTGACACAGGTTCCGACTGCTGCACTATGCCAACATTCACCTGGTGCATTCTGGTAAGTTCTTATTTCTTTAACATGTGATACCCATATGATAATCAGTGAGCAGATTTACAAGCGATGTAACATTTAACTCAAGTCCAAGTCAAACATGAAAATTTCCATTTGCAGCTTACAGAAAGTTTAGTTTCCTAATGTTATATGTAGGTAGTTAAGTCATGCTTAGGTACAAACCCTTTTGTTACATGTTGCTATTGAAAAAAATTGTACAACATATGAGCAACAATTGCAGTGAATGCACAAGTCAAAATATCAGCACTTCCATTACTACTAGAGACAGACTAATTTTCCATTAAAGTCTCACTAACTTTTAAAAAGCATAATGAGCACGGCCAGCAAGGATGAGAACTTACAACTTCCTTTACAGATGACTGTTGTAATCACAGAGCAACACAATAACAATATATCTCCTTATTTTCTCTTTGACCTATAAACATTGAATTCTTTGAATAATGACATAGCTTCATGAGGAACAATGTGTTGTGGTCTTACCCTGGCTTGCCAAGGCCTTTGCTGCAGTGGCTGAGACCATAATCTGAGAAACAAAAAGCAGGAAGTTTTGAATCCCCTCAGGTAGAATATTTTATTCCTGTTTTCTCATTTTCCAGACAAATATTTTAACTGTTGGTGACTGTATCACCTTACTGCTGTTTTCATATTTTTTAGGTGATTTCATATCATACTGTGGACTTGGTCTTCTCCCACATTTCCCAGAGAAGTGGCTTGAACGCAAGAAAACCATTTATTTAGATTGGATTCAGTTCAGGACTGAGCTGGATTCATCCCACTGAACCTAAGAATTTAACTGTGAAGGCTACTTCGCCCTAAGTTCCATCCATATTCAATAAATCTCCCAGTAGACAGTAGGATGACAAGGCTCCAATTTTAAGTATGTCTATGCTAAGTTGTTGAAAGTAGGTAGATAAATCCAAGCTTGAGGGGTGTCCTCTTAGACCTCCAAGGCACTAGTTCAATTCTGAACTTAAGCACTTGCTTAAATACACATCTATTTGGAAAAGCACATAAGCACACACTTGCAGTTAAACACCTAGAACTTAGGCATAGAACCCTGCAATAAATCATCTTTTTTGTGACTACTAACTGTGGCGTATTTTTAAAAGAGAAATGGCTCCTGCACTTCTATTTTACTGAAGCGGTTTTAAACCTCTCTCTGGTAATAAGATATTTCCAACTAAGCTAAATCTTACTAACTTTCTAAGATTTTGATGTTGTACTTCCATACTGTCCTTCTGGTTTGGAAAATTCATGAATTTTCATTCCATTGAAACAATTCCATTTACTTTAGTTTGGAAAGCTGAAACTATGTATTGTATTCAAATTAATGGTTATGATTGAAGAGATAATCTGGCTGCACTTGAAAAGATAAACTCTAACGGTGATTATAGTAATTTCAGCAACATGACAAATTCTTCCACTTTCTTTTTTTGCAGCTTAGGAAAACTAGCCTATGAATAGAAGCATATTAAATACTTGGTCTTGTTTGATCTTTTGGTGGAACTACTCAGTCATCTTATGAGTAAGCACCTAGTAAAATCCATGTCCTTTGGCTAATGAAAGTCTAGCAGTCCTGTTTGGGATTCTCTGAAATAACTCATCTAATTTTTCTAAGCATAAAATAAGTACAAGATACAATAACTGCTGAGATTACAGTATGTTTATAAAACAAAACCTGAGATAGGAGCCATCTATTCCCCAAATACAGAGAAAAATTATGCACCAATTTAGCCAGAAGAAAAACTCCAGGTACTAGAAAAGCAGGCCCTTGTTTCCTAGGGTCCCTTTCATTGCCTTCCCCTGTTCTAAAAATCCAGCTGGTCTCCTTGTTGTCTTTCCTCACTCCACAGCAATCTTCCTTCCACTCTGTAATAGCATCTCTGTAAAGAGCTTCTCCAGACCCTTTTTCCAAGCCAGCTTAGGCATTTTGTTTGTGCAAAGAGACCAAAGTATTTCCCTAAGAAGAGAAATATTTAAGTGAATGTATACTTTAGAGGTATGAACACTGTTTGGATTATGGTAGAAACCAAACATAGATACCTATCTGATAGACAACCGTTGAGCCTGAAATAGTTTTACATATGAGGACAATTACCTTCTAATCTCTGCTATATCTAGAGATGGTCTCCACTGAAGTTGTCATGTTCATCTTGATGGAAATGTAACTAAGATCAAAATGAAGCAGCTGAGGCAGACGGGTTTATAGCTGGCGCCAAAATAAATCTATGGGACCAGATTTTTCCACCTAGATTGTTTCAGTCTAAGCAGACTGAAAAGTTTTTCCCCAAGTAAGAAAGAAGCCATTAAATAAGCAATTTGAATAGTTCAGTCACCCTCAATTTATTTGGTGTCCCTTTGAGATTATCGAGTGAAACAAAAATAGTACCTTTCCATATCTTTCTTTCTGTAGTAAGTAGTGAATATAGAACATACTTTCACACTTTCCAGACTTTGGCTTCTTGCTGCTTAGCCTCATTTCCTTATTTTTAATTATAAATAAATTAACATTAATTTTGGTCTTCACAGCACACCATACACATCAGCTGAAAAAGAAAAAGAAAAAATGGTTAGTAAAAATTTTTAATGGAATGCAACATGTGCTGCCCCTTCTGTGAACTCAACACTTATTCAGGAAATTGATTTGTCAAAATGTAAAAAAAAATGCACCATTTCATCACATTTTTGGAAAATATGGGTCCAATCTTATAAGATGCAGAGAAGGCTCAGCTCTCTTAAAGCATTTAAATGGAAGCACTTAGCACCTCACAGTAACAGACTGATTTTACGTGTCATTTTAATGATCCTTTTAATAGTTAATTCTGAAACCAGCAACATTGAACATTGCAGTGCCCGATGGCCTTTGTTGAGCCTGGCTCTGAGCCAGCTTTATGCTTTGCAGCTTATTTGTACCCAACAATCTCACCTTAAAAAGCATTTGTTTTCCCTGGATGCAGGTGTTGATATAGCTGCATTGTAGGTAAGATTCTTGGATCAGGCTATAAATCAGAGCATGGTGTTGACTGGGGAACAGAGTTCAGGCCTCGGGGTGGATCTGAACAGTCTCTCCCCTCCTCCTCTGCAGTGATCCTGTGCAGCTCAAGAGTGGTCCAAGAAAAGCAGCTTGTACAGGCACTACAACGTCTGGAAAACCTTGCTAATATTGATTTTCAAGCAAGAGAGGTAGGCATATTAGGCGTGGCTTTCAACGCTTTACAGCAGTTTTATACCAGCACAACTGAACTTTACTGAAACTTTGCTGGCAAAGGACTGGTACTACAAAACTGACAATGTGGCTCACTGCTGCTGCTACCCTTTTTTTGGCCATATGAGAAACAGCAATTAACTTTACCACATTTTAGAATATGATCAGTCATGACAGAATCATTCATGGACTCCTGGTCCCTCTGGTACTGCAACCTCAAAGACACAGGGTTATTGTTCTCCAATATTAATAATCAGCATTTCTGAAAATGTATCATAGGGAGAAAATCCCTTGTTATTTGATCATATCTTTGATTTGTACTTATTTTGCACTTTGAGCTTCAACCTTCCTCCCTGTTTATATCTCTCCAATGATTTCCATCAAACCCTTTGGCCAGATGTAAAGATTTTGAGTTCCTAATTTTATTCTGCAATATTAAGACAAAAACTTTATTTTTTTTTATCTTTATCATCTTAATCCTCATCTATTTGCACATCTTTTGCATGTGACACCTGTACACCAGCCAGATGCTGGAGTCCTATCCACTACTTCCTTTAGTTATAAATCAACTGATTAATTTACTGGAATTAATTTAATTTAGAAAATGTCAGCAAGCCAACAATAACATGTATCATCTTCAGCAAAGTGTGAGAAAAGACCAAATGTACTGGATGTGGCATTGGAAGAACAAACCCATACCTGATCTCTTTTTCCTGCCATTTCTCAGGTTGGATGATAGATTTTGTCTGGTGAGGAAAATAGTGGATCTCCTGGTATGCCTAGCAAATCCTGAAGTCAGTTACTGGCAGCTGCTCTTTTCTCAAGCTGCAGGTCCTGATGAGCTGCCTGCAGACCCCTGGTTCCTGGTACTCATGCATCTATCAGAAGGTAAAAAAACTCCACTTCCAGAAAGCCTGAGATTCCAAAAGCAATTTTTTGAACTTTCTTACTGAGTGCTTTTCATCAAAACTGCATATATCTGAAAACTGCTAACCTCTTCTATGTACCTAGAGCAAAGTGCCACAATGAGGAAGGGAAAAATAAGTTAATAACTCCAGGAAAATCCCATGATTTTCATTCTGGTTTAACATAAGCTGGCTAGCTCTTGTCCTTCCAAGAGAAATCATCTGAGTTGTATCTGAGTAAAATCTGAGTAAGATCCTTGGAACTTCTTCCACAGTAACTCAGAACTAAGTTATTAGCCAAATGTTTTCAGGAAAAGTAGCAGGCAGACACAGAATATGTTCTGTGGACTAGTTGCATAATTCTGAGATCAAAGATTATTATGAATCTCTAAGGATGGATTTTCTGTGTTTCTGTAGTGAATGGTAGATTCAGAACTTAGGGGTGATATTTTCATAAACTGCCAGTTACCCAGATGAACATGTAAAAGAAGTAAAATTAATCCTTAAAAATATGATTTTTATTTTCTTTATTCATAGTTCTCTGCACCAGACAATCTATCCAGCAAAACTATATCAAAAAATTAAAAGGCAAACAGGGAGTGGAGATCCTGGACATAGGATGCAAAAGTGGAACTACATGAATATTTCAGATGCATCTGCAACTTGTGCATTCAGAATACCTCTGCTACTATTCTATGAGAAATATGCAGCAAGAGATGACAGGTAATGTTTTATTTCAGAGTAGGTGGTGGTTGGTCTAGGGCATTCAGGACACGGGATGGCGATGGCTGTGGTGTGAGTTACACTGTTAGAACAAGACTGTGGTGTGGCTTTTGGCCAGTGGCTGAAGTGAAAACTGAAAAGCGACAACTGTATCCTGCCAAAATCTAGTATTGTCCCACAGGCTTTTCATTTTATTCCAAAGGTCATAATGTACTGTATTAAGCCAAATCTACTTCAAGAAACTCCCACTCTAGGAAAAACATTTCTTGACACAATAAGTGCTATACTGAATTTTTTATATTTTAAAATGAATTTTCTTTGTACAGAAATATGTTTGTACGGTAATGTCTGTGTGCAAGAAGGTAAAATCCTGTGAAAAATGTGGCACAGTAAATGGATAAATCTTGTAGCTCAGCAATTTGTGTTAATGTCTTACATAGGAGGAAATCCTCTGTGACATGTATCAGGTAATGGAATAATTTCCCATAAGGGTGCTTACTGCATGAGGGTCTTACTCTTTGCAGTGCCATACAATGCAGCACATTAGCAGCACAGCACCAGTTTAACACCAGACATTAAGGCTGAGCTCTGCTTTTAGTTATTGCATCAGCAGGAGTTAAAGAAGCCTTGTTCTAAAAGTAAAGGCCAGAGAGGCAGGGTTGAGAATTAGCAAATACTGAAGAGTGAGGCTTTTTGCATAAGTTGGACCAGATTCCCTTTCCATTGCTGTTTTTACATACTGAGTTACCCTTCTTATTTAGAAAAACACTCCTCACAAACCGCTGGTTTTGAGACTCAGATCTATTTTTCCATCTAGATTCTTTCACTTCATTACCTAAGTGGCTCCATCACCCTAAGTACCTAATACCTCTCATTATCTTAGTGAGTCATTTAGAAGTTGCCTATTTAATATCATGAATTCATCATGAATAAATATTAAAGCTACATCTATATTTGCTCTGGAAGATTGAAAGCTTTTTTAATTTCTGAGGCCTAGGTTTCTTAACAGCATTTGAAACCACTGGAAAGGTTTTATAAAGAATCCTGAGAGTGACATTAACAGCAGCTTCCCAGTAAGATATAATATTTTGCCTAGTTATAAACAATATCATTTATTGCTAAACCAAGAGGTGCTTCTGAGCAGTAGACAAATTTAGCTTGGATGTGGGTTTCCTTCTACATTGAACTTTCCAGCTCGGTAAGGAAAACTTTGTCCTCAAAGGTGAGGAAGAATTCAGTCATGTTTCATCCTAGAAAAGTCCTTATGTGCCAGAAGAACAGGCAGGTTGGAGATATCGAAGCAAGGTGAAATAAGTTTCGTTTTCAATTCCCACATTGTATTTTCAGCCATACAAAATGGTCTCGCTTTCCCTCACTGTAATTCTGATGGCTACCATCTAATGCTATGCTATGATGAGGGAGCTCTCTTTGTCAAAACTTACTTTGTAGGACCACAAGGGCACATTTTACCTTCTCTGAGACTACAGTACCTATGTCTACATTGCCTTAGGGCTCTTCTGATCATAATTTAACTTCTGTAATTTTTAATTGCTTACAGTCCACACATTTCTGAGCGTGCTTTCTGCAAGATGACCTAGATGATGACCTAGGACACTTCTGCCTTCTACCTTGAAAGATGACCCAAGCCCAAGGATGTGTCCTGCATGGACAGGGCATAACCACATCCAGGGTTGTTCAGCAAAGCCATTCACCCTGTACTAGGTGATGACTTGTGGGGATGTCATATGGTCAGGGTCAGGCAAGCAAGTTATATAAGTGTCTTACTAATAGGGGCTTAAATTAAATAATTCAAGAAGTGATGGGATATGGCAAAGCGCATTTGCAATGGCTCGTGCTTTGAATTAACTCTCACACTTTTATTCTTTGCAAATATGATGTAGTCCCTTCATCCTACAATTTTTTTCTAAAATTGAATCTCTTTTCAGTCTGAACTAGGACTGAAACCACAGGAAATGCGGCTTTAAATTAAAGAGTTTCGGTGAAGAAAAGGCCTATTGCAGTTATTTAGAAAATAGCTATCTAGATTGAACAGAAATTTGAAAGACAGAGACATCCATGGGTTTGCATGTTGTCTTGCTGTATGTCTTGACACTTGCTCAGAAGAGTAACTAAAAGGAAAATAAATCGTTCCCATTGGCTGTGAGAAACACTGCAGAGCTCAGACAGTGTGGTACTGTATAGGAGCACAAGGCATGCTGCATTCCAACCTGAGCTTTCCTGGTTCCCTTCTGACTGTGTAAATACCAATCTTTCAGACAGGCCTGGTGCCTACTCTGTTCTTCCTACCAAATCTAAGCCCCCTCTCTTGATCAGAAAGGAGCAGGGAATTTCAGAAAGCAATTTTTAAAAATTATCTACCTTGTCCTTCTAGCAGGCTACCTTTCAGGAAAGATTCTCATCTGAATGTTGCCATGCCCTGCCTTCCCCTTCTCCTCCCCCAGAAGACTGTTGCTCTTTTTTGCTATAGGAAGACTATTACTTATAACGGTGTTTCTATTCTTACTTTCACGAACTTGTTGTGTTTCTTATTTTCTTCCTCCATTATTTCTATTACTTTTGCCTTAATTCTTTTGGGCATTATCTCCTGCAAAATCCTGGCCATCAGTATATCTGTTTCTTTAGATTTCCTGATGATCCCCTCACAATACCCCTTGCAATCAGCCTCAACAATATTCAATAATGCATTGCCTTAAAAATAAAAAGTTCACTCAAGTTTTCTAACGGTCAATGGATGATTAAGGGTCAAACACTCCAGATGGTCTAGTATCTTTTCCTGCCCTCAGTGCTTCCACCCACGAAAAAGCTGTGAACTCTACAGTATCTGCCCTGGCATTCTACTTGGCCTCTCCATACGTGTCTTCTGTCTCGCTCATCAGCACGTGCAGAACTGAGGTCTGTGCTATCATCTGGGAAGGAGGAAGGCAGGAAAAGAAAAGAGATACTGAGAAATTCTGAGATGTTACCAATGGGCAACACCTCAGGCGGATCATGGTGTGAAAACTGATAGAAGAGGGGAATATGCAAATCCAACCATTTGTGCTGCTCAAGAGATAACTGGTTTTCTGTACCTGTGGGATACACATATGGAGAAAGCAAGAAATTACAGCCCGAAAAATATTCCAGGCCGGAGCTTCTCAGCTCTGTTCCCAGTTTGATAAGCTGGTCCAGCTGAAGGCCAGGGAAAATCTCTCCCAGGATGATAACTTGGTCAAAATAGAGAAGAATTAATTACAAGATAGAACACCTGTTGTGTGCGTGACCAGGCCCTAGAAACGAAGTGTCTTCTCTCTGAACCAATCATCTTTTTTCTACTCTTGGAGTTGCAAGTCATGTTAAAAAAACAGTGTCTTTCTGAATAAACTTCTCTCTCTCTCTCTCTCTTTCCTGTCATGAGAGATGACCACGTAGCTCTGCATCTTATTTCCGCTGCACCTAAGGGGTTAACACCCCATTCCATGGCTACATTTAAAAGGTCCCACCAATCCACATGTGCCTAAAAGGACTTAAGGAGTTCCCTGCATGTTGTTCAAGACTTCTTTTATCCATCCTGTTACTAGCATGGACAATTTATAGCTTTGATCTCAATTTCGATACACACATGTAACACATTGTTATGACTCTCACCTGATTTCTAGCCATGCTGCATGGAAGGACCGGAATTTATTTTACCTGTCCTACTTAATCATCTTTGCAGGAGGGATAAATACTCATAGATCAAGAAAGAACCTGGACTTGAGGACTGAAGAAAAATAGCTGGTGAAAACTTCAAGTCATGGACATGGCTTTCTCTTTCAAGTTTTATTAATATGATGGTTTTCAAATCTGTACCCCTACATCTGTGCAGATGCAGAGTTTGAGAGTTCAGCAATGCATTTTTGGTTATTATGTAGGGAATAGGGATGCCAAAAATAAGTGCAGTGAACCTCTGTCCACATTATTTAATAAAAACGCTTTTTATATCAGTGTGGTGAGGGAATTTCGTTTGTATAAGAGGTAAAATCGCTATTGCATGTTTCCAGGAAAATCTCAGTTTTATTTCTTAACCAGAATCCTTTAGAAATGTTCCTTTAACCCAAATAATTCTCTTTCATACAGATGCAAAGATTTGAAAGCAATAAACACAAACATGGACCCAGCATTTTGAGAATGCATGAAATACTCTTTCTGTCACTTAATTTCCCCGGAGTATATGTATGTGGTTACCTGCCCTTTTGTTGGAAATCTCTAGGGAGTCAGGAAGCTGGCTATCTTATGATCAGGAGCATGAGCCAAAGTATTCCTCCCAGTAAATATCTGAAGTGTTTACTGGAAAATTACCTCCTCTTAGGTGCTGCAGAGCACCACAGCCTTGAAGTAACCATGCTAAAGAAAGCAATTTCTATATCAAGCAGGCGGTAATCCCAATGAGGATGTGATATGTGAAAGGGGTCTGGGAAGATGGGATATTTTTTTCTGCACACTGTGCCTAACAATGCCGAAATGCTTTTCTCCTGTCTGTTTGCTTTAACAATGTGCCATTCTGTACCTCATAAGCACTTAATTTATTCCAACTCTTTGGCCTGACCTGTAATCCCCCCTCTCCTTACCCATCTGACCCATCTGTGTTTCATTTCCCACTCATCAGCATCCAAAGAGCCAGGCCCAGGCCCTGTTTGGAGCCATTAGACAGAGATTGGCACTGCTCCCTCTTCCTGCACCACATCCTCCGCTGAAAAAAATGACCATCAGATCAGAGAACAGAGCCTGCTTTGTCCCCGGCAACCAAGATCTGGAAGCACTTTCAATCATTTGCACTCTATACCCACTCAAATGCATTAATGTGATCAACATTGGGCCTGTTGTGGGCATTTTTTCCAGCAAATAGCTTGCTAACATTCCAGGCATGTACTTCCCTGAAAACAAGACCGAGACAGGGCCCTGAATATTCAATTGGAAAATCACCAAGAGCAAGAGCTTAGCTTGGCACGGCTGGTGTTGATTCTTAATAAGTGACTTCCTAAAGCTGAGGCATGGGGCTTACAGCTTCAATGACTTGTTTGAAAAATATTTTGTAGGTGCCTCATACCACTTTATTTCCTGTGGTATGCGTCATATTGTGAGCTATTCTGAGCCAGGCTGTTTAAGCACACTAACATTTTTTTCCAAGATTGCGGTGTTTAACTAAAAATGTGCTTATACAAGATGAGCTCATAGCTATTAGTGCTGATGTAGTTTTAACTACTTGGATACCAATACCCCAAGGCCTAAAACCTGCTGGAAAGGGAGGGAAAACATAAGCAAAAACCATCCTTCATAGTCGTTGAAGACTTTTTGTAGACAAGAGAACTGGAAAAATATTTTAAAAGTTGGATTTTATTTCTCTAGGACATTTGGTGTGCAAAATGCCTTTTGGTCTCATTATAAAAGCTTGCTATTAAAAGACTTACTGATGTAAACTGGTAAAGAGATTTCAGAAACCCACTGAAAAATAATTTCTTCAATGTATTTTCATGTGCTACAAATATCACTTCCAGCAAAAGCAGTTTATGTGTGCCTCTCCAGTGCAGCTGGATGGACTAGGTACGTCCTAATGTTTTATTCATTGGAATATGTCTTTCATTGACATGGCTACCATGACAAGGCAAGTTTAACTGTGCTGAAGGGGGTCAGCAAAGATTTTAGTCAAGGCACGCCATTGTGGAGGAGGGTGTCTGGCTGTCACGGCGCTATTGTTCGGTGATGTGCTCTTGTACAAGTCCCATTCTTCAAGCCGAGAGAAGATGGCAGCATTTTGCATGACACCCTTGAAAAGTCAAGGGGTGGGATTTTTGGAGCTTACCTTGGTGCACAAAGAGGACTATGAACAGTGGGAGGTACCTTAAGGAAGTCTTGCCCAGATTATATCAGGTCATGTCAGGTACAAAGGTATTAAAAAAAATTAAAATGAAGTGGATGAATGTCTATATGAAGTCTATATGACTGTTAATTTCTAAGCCAAAAGCTGCATCCTGGACATAATCTGCATCTAGAAGTTCTGTGTAGAAGAGATAAAATGGAAATAAGTACATGAAAGAAAACTGAAATAATTTGCATTTTCCCAAAATATGACATGTATGGAGCAAGGGGAATGGGAAAAGCAATGATGTGCAAATAACACGTCATGGTCACTTTTTCTAACCCAAATCATTTAAGAGTCAGGGATTCAGCTGCAGAAGAACTTATATAAAAGGACATTTGCATGTACACAATTTATTTTCATCCAGACTCCTTTTCTGTATTTCAGTGAAAAATAACTGAGACAGGATTTACAGGTGAAAATGTCAACAAGAATGTTTTACTATTTGCATTAAAAGATCTATTTAAATATTTTCTCGGTGAGCTTATTTTTGTTACAAGTACACACGTGAGTTGAAGCTGACCCTTTAGTAAAAGAGAATAGAATAGTTTCTCCTTGAATTACTGAAAAAAAAATGTTCTGTGCAATTCCAGAATATCTGCTTATCATTTTCTGTGGATTCTATGGTAATTTATGTTTTGTTTAAGTGGCAGTGCTTTTTGACAGGGTTCAAGTACCTATGTTTGTTATTGTATAGCTGAGCCTTAAATATGCAGATACCTCACAAGAGACACAAACCAGATTCTGTCAGAAATTTGCACAAATCATTGATTATGCTAAACATCTCCCCTAATTTTTATAAAGAACTTCCCTCTGAAGTGGGTTAAGATCTCTGTGGAGTGTAGTATAGTTTCAGTTCCCCAGAAAAGCAAATTCCAAAGCTTCAAATCCCTTTTATAATACACTATGTTTATTACAAATTGTTTTACATTACAGAAAATAAGCTTCCCAATTTAGCAAAGTAATGGGAAGAGAATGCATGTAATAGAATGTAATAATAACAAACTCTGTGATCAATCACAGCATTTCAGAGCAAATGTAGAAGTGCTGGTGGTGTCTGCTGCAGTGGTGCTGAAGTTTTGCCCTCGTGATGTTTGAGCTGATTTGAGTTTTCCCCTTATTTGGCTCCATAACAGAGCTTTAATGTTTAACATGGACATAAATTCACTGTAGCCATCAAGTGAAGACTATATTTAAAAACTGAATAGAATGCTTGAATTTACTCTCCAGATTTTTCTTCCATGATCAAGTAAAGTTCCATGTAACTTTCCTTCCCAGCGTAGTGCACACAAAATCTCAGGAAACAGCAGGGCTTAATTAGGACTCTATTTTATAGTTTCACCTGAAAAAATACATTTTAAAAATCACATATGTTTGGCTGTGCAGATTTTTTAGCCAATAAATTCTTGTTAATTAATCACATTAACAGCACTCCTTAAAAGTTGAAACAAAATCACAAAACAAACCAAATATCTCATAAATATAATGTATAAAGAACCATTCACCAATGCATAAACTACATGTCTAAAACATTTACAAATATTTATTCTTTTTCATCTTTTTCTGTTTTTCTCTTTTTTCTTTTTCTTTTTCTTTTTCTTTTTCTTTTTCTTTTTCTTTTTCTTTTTCTTTCTCTTTTTTCTTTCTCTTTTTCTTTTCCTTTTTTTTTTTCTTTTTTTTTTTTCTTTTTCTTTCCTTCTTTTTCTTTTCTTTTTTTTCTCCCTTCCTTTCCCCCTTTTTTCTTTTCTTCCCCCCTGCCCCCCCTTTTACTTTCCGCTCTTATTTACTTTCTGTTTTCTTTCTCTCTTTTTCTTTGCTACAGGCACAATGCCAAGACAACAGCTGCTATCAGAGGTAAGAGTTCAGTAGATAAAGCCAAACACTTTTCTGGGGGGGAAATATATGGTATTTGGTTAAATGATGTAAGACGTTTCCCCTTCTATCTTGACTTTAAAGGCCTGGTTTAGACTTTTAAACAGAAGTGACTACAGTCACCCTCCCTCAGATGAAAAGTAAAATCTAAAGAGAAGTGCCATTCAATCATTGTTTTGTTCCAGGGTACAGCATTAATCCTCAGTGCAAACTGTGACATTGAATACTGCATTATGATCTATGATTGTCTGATATAAAGTTGATGACACAAAGACAGGATTATATTGAGTTCAACTTATAAAAAATAAGCAAACAGAAACGATCTGGGTTTCCTGGATTATCACTTATGACACAGCTACATGTTCAAAAACATCAGTGTAAAACCATAAAAACGTAACATTGTGGCAACTTATGAACAGACTCTTAAATCATGGAATATGTATTTTTTGTCAGAGTGTTTTGGATGAAGCATGAGTGACAGTAAATACAACATGTCACTCTTTCTCTTTCTAAGAAAATTATTCTTGCTGTAAAATGACTCCCACCATGTTTTGTCTTCAGTTAAAATGCAGTTTCTTCTTTGTATAAAGTGGCAGTTCTTTGAGATAGACTGAGAGACTACCAGACTCTCTTACCATAAGTTACTTGTGTACATAAATCACATCATATTATTATATACAAATAAATTAACTTTTATTTTCATTGTTATATTTAGAGGATTTATAGTGCTTTCCTAATTCTGAGCTTTGCATATAAAAATGTCTCTGTGCGACTTCTAAATTAAAGAATTCTGAAAATGATCTGCCTAATTACTCTGGAAAACAAGGAAAATTTTTTGGATGTTAGTACTACTGTGATTTATCCCACATTTTTCTTTTTCAATTACTTCTGGATCATTATAGTTTCCTCTTCAGATTCTTCTCAGTGTTTCTGTGTTCTCTTAGCATTATCACTTTTCTGACAACACCCTGGCTCCAGGAAACCTGCAAGATGTTCACAGCAAGGGTTCTTTCTGTAGTCTTCTGCAATGACACTTTTCTCAGGCTCTGTATATAAGCCATGACTCAAGCATCCAAAGTCATTACTCAAAGACAACTAACTCTTTTTCCTTTATATCTATTATTAAACATTTATTATTATTGTTTTTGTTTGTTAGAATTTTTTAACTCACTTGAGTACTTGTTTCAGTGGGACAGGCAATAAACTTTTAACTTTTACCAATCAGAATGTGCCTGTTGGAAAACCAAGACAAACCAGAATCATTTGAATTTCACTGACTTATAATATTGCTGCATGTTGTGTTCCCCACAGGCAGAGAGCTTTTCCAAAGAAAGTGGGGGCTGACTACAAGCCATTGGCCTAGCTGCTGCCCGATGGTGTTTATGTGGAAAAATGTGTCTCTGTTGGTAACAGTGCATGGGGCACAGAACAGAATGGCTTGAGTACAGCCATGGATATTTACTGCCTGCCCTGGAAACCAGGCCAGATGGAGAGAAATCTGATTCAAGACTGGGTCTGTGGAAGCATCTATCTACATAACGGCTTTAGTCTTTTGCAATATGGTACAAATTATTTGGTATCTGTGACTGATTTTTCAAGCTTTGCATGCTTATCAAAACTTTCTACTGTCCTTTATTAATCTAACTTCATCTTTCACACACCTGTTAAATATGGATCAGGACTCCGGATATGAGGCAAAGCTTGAGAATGAAGTGGAACAAAGGTTTGTGTGGTCAAACACAGTAGTTTGGAAATGCTGAACAAGCAGAGATGTAGGAAAGTAAGGCAATCTGTGCTATGAAGGAAGCTACTGGGAATGGTGGAAGGTTCTAAGAGCTAGAACTGGTTGGGCTGATAGAATATATTTCTTCTCTTGTTGATTATCGAGGCATGGGATATGAATTTTATCCTTTTTTATCATTTTTTACTTCCCCTGTAGCAGCATTAACACAGTCTTTCAGTGTTCTTCCTCATCATCTCTATATTCTTCTGAATAACATACTGAGATCAATTAACTGGCACATCTATACATTGCCCTTTCTCTACGGGTGCTGGAGGTCCTAAAGATCACACTTTCTATTACTTCATTTTTACATTTGTTGTGGTTTAACCCCAGCCAACAAACAATTACCTCTCTCTCACTCCTCCACCAGCAGGACTAAGGAGACAATCAGAGGATAAAAGCTAGAGAACCCATGGGCTGAGATAAAGACAATTTAATTGCAAAAGCAAAAGCTATGCATAAAAGCAAAGTAAAAGGAGGAATTAATTTACTGCTTCCCATGGGTAGGCAGGTGTTCAGCCATCTCCAGAAGACCTGGGCATTTGGGAAGACAAACACTGTAACTCCAAACCCCCCTCTTCTCCTCCTCCTTCCCTCCACTTTATACACTGAGCATGATGCCATATTGTCTGGAATACCCTCTTGGTCGACTCGGGTCACCTCTCCTGGATGCGTTTCCTCTGAACATCCCGTGCAAACCAAATTTCCTCATCCATGTGGCAGTAGGAAAAGCTGCAGAGGCCTTGGCTCTGTGTAAGTTCTGCTCAGCAATAACAAAACCGGTTCTGCATTATCAACCCTGTGTTCAGCACAAATCCAAAATGCAGCCCCTCTACCCCAGACAAAACCAGGGCAACACTGAAGATGTTCAGATTGCTAGGCAGTGTGTAACAGTGCATAATCTGACGATAAATATGGACTGGGCTTATGTTTCTGTAAAATAACTGGTTTGTATCATAGCAGACACATCAACAAAGCTGAACAGGGATATTTTAGCACATGGACACCTTTTCTATGTATGTTCTCAGAAAGGGGGACAGGATACACATCAGGTACCAGGCCCCTCCTGTCACTCCCAACTGGAAGACAGTGAGGCAGAGCAAAGGCTTCTCTCTCCTGGGAAAGATCAAGCACAGCCATGCTATTTGTTCTCAAAATTCCACATTTTCTCAATTTGATGGCTTCTAGATGCAGGCACAATACATAGGCTACACCACTCATTCCGTGCTGTGATCCTACACCTCAGCACTTTTACCAATCCACTGCCATGTGCTGAATGTATTGCATTTTGAAAAGAATTAGCAGAAGGGGAAAAGTTCTTATGATTAAAAATTAAGCACATGTTACCAAAATGGTAAAGTGAAGGAAGCAAGCATGGAACTTGCTTTTTTATTTTGATGTTAGACTTTAAATCTCTGTGTTCTCTTTTATGACACCAGCTCTTCTGTTTCTCAATTTATTGGAGCAGTCAACTTTCTAGAAAAAGAAGAATGCTAGTTATTTTACCTAAGTGTATATATGTGATTATTTTAATAGTAGTAATGGATAATTTATTGGCTTAGATCTAAAATTAGACTATTAAAATTGTAGTATATAAAATTATCCTGAATAAATGTCTCATTTTCTGTTACTAAAATATTTTTTCACTGTTGTCTTTAAGTTGTGCTATAGTAAGAATTGCCTTTGAATTGGTAGCACTGATAGGGCTGTTAAAATATTGAGTGTTGCAGACTGATTGGGTGTGACTCCACCAGGAAATATGATCTTCTGTGGCTTGACTGTACTCCAAATCCACTTGATTGCTAAAGATTTTTTGCAGAGTTTAGGGAAACTGAATGATGTTGGTGACGTGCCACAAGATATCATAATGCAAAGCCAAGACGAATTATCAAAGATTATGCCAACTTGATTTTTTTTTAACTGCATTTTCTCAAAAATGAAATGTCCACATATTGGTCTTGGAATAGAAACAACATTATTAACCCAAAATTTAAGATATTCCCCTGGTCTACAGGTCCCAGAGTTTTATTAATAATGATGGTCTTGGAAAAAAATTCCTGAAAAAGTAAAGAGTATTCTTTCTTGTTCTCTGTTTTCCTTTCTCAGGTGTCTACTTATAACCTGCCTAGTGACAAAGCTGCTAGTCAAGAGAATTTACAGGTGAGAAGCCACATGCAGTTGGCAGCTGTAGATTATAATTTCTTTTTTTTTTCATCATGACTATGAAAGTACTTAGAAGACTGTGCCATTATTAAAAAAAATAGAAACTTGAAATTAGCAGAAAAATAGGTTTCAAAATACTTTGACTATTTTTTTTCCACATGCTCATGCAAGAAAGGTTTTCAGCCATTGTGGTATCCGGGACAGAACAGAGACATAAACTGCACATTGGCAGTATTTGGAGACTAAGTGCTTTTGGCAACAGCATGCTTCCAGATGCATGATATTATGGGCTCCAGGAAACTAACAAGGGTCGTCACCCTAAGGAAAGGTAGAATATATCAGCAATCTTTTAGTAATCCTGTTCCATGCACTACTGTGTACTGCTCATCAGCAATGGTGGGCAAAGGAAGTGGCAGCTAAGGAATTTTCTCTTTAGGGTCTATGAGGACAGGTTGGACAAACACCTGTCAGGAATGACACTCCTTGTGATATCTTCCAGTTCTGGGATACTGAAATTTACAAAAATTTGAGGAAAAAAAGCCCTCAGAACAGCTTATGGATATATATAACTAATGCCTTGAAGCTTAGTCATATCAGTGTAGTGAAAACAGAGCATGGTTCAGACTCATCTTTCATTTTGACAGTTGTAATGTGTGACTTCTAAACATTAATTACAAGAGGGCAAACAATGTAAGATTCATCAATAAGCTTATGTATTAATTATTTTTGGGGGTAGAGTTTAATAATAACATTAATGAAATTGAGTAGCATTAGGAATTAGGAGCAACAAATAATAAGTTTCATAATTCAAGATGAATTCTGTTGAAAGTTTATCTTAAAAGTACATGTCAGTCAAACTGGACATAGCAAAATGTAAAAAAGATAGGTGTTTTCAAACTTTCAATCCCTATTATGAGGGGATTATTAATTACTATTTATTATTAATTATTAATATTAATA
>VWZS01007209.1:2188626-2349626 GCA_013397075.1 Rhabdornis inornatus
TTATTATTAATTATTATTATTAATATTAATATAATTGCTATTATATTAATAGTATTTTCCCAAGGCAGTAAGATACCTTTGCCATACAAAGGCGCTTCCAGTGGAAAGCCTAAAGTTTCTTGGGGTTAGGTCTCATTCCTTTAGTAGCAAAAGGCATCCCATTAACACACAGTACACAATATGCATTTGGAATGATAGTTAGCTTATTGAAGTAGAATTAGAAAACCCCAACTATCCTTTTTACTCAGGTATGTATATGAAATGTATGGAGAAATTATGGAGAAAAGTCAAGTCCTCCTTAGGGGAAACAATCAGAGAAAATAAGGTATAATGTTGTATATTAACCCTCGAGACAGAGTATATCCTTGCTAAAGTAACTGTCCAGGTGATCTTTGCATGCTACACAGCATAGCCCATGGATGGTTTTATATGAATGTATAGTTTAAGTTAAATGAATGAATGGATAAATGTTATATGTGGATATTTAAATAGAAATTTGAAATAAAATGTTTCCTGCTTCTGCTTTGTAATTAGATATCTCAAGAAATTAAAAATAATTTAGGGTTTTTTATGAGACCTTTAGCATTTTCTAACAAAGCAGCTTTTATGAAATTAGCAATTTTGAAACAAGCAAAATGCAGAAAAAATAAATACATAAAGAAAAGTTTCAGTTCTTTATTTTGAACAAGTGCTTTTATAAGAGGTGTAATTAGAAGATTATTTTATGTTGAAATATGTGATGATTGTAAAATATTTATTATATGAGAAATTAAATTACAATTCAAGCTATTACACTATCACTGGTAGATTAAAGCTGAGATCTGAACATCAGATTGAGAGGTGGTAATTGAGACATCTTTCCATAATTTCCTCCCTTCAAATTTTAAGAGTATAAAAAGCTTCTCCTCTTACTCCTGTTTGTCTATCTGGTTTTAAGATAAATCATGTTATTGTGATATAGTTGTTATTAGGTGTTTGACATATATAATGCTAAACTGCTTAATTAATTAACTTCCTTTAATATAACAATTTTTATTAATTCTTCAGGTGATAAAATGTATTGTGTCTGTAAGCTTATTAAATTTGAGACCTATAAAACAGTTTCAATAAATTTATTGACATATTTTCACTTCCCATGTAAATAATCACCTAAAATTATTTCTTTAAAAATACCTGTCCTATAAAAATTTCCATAGCTGAGCCTTTTTGTCTTTTTGCTCCAGTTGTGGCAGTTGGACTCTTGTCAAACACGCAAAGACATTGACTAGAACAATGCCCAGAGATGTAACATGTAAAGTAACCTGTTCTTCATACACATGAGAGTATGAGAGCACTAAGGTCTTAGAAGGGCTTAGTGGTTTAAACTGTGATATAAGATACTACAAAAGTCACATTCGAGCTATTTTAAGAAAAAAATTATTATCTTTGGATCATCATATTATTCAGGGATTATTTTTATAACATGGTCTACAGCTGTAAAAAAATAAAAAATTAAAAAAAAAAAAAAAGAAAGCAAAGAAAACATCTGGGAGATCTGGGTAGATTTAAGGTATGGCCAGATTCTGACAGGTGTAAACTGGCACAGCTTTGTGGAAGGTTGGTTCAGAAGGAGTCTCTGGCTTGGGCTATGCATAATTGAACATACAGACATCATGACTATTTGATTTAACCTTGCTTAATGCATCTGAGCCTGCAGTATTGCTTAGGGGAACAAAATAAATGGCTTCGGATATAACCATTAGCTTTTTTCTTTCTGATTACTCCATTATGTTTGAGCTTTGACTGAGCTAATTTTTTTCTGTCCAGAAGCTTCAAACCATGAATTGGGAATGACATTTCACTAAAGAAAAGAGTACAGATAAGTAAAAAGCCCATGGATATATCAACCTGTCATAACTTTCTTTGATAAAAGTACATTAAAATGCTGGAAGAGAATGTGAAAATTACACATTATCTGTCCAGAAGTATCCAGAATAAATGAAGAAAATACCCTGGTTAATCATTGCATAGAGGTGGCATAGTGGCACAGTATTATACTGACAGAATCTGCGTGACTTTTATAGCAGAGATGCCAGGCTGAGTTCTCACTTGCATTTTTGTAACCTTGGGGTAAATAATCTGGGATCTGCTGATGCAGAGGAAAAACTGCATTTTCCAACATGAAATATTATGACTGGCTTTTGAAGGATTCTGCACCTTTTTTTTTCCTTAGGAGACTTATGATAGAAATTGGGATATGCCTCAGATTCAGTTGACAAAGCATGTTGTCAATCTTTGGCTAATGTACATGAGTTCAAATGAACATACATTCTAGACAAAGCTCTGTCTAGCCTTCTGTTTTTTGGAGGGAAGGGAAGGCAAAAAGAGAAAGAAATAAATTGTTTGGAAAATTTGTTTTTTTGAGATTGACATATATAATATCAGAGTTTTCCTTTGTGTCCTTCGCTTTTTCTCCTGGGAAAAAAACAAAACACTCTTGTATTTATGACTTTATAGCTTTATAAAAGTTATATTCAGTGGAATGTGGACAATTGGCCTTGGACAGGCTCAAGAGGAAAAGAATTACAGAAGAATTAAAAGCAGAAGAGAAAAATTAATCTTTTACTTATCATAAATGGAAGCTTATGTTTCATTTGTATTACATATGAACTAACAACTTCCATATTTCCTTTCTGAAAAGTAGAGAGATGATGGGTTAAGATATTTGAAATTTTATAGTTGTTTTAGCTGAGAAAGTCGACTCCTTCATCTAATCTTTTGATGACAGCTTTTGTTCCTCCTAAAAAATAAGAAATTTGAAGTCTCAGCTTTCAATGCCAAATTTCTTGTTTTCCTCTTTTTACTGATGAATTAAAAAAGAAAAGAGGGAGAGAGAAAAACTCCAAAAGTAATTGGTTGTCTTCTTCTTCTTTGTTACATTCATGTTTACTAGACAATGGTGTAAGCATCTTCCCCAGGGAATATTATGGAACATATGCTGAGTTTTATTAATGTAAAGTGGTGATAAAATTAGCACAAATAATCAACTATTCACACAGCAAATTAAGAGTGGGAAAATGCTAACATAGAAAGTAAGTACTCATTACATCCAACAAGCATCAGGAATAAAGGCAAGCTTATAATTTCTCAAAACAAAATGTGCCTTTCTCCCATCTCCCTGCAATCAACATACACAGATGATGAGTATGTTTTTCTCTAAAATTTTCTCTGGAATGATCTTTGGAACTCTACCAAACTGGACATAAACCAGAGCAATAGTATATGGCAAGAAAATAACAGATGTACTTGACTTAGGTCAACTTGTAGTTCTGTCTTTCCCTTTTAATAGAAGATATGTAATCAAGAAGGAAGATAAATTACTTCCTGCCTTTATTTTTTTTTTTTTTTTAGTAACTAGATGGATTTACTCTGGGAATTTGGTAAAAATAATGTAGAGAATGACTGGTATTTCTTCCTCCCTGCACACAAAATAATACATTAGA
Source organism: Rhabdornis inornatus (assembly GCA_013397075.1). NCBI lineage: Eukaryota > Metazoa > Chordata > Aves > Passeriformes > Rhabdornithidae > Rhabdornis > Rhabdornis inornatus. Next base: position 2,192,109 of record VWZS01007209.1, read on the forward strand.
AGTAAAATGCTCCATTTACTGTAGCAGCAGTTTGGAGATTTTTGGCACAGCCAGGAAACTGTGACGCGAGTTTCTCCTGGAACATTTGCTTTGGCTTTTTGTGATTAATGCTATTTAAGGGCCCTTCAAAATGGCTATTTTGCACCTTAGTTGGGACAATGCCTCATTCTTAAGACTTTTCAAGACTCAAAGGAAGAGGACAAATGGTAGCTATCAATCAGGCAGATTGACCTTACAAATATTGATAGCAAGGACTAGGGTGTGAAGATGACTGGGGAAAAGAAAGAAAAAATTACATAGATGGACAGACATCTGGGTGGGATGGGTGAAAAAGGGAAGAGTGGGCAAATTTATTCTTTGCATATTTTGTTCCCATCAATTTATGCTGCATCTACAATGTTTTAAAGGCATTAATGTCCTCATTGTTCTCCACCAGCAGCCAGAAGATTTTTCTTCCTCAAGAGTCTTTTAAGAAATTACAGCATCCTTGAAGCCAGCTACCCCTTCTGTCACTGGGCATTCTGTTGATTCACCTGAGGCCTCTTCCAGCCTCCTGAAGTTCTTCCCATAAATTATTACTCTCTCCTGCTGATCATAATAATAGAAACCTGCATCTGTAGTTGATAACCAATAGCATCAAAATGGTGAATTTGCTGCACATTTGCATCCACACGTGTCTCAGTCTCTCTGCTTTTTCTGGACATCTTTTAAGCATCCTTAGACTTTTAAGTTTCCCCTTGAAATGGATTCCTTTCTGCAAATTTCTTATAATTGTGGTTCATCTTTCTATGGGTTATGAAAAGATAGAAGCGACTTTTTGCTGCATAATCCTTTAAGGCTCTGTCCACACTTAACTCATTGAGAGTCCTTCCTGAAAGGTCTGGCTTCTCTACTGACTTAAGTGGAATTTAAGGTCATAATCCCTAAACACAACCAAATGAGAATTGTACCTGACTCTGGCATTGAATGCAATTGCTCTGGATTTTCTTTTTACTATTACAGCAGACATCCTGTCAAGGTAAGATTTTTTCAAGCTAGATCTGTACCATGAGGGTGAAGGATAGGGGCAGTGTGCAAAATCTTGTGCTTTGCAGGCCAAGACCTAGCCCTAATTTCCTGGTTTCATTGGCTGAGTTGTGGGTACTGGAACTTAGTACTGAGTTTTCTTTAATTAAATGCCTCATTCACATATTCCTGGCATCTAATGACCTGTGGGGAAGAAAGAGTTCTATTATTTGAAGCCCCTGTCAATGGTTCTGTCACTAGGCTTAGACTGCCAGATATTACTTTCTAAGAGTAGGTGTCCAAAAATAAAATCAATTAAAGATGTTTTGGAAGGCAAGTATGGCTTCATACTTACGGACAATAGCCAACCTCTAACTATGGGATATTAAAATAAAGCTTTCTCAGGACCAAGCATAACTTGTAACAGGGCATTCTGAGGTTTTTTACTTCTGCCGCTGAAGCAACTGGTACCAAACATTGTTGATGATGAAGAACTCGTATACCTGTCTGCTCCTCCAGCGTGAAACATTTTTATCTCTGGGAAGGAAAAATTGCATAGGCACTTATATCTGAAAATGACTTAATCTTTATCTAGAATTGAATATTCCAGACTTCGCTGGGACTCACTTAAATGCTTTTTGGTGGTTGGCATGGATTGGTTTAGCCCCTGTCAGCCAATAAACAGGTATCACTGTGACCTAGATGGTAAAGACAAGTTATTGCTCAGTCTCTGCAACAGCAAAAAGCATCAGTCATTATATTAAATTCAATATAGAAATATCATTGGATAAAGCAGTACTTATGGTCCTGTATCATTCTGTGTAAATATTTTCAGTGAGCTGTTGAAAGTAGTTTCTACTTAGTATAGAGAATTCAGCTAGTGGGCTGGACAAGTGGTTGAGTGTTTCTTGCAAGGGCTTTGGACTTGCATGAGGAGGGGCTGATGTTTGTTGGCTGGGAGGCTTGAGCTGAAGAGAAAAGCATGAATTTGCCGGTAACAGAAATGTTGTAACATCTATTTGTTTCAAGAGTTTGGAACCCAAGAAATGTTCAGGTTCAGCTCTTATAAAATAGAGGAATGGGAAATAATTCAGAAGCAGTGACCAGAAGGTTTTGTTTCCTTGTGCATTTGCCAACACACGGTCCCTGCCAGGAAAAAAAAAAAAAAAAAGCTGTTGTGATTTGCCTCTATATTTGATTACTAATTGGTTTTCATAGAATCACATTATATCACCTCAGAATATGTCTCTTCCTGGCTGAGTGTGTGCCCTCACTAGCCTAAGCTACATTTAGCAGTGGCTTCCTGGTGTGCACCAGCACAATATAAATACATATACACAGTACACACATCAAACACACACACACATCTTCATGCACATGCACAGACAGATATAAACTATGTATACACCAAATACCCTACCACACCTACATATGTGTGTGAGGTCGTGTACAGAGTAAATTTAAGAGGGTGTGCCTCCAGTGGGAGCAAAGGCACACTCCATGAAGGTTGGCAATAAAGATGGCCTGAGGGAAAAGCCAAAAATTATGCTGTGGTAAGTAGCAAGAGATGAAGTTTACACATAGCTACAAAAACTGATCGTAGAGGAATACATGAATGCATTTGTGAAAGACTAGGTTGCAGTTCTCGCTGTACATATGACACCAATAATCTGATGCACAGTGGTTCGTTACTGAATTATGAGTAAAGTCTAAGAAATTGTTTCTGAGAGCTAAAGCCCTTTGTGACACTCACTTGGCTCAAACACTGTTGACATACTCTGACAGTGGATCAGACCTTCTCTCTGAGTGCAGGCACTCACCTGAATGAGAGGGGGCTGCCAGGTGTGTTCCTTCAGCAAGTAGCCTTAAACAAAGAAATTCACTTCCATACAGTTCATCTAAATATCAGAGTAATTTCCTGCCCCTCCTGGATCTATGCTTCCAGAATTTCTTCCAGTTTATATTTAGGAGGAAGAAAAAAAGTATATTTGCCAGAGTAGTTAGCTCATTTCCTTGTTGTATCTAAAAGGTGAAAAGCTCAATACTGTCCATATCAGAGTTGTGTAATTCCTGTTTTTCTGTTTGTTCTCATAATTGAGAGAACATTGTTTCTTAACAGCATTGGTCCTTCTATTTTCCAGGAGGCAAATTCAAATTTTCTTTTTCATTTCATATGTGTTTTCTGATTAGAAAACCTGATGGATATGCCCGATACTATTTTATTTTAGACATATAAAAGGACCAAATTTAGAAAGTTCACATAAGAAATGAATTATTGTGCTCTGTAACACAGAGCAGAAGTTTAACACTTTTTTATATGATTTCAAGTCTGAGAACACACTGCATATGAGTGACTACATCCTGTTTTTCATACAGTCAGGTACACCCGATCAATATATTTGTAAAAAAGACTTCATAATAATTTTCTGCTGAATTTTGTGTAAAGATAAGTGACTATGGTGTGCAAACCAACAATTAATGTATCTTCTCTAGTGATCTGAGCACCTGATAATAAAATATTTTGCATTAAAGACCATCAGTGAGAGATTTTTCTTTTTTTTTTCCTTTGTCATCATGTAAATTTGATTGTACATCACTTGTTTTGAAATTTTCCACCTATACAACAACTTTCTTACACAATCTGGACATGGAAAGGGATAAAAAAAGACAGTAGCCACTTGTTTACAAATTGAGGTTGGATATTTGACATCTAAATTCAGAGCACAAGCAGAATTACTTGTCTAGGTCCACTGATATCGATGAGAGCTTCAACAGGACCTGATTTGGAAAGAAAATATTAGGCTCAGGAATTAACTGTTAAAACTGGATGAGTGCTAAAATATACAACTTTGGAAGAGGAAGTGGAAAGAAAAGAATTAGTTAGCAGAGATAAATGTGTAAAGGAATGAAACAGACACTATATGGTGTCATCCAACTCACCTTGCTTCAGCTCAGTAAGATTTCACAAAGCTGCCTGAATAACTCTAAAACTGAAACAAGAACATTTTCTTGAAGTGACTTCAATATTACAGAACACCCCAGGAGGTCTATAAACTTGTTAAAATATTAAGAAAGACATTGCTCTTAAAAGAGCAGTTCTTAAATCAGCTCCCAGGTGGAATATGAAAATAAAGTTCCTAAGGTTTCAAAATAACACTGTTGTATTGAAAGCTGATGTTGCTCAGTTCATTTAGAAAATACCATAAAGTACTTATGGGAAATATGGGAAATGGTAAAGGAATCTTTCATTAATAGGAAAGATTGTCCTGTGCACTGCAAATAAAGTGATGTTTACATAATTTTGAAAGATCTTTCAAAGAGTCGATATCCTTCTGCTGTGGCTTACTGTAAGGACCATAATAAACTTGCCATCTTTAATAAAATTAAAATGCCATAATTAATTAATTGCATTGTGGGGAAAATGTTTGCACTTTGGACAGATACACAATTAGATTTTTAGTAATTCCTGAGGTTTTTTGTTGTAGACAAAAGCTTTCATGCTAAAACACAGCTCCAAGGGGTACTTGTCAGCATTATGTGTCAGATTTAGTCTGAGATCAAATTCTATAAGGTTTATGAAACCCAAAATTTTAGGGTAGCTAAAGAATTTGCCTAATTGCAGAAAAAACCTCCTCATGTTTGTTTAAGCCTGACTAATTTCATATTAGGATACAATATGAATACTCCTTTTCAAGGTTCAGTTGTTAAAAGAAAGTTAAAATAAATTATATTTACCTTTGTCACAACCCGTTGAAGAACAGGTCAAATAGATTTCCTCACCATTTCCTCCATTGTCTGGTTGGTTGTTGTTCTCTGCAGAAACATTGTTGAATTGACTCCCACTGTTCCACATCTGGGACAACAGGTGAGGCACACCTTGGTTTTGTTCTGAGCCCATCATTTCAGGTGGTTTGGCTGTCAGTTACACCTTCCATGTTAAATTTGAGATGAGAGGGGAAATAACTCAAACCTTCATGAAGCACACAAAGGGAAACAGAGATCCTTGAAGGTCTTGTTACCCTGTGAGATTTTGTCAGAGATCCTGAACAGAAGCGTGCGTGACGAGATGTGGGCTTGTTGAGTGTAGCCATTGCCTGGACAGCTAGCACAGCCCACCTGACACAACTGGAAATAACATCAGTTTGTATGCAATGCTGTGGAAATGCAGAGTGGTGTATTTTATATCAGACTTTGTTAAAATTAAATATTTAAGTTTAGATATGTAATGCAAATATAAGGTATATACAAGTATTTCCAGATAGGCTTGGTAGTTTGGATTTTGTAGAGGTTTCTGGTTTATTTTAAACACATGAAAATGAAGAGTTTACAAGACAAAAATACATGAATTTCTAATAGAATGAAAAATATTATTTTTATCCAACTGTAGTAGCTAGTCTTGATTGGTAACAACAAAGCAGAACTCTGGAAATGGCAGAACAAATCTGGTTGGGAGAAAGGAGGGAGAAAATTTCAAAGAAAGATGCATGAGGTATGTGTACCTGAATGTATACAATAATGGGCCTTATATTTAGCTTCATTAAGGGAGATTTAAGATTCATTATGACTATTTTTCATACAGCTTTTAAGAGAGCATCCTTTGTGCACCCTCACATAACAGTGTAATGAATAAATAAATTTAAAAGATATATCAGAAGTTGATTTAAAACAGCCTTTATGACCAGTCTAAACTCTTTTTAGTGCCCTAATTTGATCTAATATATGGGACTTTCTATATATTTAGGGTAATACACAGAGTAGCCTTGTTCACTTGTCTTCAGCAGAAAAAAAATTACAAAAGGTTTTTCTAACTGGAATGAATAGACATCTAAGGTTTCTTGTTTTTAAAGCTTTTGTACTGTTTACCAAAATCAAGAGAACAGAATTTGTCTTGAAATTTTGATATACACCTCACAATACAAGGGCTGCAGCTCATAAAGAAATCCTGATTGAAAGATTTATCTTCTGGAAGAAATCCATGTGGATAAAGTGGCTAGATAAGAGAGGATGGAATAGCATACAGTAGAAATAGGTTTCTATGCTTTTTGCAAATGGCATTCTTTTGTTCATTGTGTAAAATATTCCAGTAGAAAGGTTCAGTGTACATATTAAGTGATGAGATTTAGAAGCACCAGATATGAAGCCCACACACACTACCTCTGTCTCAGAAATCAAGTTTAATGGAGTATAACATAATAATAATATAAAGTTTGCTTTCTGGGTTACCTGAGAAACACCTGGACAGCAGTCAATTGGGAATATGTGCAGAAAAATAAGAGGCTTGCCTCTGTGGGTTGTCCCAACAGCTAGCACAGTAAGAAGTAAGACTGTCATATAAGAGAAACAGGATTGGGTACCGTTGCTTTTTTTTATACTTGCAGCAATAGTTTGTTTACTATTAATTAAAGAGCAGTTTGGCTTTTGGGCAGAGAAGCCCAAACAATTAATCTAATAAAATCCATTATTTCTTCCTACAAATCTTACTCACAGTCATGAAAACATTTCTTCTCTTAAAACATAGCCTGGACTTGATTTGGGAAAATGCTGAGGTTTGCACTGAAATCTGTCCCTTTCAGATTAACACTTAATGTCATGACTGAATTTAAGCACATGCTTATTATGTTCATTGATTTCACAAGGACAAGCACACACTTCAAATTAAGCATCTGCTTCAGTGCTGTCCTGCAGAGAGATTCCAGGAGTGGAGTAATAATAATCACAATTAGATCAAGCTGAGAATGGCTATCTTATGCATAAATTCATTTATTACTTCATCTCTCTTATTACCAATAATCCTAAAAAGTATTGGCACTTTTTTTCAGTTTGACCTGTATTTCACACATACATAAAGCTTGTCATGGCAGTCTTGATAACTCTTTGTACAGTCTGTGACAGATTTCTCTTTTGAAAGTGGGAGTAAACATAAATTTGGTTAGTACAGGAAGGATAGGAAGAGTTTACATGGTCTGTAATTGTGGTCATCTGTATCCAGCCAAAGGGAAACCTCTAATTTTCTAGCTTATGTAATTGAACTTTTAACTGGTGCACAGTGAAAATAACTGGTGCACAGTGAAAAAACTTTTTTTTTTTTTCAATGAGAGAAACAAATTAGAATTATAGTGTATGAAGACTCCAACATTTAAATAAGCAAATAGTGGTCTATTCTTGACATTTCCTCTTCTGAAAACAAACCCCCAAAAAATCTAACCAAATCAGACACACATACACACAACAAAATCTGGAGGAAAGACTTGAAAGATTTACAAATAAATTACTTCCTATAATCAAAATTGTCTTGCTATTTAGTCAATGAATTTGGGTCTAGCAGGAATACTAAGGATTTTAAAAGACAACCATATGCATATTTCCTTTTATGCTTTCTATTTTTTCTCATTTCAGTAATATCATATGAACAGTTAGTGCCTAGCAAGTATCTGAGAAACTAAAAAGCAATAGCTGTCTTGACCTGGAATACTGCCATGGAAATGAAGTGACCCAGGTATACTGTGTTGTCTTAAACTACACTTTGTTGATGAGTCCCATTTAAAACAAAGGAGAAAGAAAAGCTATTTGTGGTAACATCTATAAAGTATTAAGATCTCTTCGGATATTTACACAGCAGTGAATTATGCTTCAAGGACTCTGAATACTCAAGTCAACCACAGTTAAAGAAAAATGATAGTTTTGGGGGTTAGTTCTTGTTCAGAGCTACATATAAACAAATACTCTAGAGCAAGCAACTTCAATAAGAAATTACATTTTGCTTCTAATGTTAAAAATGAGACAACAATTGCCAAACCTCATTCTTTGAAGAAAACATAGTCACTAATATGAATTGAAGGATAGGAGGCATTTTTTCAGTCTTTATGCATTTGCATAGGGTGCTTTACTATAAACTAATTTTACAGTAACCAGACCTACTGTCCCTTAAAATGTGTTTGAGGGGTCTCATCAAAAGCAAGGAGCATTCCCAGGACTCCTAAGGGCCTTTTCCACTGATCTTTCAGGTCTCTGTCTGTTTCAGAGAGTTGGGCTGTTATGAGATGCTCTCTGTTGCAGCAGTAATGTACAGAATGAGCCCCATGGGCATCAGTCAAAGTGTGATTTAGGATTGGGATGTAAAATATTACTGTCTGTATGCTACTTCAAGCACAGCTCAATATGAACTTTCGCAATTAGTAAACCTCAGTCAACCTGGCACAGATGTATTGCTTCCCCCATCTCTGTGTCCTGCCATTCCTAGGTGTACTCCATATCCAGCTAACCCACTGACATTAGTGGAGATGACCACTGGGATCTTGTTTTGGTCCATAAGTGTTTGCACTTGTGGAGAAAGAAAAGGACCATTTTGTTTGTACTTTCTCTTTACATGATTCTGAAAATTTTCATAGAGAATCTGCATTCAGTGAAGCCAGAATGTTTCTTTCCAACAACCCATAGAATAATGCCACGAGGGGTGAATGAGATTATCAAGAGCATAGGCCCATGAACTGGTCTCTTATAAATGGTGTAGGGAACAAAAGAACAACAGCCATCAAGACCTAGCTTACAGTAGAGAAACTCTGATAAGAGAAAATTATTTGAACCATAGAGTCTAAAATGTCACAGTATTCAATTTCAGTACAGCAAACATAGGCATATTATCTTCCTGCAAATAAGGTGAATGTATCCGGATGCTTATCTCTGTTTCGTTATGAGCTGATATGATGTCTCCTGCAATTCATGTGGGGATTGATCTGAAGTCTGCTAAAATCAAAAGGAGTCTTTGTATAGCATTCATTGATTCATGAATCAGACCTCCAAAGAACAATAGTGAGCTAAATTCTTAAAGTTCTGAACTGTGTCTCATTTTGGACAAACATTTAAAAGCAAGAATGTTTCTCCCAACTGGACCAAAGCCTGCTTACTTGTGATTTCTAGAAATCGTTCTAAGTTTCTCCAAGAAGTATATTGAGATTCAGTTCATTTTCATTCTGTCTGGACTGACCTGCATCACAGAGTCTGTCATTATTCTGCCTTTTATAGCATTTCTGTTTACAGTTTATCAAACATCCAATTCAAATTATCCTGGGTTCACTGGAAAATTTCTCAAGCATTTGATAAGCCTGACCCTGTGGGAATATCTGTCAAGTCTTCTGAATAATTTACTGAAAAATTACCAGTACCATTTGCATCCTTTGGCTAATTTGCCTGCTATTATAGATGAGAAAGTTTCTGCCATGTATTGATCAGGAAACAAAGGAACTAGGAGTAGTAAATGCATAAAAAGGAATAGAAATAACAAGGTAATTATTGAAATACAGAAATGTAAAATAACGTGCTTTGACCTAGAGAACTAATATAATTATGAGACACCCTTAAAAGCAAAATATGATTTTAAAAAGGCAAGTATAAATGGGAACCATGCATTAGGTTCTCAGAGATACTTTAGCATCTAATTCGACTGGCCTGTAGTCTTTACCTATATATTTGCCTAAGATGTGTAATTTTTCCACTGATATGAAGGTATAGTAGGGTAATGGGACTCCCCAAAGCCCAGAACGCTACCTTAAGCAAAGTCTTACTGATTTCTGAGGCAAACCTCTTACAAAAAATGAGCTGTAATTAGCTGCAACTATTCCAAAGTCCTCTATAAAGCTTAGAGATCTACACAGTTTAGGTTCATTGCATGCTTCCTAAGCTTTCTTCTGTGATGAAGAACGAAGGATGGCTGAGGATCAGATCCATGCTGCTCCTCAAGGCTCTGGTGTGATCTCCATGTCATCCCACACAGATGATTCTAGGTGCTGGATGGTTGTCCAAGTTTAGATTAAATATTTCACATTGTGTTCATTTCAAAATATGCATTGAAAATATGCATAACTATTTCTCATCAATCAGCTGCTAAACCACCAAACCCACATCTTTTTCTTCTTTTCCATTTCATCCTGCTCAGCTGCTATTGAGCTATTTAACAGATGTCTAACCTCCACTCCTACTGTTAGAGGGAATCCTGGGGATATAATAAGGTTCAGATCTGACAGCAGAACCCTTGAGACTTAGCTACGGAAATATCTACATGCTTTGAAGGAGCTTCTCTGTGCACATCTGTTTCTTGAGATAATAATTTGTGGAAAAAAACCAAAACAAACAAACCCACTCGAAAGTTTTCTCTCTTAAAAAAGGTACTAAGATATGAAATTGATCAGCCATAAGGAAGGAAAGCATTGAGAATTTACAAAACTCATAGCTACAGTCTCTGCTGCAGAAAACCAAGACAAATGAAACATATTCTGAAAAAGACTGAATAACTTGTTCTAATAGACATTAATGATACATTGAGTGGTATTAACAGACAGAAATTAGATCATGAAGGTCCTTGTTAGTTTCTCACTTGGGCTAGTAGGGTAAAATCCAGCAGGAAGTAATTTGGAAATTTCCTGAGCAAAAGATGAGTGAGAAATGAGTAAAACCTACAGAACAACTTTATAAAAGAAGACTATAACTTACAACTGGAGGTCACTGTGACTTAATATGGAAGAAATCTCTCTAATACAGGAATTTGTATACCAAGATATAGAAGAATGCACAGCTGGAGACCAGAAAGAAGTTGCATCTGCATATACACCACCTTGTATGAAGGATAGATCTGTGGAAGCCATCATCTGTACCATCCTGCTTGGTCTCACATTGACTACTGCCAGAGGCAGGATGTTAAAGGAGAGTTTGCTTCCCTAGGACATGACCTAATGGCTATTGGGTTTGATTGTTCCCTGGGAGAAGCAAAAAAGACCATTTAACATACGAAGAAAGTGACTCTGTGTGCCTAAGGCATACTTTTATTCCCTATCTTCTAAGCCAAAGTGTCATGTTAGTTAGCAGCACATTTCTGTGGTAAACAGTTCTAATGAGTGTGATAAATTCAGTAGTAAAATTGGAAGCAGAAGGGAGAAAACACTGATGATACTGAAAGGCCATTTCCACTTAAAACTTTATCTTAGAATTCAAGATTAAAAGTCACGGATGGCCTCAGATTTAGTAGTGTCTGTGGTTTAGGAAGTGCTTAGGAAGCACTTAGGAAGTGCTTGGCTAGAGGAAGGGTTTAACTCATTACACTATTACACAGAGATATTTTTTGATTGAGTGCTTGCTTATTTTCTTAAGGAAAAAACTGCTGTTGAAATGAAAACTTATTATCAAATTTTCATTGAAGGAATCGGCAATTCAGAAAAAAAAAAAGAAAAAAAGGGAACATTAGTGCTATGTTTTATCCAGGCAGCAGCAAAACGAAGTTGTTTTAAAAGCATAACTGTCAAACTCACCTAATGCATGATCTGACTGAAAGCAAAAGGGTTGCACCAGGTAAGGTTCTGTCTTCCTATGCCTCTGACAAATGTCTCTGTGTTTGAGATTGTGCTGCTTCTGCTGACTGTGATTACTGATGAGACTCCAGCAGTATTATATGTTATACACCAAATGTGCGACTTTTCCCACTGCTCTGTTGCAATTTCTCTGGTTTCCAGTGTCTATTATAAAATAAGCTGCATTGATCAGCACTGCGTACCTGTTGCTTATCTTAGCATCCTGAAGGAGACAAAAAAATAACCAGAATGAAAGAAAAAAAGCTGCTACTTTATCTTTGAAGTGGCTAGGCTGCAAGGGGAAGTAGTTAATTCCCCATGGGTAGGCACAAACATTCCTTCACTTGTGACATGTGTAAAGGTTGCTGTTTGGAGCAGACTCTTTTCAGGACCCATTTCTTCTGGGCACTTACATTTCTAAACCCCTCAAGAGGGCCATACTTCTCAAAAAGAGAGTGGAAGCTCTGGTGTTCTGGGCTAAGATTACACCAGCATTTTTGTGAACAAACTTTGGATCAATCCAGAGTTGGAAGTGAACATGAAAAGTGTCAGTAACTCTTTTATAAGTCTTTTTGTGGTGCATCTGATTGACCCGCATTACGATGCACAATAGCATGAAAGAGTGTTAGCAATCAGTGCTAATGAATACATGTACCTACCTGATTCATATCCTGGGCATTACCCCTCACTAATGCTTTTGTTTTGCATTCATTAAAATTCCCATCATGGCACAAAATGCTGAACATTTACTATAACAAAAACAAAAGCAAACAAAAAAATGAGACACATTTATTGCAAATTTCAGTCAAAAAAGATATAAATAAGGAAATAGCACAGCACTGGGACATTGTCCCAATCTTCTTTACTTTGGTTCATTAATTGTTTTTAGAAAAGATATTTACAATGAGACCTCAGGCAAATACTCAGAGAGAACTTGCAGCATAATCCTCCTCTGTCTGTCCCCACACCCCCTTCCCCTTCCCCCACCAGCAAAGGAGACCGGTTATTCCTTTTTTATTTTCTTTTTCCTTTAAAGTCCGGGAAGGACTTAGAGAAATTGTCTTCATAATTTAGATTAATGTTAGCTTTTCATCAATCTCCTACAACATGTTTACTGAGAAGGAAGGGAGAAAAAGGGTTCATTTGGGCAAGGCACTGTGATATCACAAAAAGGATTGGAGAACATGAAATGGGCTTGCACAGTGACAAGACAAAAAGGCTTCTTTGCATGTTAGCAGCAGACACCATCACAAAGAAGGCTAATAAACTGTTTTTCTGCACCTTTCTTTTTCTCTGCCACTTACTGCCAAGATGATGTGCTTGATGTGATTATTTGTAGAAGGTCAGGAATGGAGAAACCCAGTGTATAAAAAAAGGTGGATGGCCAGCTGTGCTCAGAAGGATGATTGCGCAGCCACAAGTCTCTCACAAGCCTGGATGTCCAACTACAGGTACAGTTTTCCAACCTGATAGGGAAAAAGGGATTTTTCTTTTTCAATAAAAATTAAGAAAAAAGAGAAGAAGACACATTCTACCATTCTACTCTTCTGCTGCGAAGTGTGAGAGCATTAGTGCTAGAGCTAACATGTTCAGGGTAAAGTCAAACATAGAGGAGTTTTTTGTTCAGATATCATGAGGTTTATTTGCTGATGTGAAGTCTATCATACTGAGCCCTCCAGGGCTTTAGATTAAAAATTACTAGTTTGAGGATTAATCTAAGGATTCCTCATGGACATAAATATAGAAGCTATTCTGCTCACACCTTCCAAGGCAGCAACTATTGCAGAGGTGCACAAAAGCAGGTATAAATTTACTAAAGAAGACACAAATATTAAACATAAAGAGTCTTAAAGCATGAAGGAGCAATTTCTTGACCACGGACTTCAAAATTGGACTTACATGTCCCTTCACGAAATTAGATTATAGTGTCCTTCAGAGACTACTTCTATTTCATATCTTCAGTACTGTCATCAACAAAGGGATTGAGGGCACCCTCAGAAAATTTGCAGGAGACACCAAGCTAAGTGGTGCAGATGACACGCCTGAAAGATGGAATGCTATCCAGAGAGGCCTGGACAAGCTTGCGAAGGCTGGGAATGTCATGAGGTTTAACAAGGCCAAGTGCAAAGTTCTGTACTTGGATTGTGGCAGTCCCCACTATTGATACAAGCTGGGGAACAAACAGTTCTTCCAAGAAGGACTTGGGAGTGCTGGTGGATGGGAGGCTGGACATGACCCAGCCATGGGCACTCCCAGCCCAGAAACCAAACGTGTCCTGGGCTGCATCCAAAGCAGCGTGGGCAGCAGGGGAGGGAGGGGATTCTGCCCCTCTGCTCTGCTCTGTGAGACCCCAGCTGCAGTGCTGCATCAGCTCTGGGAGCCCAGCACAGGAAGGACATGGACCTGCTGGAGAGAGTATGAAGCACCTCTCCTATGAGGAAAGGCTGAGAGAATTGGGATTGTTCAGTTTGGAAAAGAGGCAGCTCAAAGGTGACATAATTGCAGCTTTCCAGTACCTGAAGGCAGCCTACAGAAAATGGAGAGAGAACATTTACAGGCATGTAATGATGACATGGGGGAATGGATCCAAACTGAGAGTGGGTTTAGATTAGATAAAAGGAAGAAATTATTTTCTGTGAGGGTGATAAGGCATTGCAACAAGTTGCCTAGAGAAGTTGTGAATGCCTTGCACTTGTAAGTGTTCAAGTGTTCAAGGCCAGGTTGGAGCAACCTGGTCTAGTGGAAGGTGGCCACTCATGGCAGGGAGTTTAGAACTACATGATCTTTAAGGTCCCTTACAATATACACCATTCTGTGATGATTCTATGTGATAAATGTGGTTTCCTTTGTGGATTACAGATGTGAAATCCAAAAATTCTGCTTTGCATATAGAAAGTTCCACAGATTAACTAAAACTGGAATGTTTTTCATCCAGGCTGTACTGGAATCTTCTCAATGACTTACCTGTATGCAGTTTCTTAGCTCATGAGATGAGAGTCCTCTGACTGTTAATTTTTTCCTCAAATGATTATTCCCATTCAGTCAACATAATTCTACCCAAATCTCATTTTCCAGATAGTTCACTACCATTAAAAGCAACTTGTGTTTGTTTCTTTGGAGGGAGGGGGGTTTAGATTTTGTCTGTAATTCATATAATCAGCCCTCTGATTCTAGCAATGCATGAGACTCATGCAGCCCAGTAAGACATTCTGGTTTGTATAATTCAGCTGCAATCCTATTTGGCTGTGTCATTACATGTTATTCAGTATTTCAGCTGTGCTTTTATGCTCCTCTCACAGTGGTGTGAATATTTGCTACTCATTGTAGTCCTTCAGATTTCCCCATTTTATAGGTGGGGAAAGAGAAATGCAGAAAGCAAAATTTTAATTTAGTGAGAGAAGGGAAATGCATACAAGATTTGTGTCAGATTTCCTAAAGTACAGTAGTGGAATAATCACCTACTACTGAATGCAACCTAATTCCAGATAAACACCTAACTATATATGTTACTATATACCTTTTCTAGTGGTACAAATATTGGATTCTGTTGTTTCAGTAGAAGTCAGATGGAGTATTGGTGTCAAATCATTGCTGTCCTTCAGACTTTGCCATCATTCTGTATAACTGGAGTTTCTTTGATGCTGCAAAAAAAGGAAATCAAACAGAAACTCCAAACCAAGAAACCCCAAACAAACAAACAAAAAGTTTCTTTCCTGCAGAAGAGCAAAAATAGACTGCAGCCAATCCCCACTAATTACCCTTGTTGAAAGCTTGGCTTTTTAAAGATGCTTAAAAAAAACAACTTTGCTAAGGGCAAACTATCACACTCTGAGTGATGATGGGGAAGCCCAGATTTAGGAATGCTGTACTTTGGATCTCAGCCAAATGATCTGTTTCTCATCCTTACTTACTTCACTTCATGATATGACTCAACTCATTAAACATTTCAGACTCAGGTCCAAGAGAAAGTGATTCCATCCTGCCAAAGAGTTCTGAGATGGCGTTCTAGAATTCATCACACTACTAAACAGGGACTTCCTCCTACTCAATTCTGAGTAATAATTTGGAAGTGAGACCTCGGTATTCCCTCTGAATGACTGCCCTGTGGTTAAGGATGAATCACTTATGCAGTAGGTAGATTATGGAGAGGCAAACTCTGCTGTAATTGATTCTCATTTAGTAGCTGGGGTGGATATTTTTTACTCAGTTCATTTGCTTCATCAGCATCAATTCAGCCTTCCAACAAACCACACCCTTTTCAAAAATTATTGCAGGAAGAGGAGACTGAGCAAGCATGGCCACTCATTTCCCTCTGGGCAAATTGCCTCATATAATCCTTCAGGGGATGGTCTCTTAAAGAAAACTAGAGATATTATAATTTTTTATTTCTTAGTGATAAAGCCACTGCACCTGCTGTGTGATGGCAATCACACCAAGTTCCTGTCATTTCTAACATCCTCTAAGCAATGTTTTCACAGACCTCCTTTGGAAATCTTCCACTTGCCTCTCCTGGATTCTCTCCGTTTCCAGATGGAAAATTAGTAACACATGAGATCAATAACCTGGAAAAAACAGTAGCCCAGGAGGCTCCATTTCAAAATTTAATTGTTCAAACTGAACTAGCTCAGAGCTGGTTGACATTCCTTCTGAACACAATTTCCCCTATAAAGGCTGAACGGACTTATTTGGAACATACCTTCAAAGGCTGCATTACAAAATCTTATTACATCCTTTCTGTCTTGCAAGGGCCATAGAGCAAAGATTTGGGCTAAAAACTATACTCATGAAACTTTCTTTCAATACGGTATCTGGTAACAAATAAGTATAACAAGACCAGGTCTGGAAAGAAATCAATCACCATTGTCAAAAACCAGACACCTTTTCTCCTGTGAACAATCTGATTTTGCATATTTCACACATTTATTGGCTTACACAGACAAAAAAAATTATGGCCACAATATCTGCAAGTAGACTAGAGCAGTTGAAAGCTGGTTCATGAGACAATCAAGACTTTCAAAGGTTCAAACCTCAGGAAGCTGTCACAAATTGAAGGGAAGAAAAAAAAAAAAAGCAATAGCTCATATTTAAATGTCCATGTATGTAATTAAGGCCAGAAACAAACAGGGATTTACAAATTGGGATGTTAAACATAGTGATGCCTAAAAGATTCAAGGACAGAACTGAAATCACTGAACTAAGAGCCATGATCAGCAGATAGCGAGGCTTCTAGATTGATTGATTATGTCTGCAAATGGTAAGACACCTTCTATGAGCAGGAACAGGTAATAGGGCATATCTGAAACTGTAGAAGAAAAATTTAAGAACTCATGGAGTTTACACTGACCAAAATTAAGGATTCTGCAAGAGGTAATTCAGAGGATCTAAATTTGGATTTTCAGCAATTGCATCCCTCTTTTTCTATGAACATATGTGTGAAAGAGGCAAAACCCTGTCTCACAGAGCCATGAAATGAACCTCAGGGACACAAATTGTGAACCCACTGAGTGTATCTACATTGCTAAATGAAACAGGGAGAAGGTTGATCACTGAAACTCTGATTTCACAATGTTTAATTACTATCTGTCTCTCTCTGGCTCTGTGCTAGACTTCTCCATCTACTTTTTTTATCTATGTGCCCGAAGGAGTCTAGCTCTTGGCAGAAAGCCAGCACCTTGGCATTCTCTTTTATTTACCAGTAGAGCTGATGTGATTAGTGGAAGCTGGTTTTTTTTAAGTGAAATAGATCACCTCTGAAGGATTTGCATATATGCTCCGCTGACTTTCATCAGAGCTCAGGTGAGCATCTGACTTAAAAAAAAATTAGTTCATCTCTTCCTCATCAGAGATAGATGCCTAAAATATTTAAATATGCCTGCATCCTATTTTGTCACACTAGATTCTTGATTTAAGTATTTATTTTCTATTTTACATGCTGAGCACACATGAGTGAAAACAAAGTACCAGTAGGCAAAAGGGATCTGTATGCAACTGGTATAGGATCAACAAAGGTAGGACAGTAAGAAACTGGTGAAAGGGGAAGATATATCAGTGTTCTAGACCTATGAAGGAAAAGATTTCCAGAGAGGTCTCTGTACCTGGGATCCACTAAGGTAGATGTGAGAGGTGAAACAGAACTGAAACACTGAGACAGTCCTGCCCTGAGAGGCATGAAGCCAGCTTTGCTCCAGCTCTGCAGACTGGCTACAGGGAAGCATATCCACAGATCAGTTCCTCTCCTGCATAGAGGAGATGATAATGTTACCTTCATCTGCTCTGCACATTTATTTAGAGCAGAGTCTAATGCCTGTGAACCAAGGTGCAGAGATGAATGCACTGTGTTTCAGGTCCTCTAAAGAAAATCAGTTTTCAAGAAAAGAAATTGTCAATACAGCAGCACGTATTTCTTCATTCAGAGTTTATATCTGGAAGGAAAGTGAGGATCATCCTCTTCTCCCCTCTGCCTGCTACCAGGAATGGAAAACTTGAGGGTGTGCAGAGCTTTGAGGCAGCACCTGATAATTTACAAGTTACAACTTGTACCCTTTTTGCAGAAGATTTTTCATGGTGAATGAGATTGTAGCTACCAAACTCACAGTGTTCACATATCCTTGTTTAGAATATGCAGTAACAGGTGTCAGTAGCGTTCCTGTTTCTTATGCTGAAGCCAGCTGAAGCTGAAGGCTGCCATATACCACCAAAATGTCTGCAAAGCTACACAGAAAACTTCCCTTTGACTGTGGTACCTCTAATTCATGGGAATCTTTCCAGGGTAAGCAGGGAAACATTTTTCTGCTTTATCTGAGTTTGCTCAAGGAACTGAAATCATCCAGTACTGAGTCACATGCCATTTGCAGAGCCCCTGACTACAGCAGAGCAAATTCTAAGAAATCCTTTATTCAGAGTGTCCTCCGGTTCGGCAAGGCCCTGGAATTTGGGTGACCACAGGAAGCAGTTGAGAGGTTTTCCAGCCTGACCATATCAGCCGTCTCACCACAAGAACTTCCTATTTTGGCTGAATCCCCTCAATCAATTTGAGGCTGCTCTGTATGATCAATAGGAGGCAGTTAAAGGATGGCTTGTTTGCTTTATGTTTGTGAAGTGGTTCTTGTTCCCTGGTTTCTCTATCACACAGCAGAGCTACTACTGTTTGCTTTAAGACTTTAAATCATAACTAAATTTTACAAAGAAAAGCAAAGAGGAAAAGGCATATATTTTAAATAATTTTTAAATGTCTTTAAAAGTTAGCAGTAAAATAAGCAATATGAAAGAGAAGCAGATAAATTACATACAAAGTATAAGGTAGAGGATGACTTTACAGGTAAAATGCACCTAAATAATAACATAACATATCCAAAATACATATATTAAAAGTATTTTTAAACTCAATTGAAATTGAAAAATTCAGCTCTAAAACTTATAACACACATGGTTAATATAAATATGATAGAAAAAATGTAGAAATGAAATAATGAACCACTAAGTACTCTCTGTTTTCATGCAACCCTTAAAAAGTTTCATGATCTCAGGGAGAAGACAACAGTCTCAGTACAAAGCCATTAGTGTTTCATGAAAATAAGCTAGTGAAAGCTACTTCAGTATGTGAAAGAGATTTGCATTCAGGGTTTTCTAGAGGTGTGGGTAAATGAATGATTTCAGTTACTGGAAAATAATATTTGCATTAGATAGCTTAACATTTGAATAGGGCAAAAGGAGTGCATCTTATCTGTATCAGATCACTGTATCCTATCTCAAAAAGAACTACGAATTTGTTGTTTTTCTTTCACAGAGAAGCTCTTCTTTTTCAAGAAGGGATATGGCAGAACAAATGTTTAATTGTTTTCATAGTCCTTGATCTTTTAATCTCAAACTCGGCACAGACATATAACACTGCTTAGTGGGGGAAAACAGAGATTTATTTGATTGAAATAAATGTTTGATCCCTAACAGGACATATTGACTACCTGGAATACAGTGACTATTTTGTTCAAAAGTTAAGCAAATTATAGTATAAGGCAAGTTAGTTCATTTTCAAGGCTTTTCAGGTAGGAACTTTTTTATCATCACCTACTCTTTAGGAAACTAAGCACTAAAAAGTTTAAATACAAAACTGGTGAAAACTAAATTTTATTTAGATAATTTTTTACATTAGAGAAGGCCATTAAACCATGACAACTTCCTTCAGGCACAGAGGAAGGATAACATGGAGGACCAGTGTTGGTTTAGTTCTTTTAATATGCCCACCCACATGTACAGAACTGGAAATAAAAATAAATTCCTTCCTTACTTGGTGACAGGTTTCCAAAATACTGTCCATGAAAGGATATTTGTTCAGAGGGTTTCAGCTCATTACAGTGTACGAACCAAAGCCTGCTCTATGAGATACATCTAATTCCTGATAAGGCCCAGAGGCAAAATCTATAGCTAAAGGAATCCTAGTATGTTACTTGATGTGAAAAAAAGAGACTTTCCAAATCTAAGAAGGGTGAAAAGCAGAAGCAACCATCAAGCTTAGCTCCCTGGTTTTACATTCACCAGAGTATGGGCCTCAACAAAAAATATTTCAGCCAATATCATAAAACATGTCATGAGAATCACTCTGAAAATTATAATTTCATCTTAAAAGCAGCCGTGATGAACAGTGGATATTGCTTTAGTGATTAAAATTCCAAAGCAATTCAACCTTTTTCCACTAGCATACTTATGCAAAGTTCAGCTGTGAAATTTCACTTGTATTCAAATGAAATATGCAGGAGTAAGAGAATTTGGAAGGGGTGGTAAGGTGTCTAAAAAGTATTTTAATTTTTTTTCTTTCTGTTTGACTCTCAGATGTGTTAATATTCCTTTGCTCAATGTTCATTTTATGCAGAATCTTTGAAATATATATGTGAACATTGCCATGACAATACTTCCAAAAGGAGATCCTCCTTGTACAACAAAAAACTACATAAAGAGGTATTTTCTTCTTCTTCTCCTCTCATAGAGGTTCCAAAACTGGTGGGACAGGAGCTGTGTTCTGTTATTCCCAGGACACACCTTGCTAGACAGCTTACTGCTCTCTCATGTGGCTCCCAGTGTCTGCTTTTCCTTCATGCCAGCCCCCTGGCACAACCCTTTTGACTCTGCTCCATTTGTCCAACAAAATTAAACTGATTTGCAGATTTCAGGCAAAAGCATTTTGAAACTTTGGCAAGTGAAAAGAGAGAAAACAGAAAAAAAGCCCCTAATGTGAGATCACTTCAGTTTGAACCCTCACATCGACATAAATGCTTTGCTTCATTTGCCTCAAACTTGACCAAATAATTTTTAATCTTGCATATGATCACACCTGTGGCGTTTCAGAAGGATTTGCTTAGGTTTTATGATGTTACCATCGGTCAAAATCTTGTTTATAAAAGGAAGCTGAAAGAGAAAACTATGGAGTGGTTATTCTGTTTCCCATAACTATGGAGAAAAGTTATTGTCCAAACCCAGCTTTTTTTTCTGGACACACAGTTTGTCATTAAAAAAAAAAGGCTGATTAGAAATGCAGCATTAACATCTGAGTCACGGGCGTTTGCCATATGCCCTCAGTGAAGCTCTTTACAAAATCACTGAGGTAGAGTCATAGCTAAAGCTGAAAGTGACAGAAAGAGATAAATCCAAAACTTCCCTACAGTGAGAAGAAGAATAGAAACTCTGGAGACCCCACCAGCATAACACACATTGTTTATTTGCTAACCTTTACCATAGGGAAAGCACGGAAAATGTGAAACCAGAACAAAGAAAACATTAGACTTCAAAACATTTGTTGGACATGACTTTTTAAATGACACTGACAGAAATTTGTTGCACTATAAAAGTGGGCCCTGGGTCAGTATTTTGCCTATGATGAAGTAACAAAATTTATTCTTCAAATGTTTGTGTTATTCTGCTACCAAATTTTATTAAAGTTCACAATTTCCTTACACATCATGGCTTACTATGGCTCCCTGAAACACGGTCATTACATCTTAACCCGTTTAACACGCCCTTCCTCCTTAATATGTGCACTCCCTGTTCTGTGGGAAACACTTGGCTGTCCCTTGCAGCTTTGCAGAGCTGTCGGGAAGGAAGGCTTTCCCTACAGTTTAATCACACTTTTCTTTTCTCACTTGCACTTCAAGACTTCCACATGCTGCTATAGCATTTCCAGCTGAAATCAGACATACAGAATCCTCTCGTCTCCTGGACAGACCATAAGCCTCTTCCAGGGTGTTTCTGGTATTATGGCTGCATTCCATTATTTTAATGTTGAGGCAAAGTGGACCACAGCCAAGAAACAAAATTATACCAAAGTTCCTGCATTGCCACCACAATATCGAAGCCAATGACTGAAATACTATTAAAATGAATTTTCCTTCTTTCTGTGGAACTGCAGTGGACATGGAGTGCAGCTGTTGTGATGTGGTTTATGTGCTATCATTCCCACCTCACTTAACTCTTGCTGGTGCATTTTCAAAGTGAAATAGTAGACGTTCTTTCTGCCTGTTTGATGGAAGATGCAGTGCTCCAGATGTCACATAATAATTTTCCTTCTTTATAGAGTGCCTCAGTCATTCAGAGTTCTTTTCAAAGTGAGTAAAAAATAAGGTGGCTGAATTCTGCACACAATTATATTGGTGTGAATTGGTAATGCTTCCACTGATTTCACAGGGAGGAGACTGGGTATGAATCAAAATAACAAAACAAAATCTAAACTAAGATCCAGTCGCTGTTCACACTTTGTCAGACTCTCAGAGGCCTGATTACACATATATTCAGTCCTACATAAATACTTTCTGCAGATCCTACACATTCGTACTCTGTGGATTTTCTGTTGGTGTTTCTGCGGGCCTTCTTCTAGGTGCACTGCAGTTATTTTGCCAAGGTGCTGTTACAGTGTGACAAATGAGTGCAGAATATATCCTTTAGTCTTCAAATTAAACCTGTATGATATGTCAATAGAAAAATAAAAAATTCAAGCCAAGATTTTGTCTCCCTCGTAGTGCTACATGGAGGCATGGATATAGCATTTCCTCAATGATTGCTTCTTAGGATAGAAAAAAATCTGAATCACCCTTGTCACTGGAGGAGTTATGTGGTAAATATAAGCTGCTTGTCCTGATATAGAATAATAGAAATTTTTTTTCTAAATTTTTTTTTTCTATTATTGATTTCACAGATTTCCACACAAAAACATTTGATTACATAGAGTAGAATAAAAACCATTTTCTGATAGGAGTGTTAGAATTCAAATTAAATTAGGTAGTGAAGTATTTCTCCTGGCCTGGACAGTCAGTGATTTTGTATCTGCATATGCACTACATTATGTCTGTTATGTATGTTCCACGTAAATCAATCACTGTGCCAGTTTAGAAACTATAAATTGTACATGTATAAATAGATGACACAATGAGTTCTGCCTTCAGTTAAGGATATGAAGATGTATTATGGAAAGAATATTAGTGGGTATATTAACACACTGATATTTCAAACAATGCTTTTGATTTAGTATTTTTCTTTAAATGAGGTTCCAGATCTGGTTTGATCTTGATGAATATCTTATTTAGTCAATATAAGTCTCACAAGTTGGTTATGATTATATATTGGATCCTAGGTCTCAGTCATGTGTAATAGCATCATACTTGTCGATTGTTCATCTGAATTTTGAGAACACTTACAAAATAAGAAACCATATACCTAAGCAGAGGCACATAAAATGCATTCTGTTCTATATTCTGTCACACACAGCACTGGGTGAACAAAACAAAAATAATGTTTTATATGTATAATTCTTCAAAATAATATCTGCATAATGATTCAAGTGACTAAGCATAAATTGAAATTATTATCCCATGTAAACTTCCAGCCTTGGGGGTTTTTCTAATTTTGTTTTTTCTAATGGAAAAATAGAAAAAAAAGATAAATATTTGTCAACAGTTTGAAATTTCATACTTTTCTAGCTTTTTTATCTGTGAGTAGTTTTGAGGATAAAATTTTATCAATATCCATGCTGAAGGACACTCTCTTTTTTATGGAAGAATCTACCTTTACAAGTCTGTTAAAACAGGTAATTCATGTATTTTGGAGTTGCAAATTGCAGTTTTGTTCAGCAAGACAGGCACCTCTGAATTCTCTGCATTTGTTAATATTAATGCCCTAAATAGAAAAGATCCAGGTAGTCAATTTGGACTTCTATCTGCTTGCATTTAATGAACTCTGTGAAGTTGTTTTCAAACAGTAAAGGCGTTGCTACAATATCTGTAGGACTTGACAGGATGTCT
This sequence comes from Rhabdornis inornatus, assembly GCA_013397075.1. Taxonomy (NCBI): domain Eukaryota; kingdom Metazoa; phylum Chordata; class Aves; order Passeriformes; family Rhabdornithidae; genus Rhabdornis; species Rhabdornis inornatus. Next base: position 2,215,732 of record VWZS01007209.1, read on the forward strand.
ACAAGGAGAGCTCCTGTCCATTGCCAGAGGACTTGCTTCTTTCCACACTTTGTATGAGTTTTGTAGTCAAATCCTTGTTCATACTTGCTTAAATGGCACTAGAAAATGTTGCCAGGCTCTGAAAATCATACATCCTGTTAAATATTTGAAGTCTGGGTTGTGCTAAGAGGAGCCTCCCAGATTCTGCACATTGTCTGGGAGTTAGTACAGTATAAAATCCCCTCCACTGAGCAATCCACAGACATGGCACAGTGAATCACAGGATTACAGGACTGGTCAGGTTGGAAGGGATTACAGTGGGTCATCTGGTCCAATCTCCCTGTCCAGGAAGGGTCATCCTAGAGCACATGGCACAGGATTGTGTGCAGACAGTTCTGGAATATCTCCAATGAGGGAGATTCTACAGACATCAGTTCAGTCAAGAAGTTCTTCCCCGTATTCAGGTGGAACTTTCTATGCATCAGTTTCTGCCCAAAACCCCTTGTCCTGTTGCTCAGCACCGCTGAGAAGGGCCTGGATTCATCCTCTTGGAAACCCCACTTTAGATACTTATATACATTAGTGAAAGCATGTTCTTCATGAAGCCATCTTCTTCTAGATACAAAATACAGTTCAAATAACTCCTAGTAAGAGCAACAAAAGTTTTTCCAACAATATTAAATGTTTACCTCCAGGAAACCTACATACTGTTGTTCAGAACTAAAATAATACGAATTCCAGCAATGCAGAGATTAAACACAGACTTGATTAATTCTGGAGTTAAGGTATATTTGTAAGTTGTTATTTCAGTGATTGGACTGATATGCTGACTCAATGAAATACATGGCTTTTTTGATAGATTTGGGAGAGTACAGAAGGTTACAGTCATGCATCAGAAGATGCAGAAAGTAATTCAGCCTAGTTAATAAAACTGGACAGCTTAATGAACCTACATGGAACTCTGCTAACTTAATGTAACTATTTTAAGTTCTGCAGGAAGTTAATCCTTCTCCAACACCTTGACTAAAGACTCTAAAAATATCTTTGCCAGGAAAGGGTATCAACATTTTAATCTACTTTGTGCTGAAAAAAGAGAGGGAGAGGGAAGGAGTTCATTTTCATGGAATAAGATGGAGGTGAAACAAAAAACCTCTTTGTCTTGAGAAATATTGCACCTGCTTTAAGTTCCCTGCTGATTCCTTAGTAAAAATTTGACTTTTTTTCCCTCTCCTCCCTCCCTCCCTTCATTATTTTCAGCTCTAAGGAATGTGAGGCATGTAAGCCATCCTTCTTGTCACTGGCAAAATTCTTTCAACTGCAAAAAATACATCTTCCTCCCATAATTCACCATCAGCAAGTCATCTCAGCAATGCACCTGTACTGTCTAACATTTTATTATACTTTCCAGGGCTTCATATTTGTGTGACAGACTTGAGAGAGCCATTTCCTGGTCATATAAAACCTATGGTTAGGATTTCTATTCTGACTAGGAAGGTCTTTTAGGAACATATTGTGATTTCCAAACAATAGAGAAATTATTGTTTCTTTTATTTTATATAAAACTCTCTTTTTCAAGAAAGGTACAGCTTCCATTGTACCCTCATTCCCCAAATAAACCTATACCACCTTCAACACATTGCTTAGGAACTAGATTTTCTTGGATGTACTCTTCTCATTAACTTTACACTTTAATGCTCAAGACTCATAGAGGGTATGGCAGCTCAGACAGAGATCTGAGGTTTTCCCAGATGCTTTGGTCACTGTGGAAATTTACAAAAATAGAGGTTGTGTCTAGGCTGGTCTGATAGCCCCCAAATCATTACAAATTATGTAGGCAGGCAAGCACACAAAGAAAGTCTCTATGCAGGCTGTTGTGAATATGAGGACTCAATAGATTACACAACCTTGTAATAGATAATTATATACTCCAACATTCCCCAGTTTTTTCAGACCCATTGGACAGGCCTTCACTGAGCAATCCCTAGGCTGGTAACTGACTTGGAAGATTTATCTCCCAGTACCACCCTCTGATGGTGTACCAACCTGATACTGAAAGAAGCATAGCAATGTAAGTGAGGCTAGCTTGTTTCCAAATTGGCTCTAGTCCAGTCAATCAGGAGAGGGAGAATCTGTGTATCTTGCTTCAAAGAATGGTTATCAATATATTCATCTCAAATTTGCAACATATTCCAAATAGGATTACTTAAAAGTCTACCCTGAGCCTGGATTAATTAATTCTGTGCCATAACAAGTTCAGTTACAGAATAGAATTTATATTGATGGCATTTACAGATGACAGTAAGGCCACAGAGGCTGTATAAATTCAAGAGTCTGTGATCAGAATTTAAAATAAATTAGTGAGAAAATGTTCAAATTGAACACGATGGAATATTGAAAAGACCAGTCCATATATAGGAATCAGAAAGCAAATTCTTTATTTTGGGAAGCAAAAAATCTTGGTAAGCTAAAAAAGCAAAGAATACTGCCTGGCGGGTTATACCAGTAAAAGAAAAGGAAGTCCTTAAGATGAAAAACAAGCTCATTATGCACCAAAATAACATATGTACTTTGCATAAAATGTTAGAAATAATAATTCTAGTTCTACTTTGCCCTAATACGTCCAGATGAGATTCCTGTGACTTTCAACCTCCTTCTTAGAAGAAAGGTACTACTGGCCTGAATAGAGACCAGAAGAAAATAGTCCAGATGACAGCAACATCAAATATAAGAAAAACAAATTAAAAATTACATAGTGTCAAAGGCCCTTGTATTCATTAACGTAGAAAGGACAAGTACAAAGAGGAACCTTGTCTCAGCATGTTGTAAGACAGCATTGATCAGTTCAGCAAATCTGCTGGCATAAAGACAGACAAAATCCATTTGACTGCTAACAAGATTTGAGCCACTTATTCGAGAACTGGCATGTGGTTCTACAGAAGTGGAAACACTTTGGGATTATAGTATCTCTAAAATCTAAAGTTAGAGGAGAAACTTTTACAGATAGATTATATTTGGTCCTGCAGCAATGTAGAATTTGATAAGGTTGGTTTCATGCTTTCTTAAACTTGTTTTCTCTATTTAAATAGCATGGCATAAGTCTAATATTTTATTCCCCAGAATATTCCCCAGATCATGCATACCAAAATTGACTGGAATTGTGCACCAGGTGCTGATTTATATAAAAGATCATTAAATGTCTTTGCATATAAATATTTTCAAAATTCCATTAAGCACAGAATTATTCTTAGACACAAGCAAGAAATTTTTATCTCTGGGACATAGTCTGTATTGTCAAGTCATTGAGGGCATTCAAGTATATTTTATATAGACTCTGAAGATTAAACAATGTATGCTGATAAATTATCCATTTCCGTATACTGAGTAAGTTTCTCCCAGGTAATTACATCCATGACTTTTTTCATGCACTGGGCTTAAATGAAAATGTCAGCAAAATCAGTTTTTTCTGTTTAAAAGGTAAAAACATACGAAAGTGTAAAATGAATTATAGGAACGATCACCTTTAGTACAGCTTTTGTGTCAGTCAAACATGGAATTAAATGATGTAATGTGACATGACCATGTCCAAAACACAAGTTGCACAAGTATGAAATTAACACACTAAATAGTTTCTCTGATTGGAGATGTAAGAATTGCCTGAAGTACTCTTAGGCTTCAACAAAGTCCTCTTGTTGACCACCTATTAATCTCTGATATACATCTTCTATCTGGATATTTTTTCCTCCTGAATGTTGTAACTAGAATTTTTGTGGATCACCAAAGTTGTAACAAACAGGAAAGGACAGACGTACGCACATTTAATAAATATATATTCACCTGTATAACATTTTGCAACTTTTTTTCATGTCAGTTGATACCACACAGCAGTAGTATTATCCTAGAATCCATAGGCATCATACATCATATGTTCTTCCTCATTCCTTAGTATATAATTTGATTATGTTCTATTTTGTAGTTTCCAAAAATTTCCCTTCTCATTGTATATGGGTTTGTCATGATATTCACATCAGCGTCACTAATTATTTTCCTTTCTGTGTGAAGAAACCAGTAGATGAAATTTCCTAGCTGAGATCAAACTGAATCAGCAGTCATTAGCAGATCCCATGTGTTCAATAAGCAGTCAGTATCAGAGTGAAAAAAAAAGAAGTGCTTTTAAAAACATGACACTCAATTCTTTTCTGAAATGCATATGAAAGAAGAATTAGTGTCCACAGTGAACAACAATATCTTTGAAAGTTAGCTGCTTGTCTGAAGAGCTAACAGAGCCCTGGGTCTTAGCTAGTAGCAAAGATACGTGTTCTGCACAGAGCTACACAGTAATTACTCCTTTAATCCTAGGAAATTAATAAAGCTTGATGGATTATGAGATTCTGTCCCAGAGGAAGTAGACCAATTGACGACATTGTTGGCACTTTAAAGACCTCTATTAAGGGCAGGGTCACCGAACCTGCATCATTTGTTACTGCATTACAGCTCCATGTACTCAGATATGAAAGGCACAAACACACAGCCTTTCCCTTTCTCCTGGTTGCAGATAACAGAGATGAAAAAAATGTTTCCCTTTACTTCCCCTTGATCATTTATTCCTCCCCCTGTTCTTCTTTCCATGGAAATTGAAAAAAATCCAGGAAATTTTGTAAATGCTCTTCAGTGCAACCACTGAGTTCTTAAGAAATGCAGAACAAGGTCTGACCTCAGAGCTGTTCTTTCTTTGAGCAGAACGGCAGAATAATGTCTTCCTTGAGTTCCTTCCCTCATGAATTTTTTTTTGATATGACAATTTTTAAAAATCTGCCAACAATTAAAGACTTTAGGACCTGAAAGCGCTTGTAATCTAACAGTACTAAATCTCAAGCATGAAAAATATTTGTTTTCTTGCCATATGTACTGTCTCTCTTAGCATTTTCAGACAAATCAATAAGAGTTAAAGAAATATACAATTCAAATACATAATCTTCATAAAAATCTGAAACTGCCTGATTAAACACCCCTGGAATTTGTTCATCCTTCACAGAAATCAACACAATCCAGCTTCCCTTCAGCTTCAGTTATTTGGCACCCTATCAAAAATAATATGTTAAATAAGATACATATTAACCATGTGGTTGACCTTAATGTAATGATGTGAAATTGTCTAAATCTATCCTACTCCTTAATTTGAGTAGCAGCTATGATCTTCATCCTCTGAATAGTATTCTGTGGGATGCTCCTCAATGAGAGGCCTCAACCAACCAGAATAATGTTGTGGCATTTTCCACAGTCCATTTCACCTGCAACCATATCAAACATCATGTAACTAGGACGCATGAAGAAATAGGCAGTTCTGATAGAGAGGTTTGACTCAACTAAAGTTCTTTCAGTTACTTAGTATTGGTCACTATTAATGTGTAAGCAAGAGAATTTAATACTGAAATTTGGAAAAAACAAACAAACAGTTCGAACACATACTTAAAACTCTAATTTCTGTCTACTAGCATTATCTAAAATGTTCACTAATCTCTGTGAATAATATTTGACACTTGTTTCTAACTTCTCAATGTCTTTTGTTGTTGTTGTTTGTTTTGTTTTGTTTTGTTTTGTTTTTTTGTTTTTTTCTTTTCTTTCGAGGCGTGGCTTCTCCATATCCATTTTTCTTTGCATGACATTCTGCAATAAGAATAAAACCTTGATGTTCTCTCTCTTCCTAAATACACTGCTTACAGGCATTACAAAGACAATACCTATTGTGTTTGCTCCTGCAACCAGGGTTTTTGCTGCCTGGTTGTCCATTGGTATTTGTTCAAGAGAGAAGGTGGACATGATTTTCTGTAGTCTACTCAGGACAAGGGCTTCCATCTCAGGAGGATGGCATCCTTCACTTTCACATCTCACCTTTTCTTGGAAGGACAGAGAGAAATACCTATATAGATTAAACTGGATGGTTGGGATTATGTCACTAAAGTTGACATACAAAATTCAGTGAGGACCATATGTTTCAGATGACAAACCTTATGAACCCCGACTATCCTACATGTGCAAAACATGTCTTGTAAAGTCTCATAGCTTTATTTAATCCAAACTGGTGTGCTCTTTGGTCCAAATTTCAGCTTTGTCTTCTTAGTCTTGTCTGCTTCAAAGAAATCAAGATTTTGAATTTTGGCAGCTTACAAGAAACTGTATAAGTAGAGGTAGAATAATCATTTTGATAAAAGTACCTGCAATGTGGGCAAAGACTAAATTATTTCTGTAAAAATAGTATCTTAGACTAGTATGCATTTCTAGACTGCAGAAACAGAATTTAGAAAAAAAATTTTTGAAAATTTCTTAGAATCAATATGCCAGTATCATTTTCTGAGAAAAAAAATAAAGAAAAATGAAACAGAACAGGAAAAAAAAAAAACCACCAAACCCAAAATGTACCCTTCAATTTTGTTTTGTTCCATTATCATAGTTTTTCATATCCTTCATTAGGTTTCTTCAGCCTCTGTAAGTTTCTTTTTCTGCACAAGGAGACACAGAAAATATTACTTAATCTCTGTGCTCTCCAGCAAGATGCTGAGAAGTCTTCAGGAGCATTTGTTTTTCATGGATTGTCTTTGTATTTGATGCTTTTCCTTATTTTTGGTGACAAATAAAATATTTTTTCATTAGCACTTCAAAATGAGTTGCATTCAATGCTAAGTCATTAAAACATAAAAGTAGACACATTTCTTTTGCAAGAAACAAGCAAGAAAAGTTTTCTGAGGTCATTATTCACAGACAATAAGTTCTCATAAGTTTTACATAATTGACATATCCAGACTCTTAGAGGTTTTGGTAAGTTGATGCTAGGCTATGGTGATCCCAAATGGCAATGATGGAGTAAATGAAATGGTTTCAGGTTTGCAGGTTTTCTGCTTCATCCATCATGTTAGGGCTAAGTCCACAGACTTATCTTATTCCACATAGCATTGGTCCCTGCTCTAAGGCTGAAGACCAATGTAGCTGAAGAATTAGGTTTCCAATTAGATCTTTTTCATAACTTGCAATTTGAGCTGGCTCCAAACCACAGCTGAATCACAGATTTCTTCTACGTTGCTACCATCTTGGAAACATCATGATTTGTTGGCGATAATAAAAAGTGTATGAAGTACATAGCCTACAGATTAAGTACATGCTCACACAGATAAGGCTCCTAGGGTACACCCTGTCCTTATTTGTAACATCTACTCTTTGGTTATTGCTTGCTTTCTCTTTTTAGATGGAATGGTTTCAGTTTTGCAATTAAAATGTTCTGTTTAAAAACCCTCTGAGAAAGCAATGTGTATTTTCCCATGTGCCACAAAGTACAAAAATACTAACATCAAGTCCTTTACATTCAGAAGTGCTAACAGTGGATACTCAGAAGGTTTCTCAAATCTGTTTAAGATTAGGCCTAAAAATAAATTGGGGTAAAAGGAATGTTTTTATGTGCTCAGATATTAGGACCAGCTTGAGCTGCAGATCATCTTGGCAGACATTGCTGGACCTCCCTGGTGTCTAAGGAATTGCAAACTCCTTTCCAAATCCTTTCGGAAATTGCCAGTTTGATAGAATAATATTGCAGGACACCACTCAAATTTAACATATTTGCTGTTTCATGTTCTGCCAAAACAATGACAGGACACCAGATTAGGTCATACTTTGAAAAATAAAACCTCAGACAATAGATCTGAATGCTGCATTATATTATTTAAAAGATATCTCTTATTTTTGAAAATGTAGAGTCAGGAGAATGTGTACAGTTCCCTATATTATTCTTTTGTGGCTAGTTTCATAAAATATAGCATGAACATTTTGTTTTAAGGCATAAGCGCTTCTTTACAGAAAAATGTTATCATGTAGTAGAAAAACATATATATGTTTTGTATTCCTGGCAGTATATACAGAATACATTGAGAGAGGTCATTAGAGAAAAAGTCTTGGTTTGCCCTTATAAGGATTTAAAATTTGAGTAAGGTACAGCTAAATAGTTCAGGTTTTAAAATTATTACATTTGGTTAACAAAGAAAACTAGAAATTGTTGTCAACTTTCTTAACTTTTATTGTAACTTGGATTAGAGTGCAAATTCTAAGATTAACAAATAAGTCATTATTAAAAAAATAAGTATCTGCAAGTGGCGCAAATAATTCACTTCCCTTACTCCAAGTTCCAAAGAAATACAGTATAGAAGCTAAATGTTGACAGCAGGTTTTATAGGACCTATAATCATGATGAGACAGAGACAGGTAACTAAATGACATCCTTAGAAATACAAATTATGTATACTTTATATGTGGATATATGATGATGGGAACTCAGTAAAGGAATTTTTTTTCTCTATCTGGCTTTTTAAAGATAAGTTGGCAAGGTCAAACTTAACTCATCAAAGATCTGGAAGGGTTATGGAGAGAGATATGTCACGTTTTGAAAGCCACTGGGTGTTGTTTTAAAATACACTGCGACCATCTGAATTAATTCCTCAGACACAAGCTGTCTATAGTTAGTGTGTTATGTTATTAGCATGAGTAGATCAAGTTATGCTCCCATGGAAATGTTTTGGCAAATATTGATCCTAAATCTAGCAGTTGATGGAAGATTAGGTAACTCTGCTGTTCTACATCAGCAAAGAGTTCTCCAGCAGAAGACGGAACTTCCCTATTAAAATTCTGGTCTCACATCCTTTTGTGAGATATGGACGTGTGATTGATTTTGTTCCCAGGCAAGAATGCTCAGCTCCGGAGTTTGAGCATCTCACAGAACATCTTTCTGCTAATAAATTATGATTCAACAGAAGCAAAATGTTCCCTAAAATACATTTTCAACACTTTCCGTGAAAATTATAAATATCTTTCTATCAAAAGACTTTTTTTTTTATGATGAGTCTATCTAGAGTTGCATAAATGAGAGTGCTTTGGTTTTTACACCATTTTATGGTCAATATCAATAACAATGTTATTAAAAATAAATATTTCAAAAGAAAATTTATATTTATATTTTTTTATTTGCTGAAAGAATTTTTCATTTTAACGATTTTTTGAATATATTAAACTTTATTTCTAATGGACATATACAGCATCCGCTGAGACTCATCAACACTAGTTTTATTTTCATTTGTCTGATATCTGCTGAACTGAATTATATTGTTTAGTGAGAGTGTTGAACTCTTTGGAAGCACACCCATCTTCTGCAGTTTTCAGTTCCTTGTAACCTTGATACATAAAAATGCTTTAATATAAGAAAATATATTATTTTTACCAAATGCATTTCAGTATTATTCATAGAGGTTGTTATCTTTCTCAAATGTTGGATCTTCTATGCCATTAAATGTGTTTGAGATAATACGCTAAAAATGAATGGAAGGATCAGTCTATTTTTCCTCCATAGCAGATAAGAGGCCCTTGTTACCCTTTCAAAAATTGAAATGGCAGCTGTTTTGGCAGCTGCATGGCCATGTAAACAAGATACGGTTTTCAAGTTTCCACATTTTTATCATATTACAGGCATTGGGAGACTGTCAATGAAACAAAAAACTCTAAGAGATTGAGTTAGGCTACCAAGAAGGAGATGTGTTCTTACCCTAGCTCAAAAAACTCTAGGACAATGAGTAAATAAAGTGTTAAAACTAAGGTACAGGTTCCTTCCTAACAAGAAGATTGATATTTACACAGAATATAACAAAAATGCAACTAACTGAATGCATTAAAAAAATGTCAATAATTAATATTTTTGTTACTTTTTTTTAAAAAAAAGAAAACAGTGAAAATATTTATTAAGCAAAATTACTTATAAGATGTACTCAGCTTCAAAATACTCCTAACAGACTTAAAAGGTAAAGCAGAGTAATAGCTATCTGCATTTTCTTCCATACAAGTGGAATAATTAATTCCCATTCTTCTTGTCACCATAGAAAACTAGTCTAAGGAAAAACAATAATATTCATCTGGAAGTGTGGAAGGTAGAATATAAGCTTGTTTAGAATAGATATGGAGATATCTTTGGCTTGCACTTCGTAAATTTTTATATTTATTTTCAAGCCCTCTACATCTGAATCTGTGATGTAGATTTTGAATGCTGAGACATTCACAAATTCTGATAAAGTCAAATATATAAATTTTACATTTAAAATAGCTGGATCTTGGAACTCAATAAAGTGGCTAAATTTTTTTTTTTTTTAATTCTTTTTTTTTTACATTAAACATGTGAACAGCCTCGTGGACTCTCCTAGAACTCACTTCTGTTTTTGTCTCTGTGATAGTAATCATGTTTCCAATGTTTTGCAAACTTCTAGCTTCTTTGCTGAGTAGGTAACTATGGTTTGTCTTTCTGTCATATTAGACAGCTTGATGCCCTTGATGTCCTCCAGAGTTTGCAGAAAACTATTTCTCAGACACCCTTTACAGATTCCAAATTTTACTTTGTCTCCATCTTTGAAAGTTATTAAAAAACTGATTGTAGGGAAAGTTCTAAAATCTGATTTGAGAAAGTTATCTGTAAAAATTGATCACAGAGAGTTTGGTCTAGAGTAAAATGTTGGGTATTTTATTTACAGAATAAACACAGTTGGGAAACATTCAGACCATGTGAAGACTGTCTTGTTTTATAGTCAGTGAAAATACAGTTTGCTGTAAACCAAGAAAGTAATCCAGAAATCTTATTCCCAGCATGCTCTTTACTATATGTAGTCAGGTGTGACGAATTGGACTATGAAGTTACATAACTGTAGGTATATATACACACAGACAAAGTTATAGTTACTTAACTCATGGATGTGCTTGGAAAATCTGGTCTTTTGGCACTTCTGAAACTGGGAAAATATTCTTTCTAGAAGGACAAACTTGAAACTTCTGATTCTGCAGGGCTGGAAAACAATAGTGGTTTTTTGGTTTTTTTTTAACTAACGAGGTATAATTAGTGATGCGTAGGTGCATATTAGATCCAGGTTTTCAGATAGTGTTCTGTCCCTAGGGAAGAAAGACAAAAGTATTTTATGGTCACACAGGCAAGCAAAAATGTGGCGGCTGTCTAAGGTTGCTTAAATGTCTGTATAATTTCCAAGACCTGTCCAAAGGGATCCAGGAATATGGAGCAAACACTAATTCAATACAGCATGGGTAAAAGCATGTACCTCAGTTATAAGGTAGCTGTCTCAGACAATTAAATATGTCTCATTATATGTGTGCTTGCATGTATGTGCATAACACTTGTAAAAAATCACATGTGTGCTTATATCTATCACTTTTTAAAATATATTAACTGGGCATGTGACAAGAAAACTTAAAAAACCCAACAAATCTATCTTGCCTAAAGCACTGAACTTCTAAGGCCATAACTGGCTGGTAAGTCAGTTAGCATCAAATGATGGCTTCTTGTGCAAGAACTGGACCACAGAATGTTTAATGCTCATTGGCAGCTTTCCCTCCCCTAAGGCAATCATAAAATACCTTCTTTAACACTCAAACAACCAAACCTAGTCAAGGGATTCATGCAAAAAGATGTGAATCAGGAGAAAAAAAATTAAATAAATTGAGTGGTCTTTTGGTCTTGCTGGAGGAAAGAAATATTGTATTCTTCTCTTAAGTGTAGGGCAGAGGAACTGAAACAGGTGTCAGAGACAAACCAGATCTGCATCCCATAGGTAGGGCTGGAAGGTTCATGTGCCCACACTGTGGTAAGCCACTGGTGACAGGATCTCTCCCTGGGTGGTCGGGCAGATACCTATCACTGCAGAGCTGAAGCGCAGCCAAAACATCAACTCTGAGTGCATCTAATCTGAACTGCAGGTGTGCACTGCAGTGTGCCCCGAAACAGAAATCTGGTGGAAGCATGTGATGGCTCTCATCCAGACAGCACTCCCAGGTAGAAAATAGATGAGAGACAGAAATCTTGCTCTGGTTTGGAGGCAGGGCCGTTCTCCAGACTCATCAGCTGTAAGTGTTCCCAGTTCACCTTCCAGTTTAGATTACAGCCTCCAAGTTTTCAAGCACCCACTGTACTTCCTGTATATCTGCCAATTTGTGTAATAATAAGCATAAAATTTTCAGGGTGGAGTAATAGGACTGTAATTCCTAAAGCAAAAAAGAAAAGCCTTTTTGCTTTTCTAGAAAAGAAGTCATATCTTAAGACAGCAATTCAGTAAACATGGCATTTATAACCCTAAATTTTGGGAGAAACAATCTAATCCATTTCTCGCTTGATATATGCTAAGAACCCTAAAAGCCAGGCAAGAATCTATAATGCTCTATGTAACAACATAAATGTTACTTAGGGTCCAAACTCTATGAACTGAATGTTTGAAAACTATTTTCTATGACAAACAGTATCTGTTTCCTGATTTGCTGAAGTAATAGGAGAAGGGGATCTAGATTTAGCCACTGCCTTAAAGACTGATCAGATATTACGGAGTACATCAGTGAGACAGGTAGTTATCCTAATCAACATCTGCAATTGTATGTTTCAGACTGGAACAAGTCAAAATCACTGTTTTGGTAGCAGTCAGTACATGTGATTTATACATACCTGCCTTCATGGCCAAAGTTTCTAATGAAACCACAAGACCAAGCAGTCCCACAAAGAAAGGAAAAGAGCTTGGGAAAAGTTTCTAATTGTTATGGCTCATTCCCGAAAAAATTTATTGGTGCCAACAAACACTCTTTCCTGCTTTAAACTTATCTCCTAAGTTTGATAAGCCAGCAGTACAAACCTAATGGTTTGAACCTGGGTAAATTTTAAGTGGCTTAAAATTCTGGAAGAGGGATTTGTACCTACTCAGAAGAAGTTTCAGTTTGTGACTAAGTGGCTGCCACATCAGCAGCTGAAAATAAGAACTGCAATTTTCATAGATTTAAGCCAACTCTGATTTAAGCCTGTGACTGGTATCTGGTCTCCTCTTCATGTGGTTATCTCTCCATCTGTCAATCAAGCCAGGAGTTTTCTGAGGACAGAGAAAAACAGCTGCAGATTCAATAGGAGCTCTGAGTAGCTCATCAGCACAGCTGTTCCCTTACATTTGTTTCCAAAGCAAAAAGTCTTTTGTGCTTATATTAGGTAAGGAAATGTACTATTTGTGTGGATGAGACTTCATGAAAGCTTCCAAAACGAAAGGAGGGAAAAAAATATGCTTTAAAAACAGCTTTTGATGGGAACTTAGAGTTAATTTACCTAGAAATAAAATGCTTGTTAATATTAGTGAAGATTTTGTACTGTAGTACTTGTAAAGTGAATCATGGCCTGGCTGTCAGTCAAACTACCTTTTATGGATTGCTTCTTTCTTTCTTTCTTTCTTTCTTTCTTTCTTTCTTTCTTTCTTTCTTTCTTTCTTTCTTTCTTTCTCTCTTTCTCTCTTTCTCTCTTTCTCTCTTTCTCTCTCTCTTTCTCTCTTTCTCCCTTTCTTCCTTTCTTTCTTCTCTTTTCCATCCTTCTTTTCTTCTTTTTAAAAAGAAACAGTATAAAGTAACTACATTTAGCAACATTATATTAATATTCATTAATTAATCATTAAATACTGGGAAGTCAGAATAGGATTCTCTCCAATGCACGTGAGAATAGAATATTTGACTTAAAAATAAAAATAAATTTTAAAAAAAGACAGAATAATTGGATATTATTCCAAAATTCTGAGGCATCCTGCCTCTGAAGTTCATGGACAACTGACACTAGACCTTCATCTTCATGAGAAGATCCATATTTTTAACCAGAGGGATATTAGAATTTGTTGCTGCCGTAGAGAAATTTATCTGACACTGCAACAGAAATTATTCCCTGATTCTAAACGGTTTTAAACAGATTGCAATTTGTCTTGATTTTGTAATGCTTTTGCTCACATAAATTCTTCATTGCCTATCTAATGAGCATATCTAAAGTGATTTGTGATTTGTGTTATTTTCTAGCAAGATTTTGAAGCAGCAAAACTTGTGAACAGAAGTTACAAATCGAAGGAGACATAGTGATTTCTTACTAAAATAAATTTAAAATCACTGGTTTTGTTAAAAAAATTAAAACAACAAACAAAAAAAATCAGCAGCTTTCGTTTTGTCTTTGTCCATTTAGATGCAGTGGTTCATAAAAGGACAGACAAACCCATTGAAATCGATGAAAGTTTCTGTTGACTTCCAAAGGCTTTGGACCAAATCCAGAGTACACATTCATGACTTCAAAGTAAGAGACCCATTTAAAAAATGCAGCTCTTGGTGTGTAATGCTACAGTCTTTTGTATTTTCATTATAACAATTACAACAGAAGACCTTTGTGCCAGATGTTGGTTCACTCACGAGAAACATCTGTTAGTAGCACGCAAAACCTGGCTGGATCAAGGCCATTAGGAAAAATAAACAAAAATACATTCTTTGTTTTCATTACAAGAATTATTGTAATTCTCCCAAGAACATGATCTTTCCCCACAAGAGGAAGATTTTGTGAGCCATATACACTAAAACCTGAAGACATGAGATCAGTGCCAGTAAGAGCTTTCCTGGAAACTTCTAGACTCATTTGGATCTGGCCTGAATCAAAGCAGAGAACCAGCTTCTCTTTTCTCTGACATAATAGATTTGTGTTTTCTTTGCTGTCTGAGGGTAAGAAACCAGTTTCAACACAAGTCATGCATAGGACATACACAATTTCTTTTTTGTCCTCCATTTTTTTCTCCTTTTTTTTTCTCTTACTTGGTAAGCCATTTGGACTAAGTCTATTTGAAGCTGTTTGGATCGTTAAACGTTTAGCAAGAAGTTAGGTCAGACTTTTAGGTAAAAGCTGCATGTCAAGTCAATTTTCAAAGGCTGGTAGCCAAAGTTCACACAAGGTAGTCTTGTACCCCAGCAGCGGATGGGAATCAGTCCCAGCAGATTTGCTCTTGGCAGAGCATATTTATACTGGTTTGTGCTAGCCAGAGATATGTGGCCTGGGACACAGGCTGGAGGTCTTCTCTCTGGGAAGGGTCATATGCTGAGCTGAAAACTTGGGGTTGTGCCCAGCCATTCTTAGTAGCTGAGCTCACATCTGCAGAAGATGTCTGAGAGGAACTCCCAAAAGTATCCGGACCGACCAAAGGAGACAGCCTGGTTTTCCTGCAAAGGAACAGAGCTATTGTGCTATTAAAATATCTTTAAAGTGGTGAGGGAAAGTGGAAAGTTCAAAAATAATGGCAATTGCACAGATATTGTGCTTTCAGCAACAAGACTGTTGACTTAAATAAAGTTCACTGGGGTCAGTGGTGATGGTGGAATATGGCCAAAGGGTCCAGGGTAAGGATTAGGCCTATTTGAGGGAGATGATGGAAGGAAGACCTCATCAAGACTTTTTGTATAAAATATTGGGGAGACAGAGGAGTTGGCTGAAGGTGAAAATGTCTCAACACCTATGAGTTTTTTCTCCTTTTTAATTTACTGTGGAGCATGTGGATTTGCAGATCAACAGTTATTCTTAGATCAGAGGTGGAATTTCTCATTATACAATCAAGGAAATGTTAAAACCTCAGGAGAATCAATAGTTTATGACAACTAAAATGACAAACACTTTTTCATCCTTATTTTACCCAACCTATATTTGGTCATGACATTTTTCTTAGCTGTGCCTCCATCCCCTCTTCCTGTTTTTAATATAAAACCTTGTTTTTTTTCTGTCACAAAAAAGGGAAAACTGGCCTCATGGATACCAGTTGCCTGTTATAGCCTTGATGTTGGTCCTGTACAGACAGGCAAGAGATGGATGGAAGTGCAATTGTTGTTGAATACTGCAGGAAAGAGGAGGTTTAGGGGAATATTAGCCTGTTCTTCTTAATATATGAATTTGCCTGTGGAGCATATAACATGCACTGCCCATGTGGGAGGCTGCAGATGTCAGGCCAATACTTTTCATAACCTATCTCAGCATTATTGTCTGGAAAGACCTTGGGGTGATACTGTGAATCCCCTTAGTGAATTGTGCTTTTGCTGGCTGACACTGGCTCAGTACAACTTTTCTGCCTGGAAGGTCCTGCTCATATAAGGGAAGGAAATGCAGACGGTCACAAACCTCATCCTCCTGGAATGAAACAAAAACATGCCTCTCTGGGAACACCTGTTACTGGTTTAAATGTCTGTTTACACTGACCCTTAAAGCAAGCTGAAACTAAGAGAAGGGTGGGGCTTGGAAAGGAAAGGACAGCTGAGAAAGATCTGTTCTGCACGCAGTGAAGATTTTTAATTTGCAAAAGTCCAGAATTCAGACAACATTGTCTAGTAGTGTCTTGATGGGGCAATGGGAGGCTGGGTCATAGAATATAACTTTTGTCTAATGTCAAGCCAAATGCCCAACAGGTGTAAATTCCTAAAAATCACTGGAGCTTTCCTTCTGTATGTTGGACTTCTCTGTGTTGTGGGACACAAGACAGACACACAGACAAGCCTCTATTTGGGCATTCTATAGGGCATTAGAAATTTTTTCATGACCTGTCTCCTGTTTTTCGACATTTTGTCAAAACCTGACTGGTCTAAATTGCATTCTTTAACTCTTTTAGTCACTTGTTACCTCCTGCATGCTTATGCTATTCGCTGGCGTCTGTTGCACTCATCCCTCCTGTTCATGGTCAAGCACATAAGATACATCTCCTAAAGGAGAAGCTGAGAAACAGATTTGAAGTCAGCTGGACGATATGGTGACTTGACAGATTCATGACCAAAAATGTCCCTTGTTTTCTGGACTCCCTATGACAATCCTACATAACCTCCATGGAAGCCAAGGTAGATGTGCTGGCCATAGCCAGCATGTGTGCCCTGGCTGAGGACAAGCTGTCAGGAATTAGTCATAGCAGAATCATTGATTACCCTTTCAAAATTATAGTTTTACTTTTTTAATTAAGTGAACTTTCAGGAACATGTGCAAGACCCCCTGATGCTGGAGTGTGTTGCTTTGAAAGAGTCACCTGCAACTGATGATGGAAATATTTAGTTTCTCTAGCACTGCTCATCTCTGCTAACCTATTTCTTTATTTTTCTCCTTAGCATTAACTGTTCTGTCTGGAACATATTTTAAGAACTAAGAACTGAAAAACAACCACTGGCTTTTCTCCACCATATGATAGTTTATCAGAACATCTTAACAGCCTGTATTTATCTATTTCTAATACTGATTAACTGGCTGAGCAGAAATGATTGGGTTTTTTTATCCTTACCTACAGAGTACATTCTTTTCCCTGAAGCAGTTCAGTGTTCAGATAATGAAGACAGTTTTCAGTGCACAGTGGATGAAATGGAGAGAAGTTAACTCTTACAGGGCTGTGGACCTGTCTTTAGAAAGGATAATCTGCTATCCAGTGTGGCTGAACACAAGACGGAAAGCAAAACTTAAAAACAGAGCACTTTACTATGATAATTTCTATGGGAAATGGACCTTAGATCTTTCCTTTTCCTTGTAGGTCTTCAAAATTGTCTATGTAACATTACATAGCCTAAACAATTACTAAACTTATCATTGCCTTAGATTTTAAATGTGCATACAGAAAGCAGAGGGGAAAGAGAAATTCACATTGTTGACAGACTAAGTCAAATTTGCATTGATTTTTCCATTGACTTGCCATCCATGTAATACAGGAAAACTGGCATAATACAGAACAGTGCTGCTGTTCAGATACTGGGACTGCAAATACCGATTGCTCTATCGATACCCTCCAGGGCAATTCATTACCTAAAGTGTCTAGCATGTCATGCATGGCTGTAGCTGCAATTAGCTGACAATTTTCTGCATCTGACATCTGAGGAACAAATATTGTATGGATCTCTGATCTACAGAGCATGGATACATCTATCTGGTTAATAGGATAGTATAGGTTAGGGCTTCAACAGAAAGTAGAACTCTTATTTTCCTTACCTGAAAATAATGCTTATCCTGGCACCAGAAAATTGTTACTGTTCAGTTTTGACTTGTTGCTGTGATTTCAGAGTATTCATAACTGCAGGCACATTGCTATAGCACACAGAGCACAGGTTGAGAAAGGGGACAAAGCTCCATAATCGCAGCTGTTCATTACACTTGGCTAGATTATTATAGATCTCATGAAAATACCAGAGCAGAGAGAAGAGAAATTAAGAGAAAGGCTCATCCTGTATCTCATCTTTTTCAGTGCAGTAGTAGATAATGTTCAAAACCTATTTCCCAAGCTGTGGTCTTGAAGTTTGACTAGCAGTATAATAACATTGATAAAATAATAGAATACCAGAAAGTAGAGGTTTTATCAAATAAATCTGCAACTGGATGAATAAATGCTTTTCTGACAGGCAGGTAGTACCTCAGCAGTTTCAGAAGCTTTTTGAACAGAAGCATTTCAAAACCTGACAGAAAAATTAGTTTAGTTAATGTTGGAGATAGACAAAGCAAAAATTTGCTAAATGGTGCAGAAGATTTTGTTCATCATAAGCAAAATAACAGTCATACTGGTCACCATTATAGTACAGAAAACAAGGCAGTACTAATGGAAATGTATAGATGCAATGTGGGAAGTATATATTACTCAGTGTATGAACATACTCAGTAATAATAGAAATGAAATGTGAAAAGCTGAAATGCCAAGTCCTTCAGATAAGAGCTTGTCCCATAGAAATGGTGGTAATATTTCTCTCATATATATTACTTTTCCTTTAGGTATTCCTGTTCCTGTTAGAAGGGTCAGTGAAACCAGCACTGTAATATTTTGTTTACTTCCAGATGCACCCCAAATCTTAAGTTCATTACACAGCCTATGAAATCATTATAATTTTCACCTAAGAAATGAAGGGGCACATATTTAAGAACAGAAGATTTGTGTGGTAGACAATGCTATTTTCTTACTGAAACATTTATATATTCTCTTATCCCAGATATTTGTCTTTTAAAATCTCCAAGTTCATGTCATTGATGATTTTGAGCATCTGATTAAACAGGTAGTGAAAAATTGAAAGAGACTTTTATGTACAAAGCTGTATCACATCTGGAATTATATAGCCACATTACCATGGCACTCCATGTACTGTGAACAGTACAAGGCAATGAATTGTTTCAATTTTTCTTTTAAACCCTAGTGCATGCAGAAAAGCATTTGAACAGTTGAAATCTAGTTTATTACAAAATGAGCTCTGATAGGTAATTCCTTTAATATAGGGGGGTTTTGTCACCAAGCAGCACATAGTGAACAAACAAATGATTACTCAAGGCTTCACCTCTATCAGAGTGCGGAAATTAGATTTCAGACAGATGTTTTAAGCAGGTGGATTACAAATTTAGTGTTGAAGAACCAACGACATATGTCTCAAACACTAATAGGCTGGAGTCCAACAAGGATCAGTGGCAATAACACACTGTGACAAAAAAGAGGATGTGGCTGGAGAGGGAAGCCATATGGTTGTAGGATATCACTTTTTTGGGACAAATATCCTTGTTTTAGTTCCTGGAGACAAAGACAACACAGCGCAGGAGGATAGACCACCAAAGTCCCCTGAAAAGAAAACAAGAGACTTATGTCCAGGTTGGGGAAAACTTCTCTATAAAAAAATAACCCACAAAGCCCAGCTGTGTGAGTGCCAAATGAACACGCCAGCAGGACTGATGCTGGAGCCAGAACTGGTGCTCTCTCTCCCTTTCTGCCATCCTTTCACGATCTCTCTGTCTCTCTGTCTGTCTCTCTCATTCATCTCTCTCTTTCTCTCTTCCTTTAAGAGAGAAAGAGAGAGATGAATGAGAGAGAGAGAGACAGCGTGTTAGCCCCTGACCTCCTAGGATAAGCATGCAGCAGTGGATTTTGGATAAAGGGGTTCACTTTACCCCTCTATCCAAAACCCACTCCTGCATGCTTATCCTAGGAGGTCAGGGGCTAACACACCAATTTCCATGTCAAGTGTGACATTTACCAATAAAACTCTGCAAGCCCTTGCGATCTGTCTGACTTTTGTCATTCTTTCTGACCACAAACATCTACGAATCTTGCATTCTCCTTATGGCTGGGAGGCCACAGCTGCTATGACATGTTTTGGGATATGTAACGACAGCCTCAGATGCAAGAAGCAAATGCCTTTTTCCTTTTGCTTGACCTAATGCTCGCTGAAGTCAGGAGAAAATCTCCCATTAATTTCAAGTCATTATCAGTACCCATAAGGAATTTTTGCATTCTGAATTACTGTATTTAATTATTGCATATTAATTATTACTGTTGTTGCTACTCCTAAGGTCAGTAAACTTATGCATAGAACTTTTCAATGGTCAGTCACTAAAAAGCATAAGTGTTTTTAGGGTGACCAGTTAGAAGAAACACACTCACATTGCTGAAAAAGCATATTTTGGCAATGCTGATCAGATAAATATTATATTTAAAAGTGTAACAGGTTTACTAGCAGCAAAAAGGTTGAAAGAGGCTTTACATTAATTGAGGTATTAAATATTGCAGAGGTGATGACTCATTACACCCTTTCTGGCACAAAATATGTATCAGGAAAACACATGGCTATGTTTTGAAAGTCTTCAAAAGCCTTGTGGGAATGTCAGACCTCTTTTGATGAGGTCATTTTCTGCATGTTTAGTACATAGAAGTACTAAGTGCAAATGAAAGGAGTAGATACCAGTCCTATAGAGCATTTAGCCACAGCACAGCTGGCAAAAAAAAACCTATTTAGCATAGTTTGACTAAACTTTGGTTTTAATCTCAAGATGAGGAGTTCAAAAACAGCTCTATAAAATATTGTGACGGAAAACCATATGGAGTTCCGAGCTGCTGAAAAGCACAGCTAAAAATGCTGGCCTACAAAAAGCTGATTAGCCTTTAATTCTCTACAACAGCAGTGCCTTAAAAGTGGTTTTCAAAGTCAAGAGCTGCATTCAGGTTTATGGCAGCTAAGGGACCCCTTTTGGTTTGAGATGATGAAAAAGAATGGAGTCCCAGGCAAAAAAGATGTTATTAGTAGAGCTCTTTTTTAACATCTGTGAAAGCATACACAGAAAAGCTAATATCAACACAGGAAAAAAAAATTAACTATCTGTGTTATGCTATTTTCTTAATATTGAAAAAACACAGCAAAATCTCCACCCACCAAAATCATCTCTTGTCTCCCCAAATGGCTTCCTATGTACTGAAAACTCATTATAGTAAGAGCTGTGATAGGCAGTATTTAACAACTTCTAATTGGCATGCGTAAGCATAGACAGGGTTTTATTATATGAGTTCAGAGTCGGGTTCCATTGTACCACATTGTCTCTAGCTTTGGTGATCCTGATTGTCTGTTGTACATTAAAACAACTCCGTGATTGAGAGGCTGGAATTATGTTCTAAGCATTGCTCAGAGCATGACAGAATAAGAACGGAAAGTTGTGTTTCAGATCAACACTGATGAGTAGTTTATTAAAGTATGAACAACTGACTGCTAATAAGAACACAGCCATGGTTTCCTGATGAATATGAAGCAGTTAAATGAGTAATTCTCCTGTAAGTTTATACTTGGCATGGCTTATTCATTAGTCTGCAAGCAACTGCTTTTCTGCATTCAATATAAAAGGTCTGGGGAGTTAATAAAATGAGGGAAAATAAAAATAGCACAGAGCAATTCAAGCAGTGAAAGCTAAATTATACTCTTGTATATTTTGAGACTTTACCTGGTTGGTTGCACTCCAATCCCATTGACATCAATTGACATAGCTACAATATGTGTGGAAAACAGCACTGGAAGTGAAATTATGATATGCTACATTGATTTTGTAGAATGGCTGATAAAATGCTACAAATTGCATATTAAAATACTTGTATTTAAATAGTAAGAGAGGCCAGAAGCTGTAAATATGTGTTATTGTCACCATGAAATATTATAGTTAATGTTAACTTCTTAGCAAAATCTTTTGTGGTTCATGAGAGGTGTTTCAGATCTTATTATACTGTTCAGACACTGTCATATTTAGTCTTTTACCAAGAACAGTACAAAGATTTTGCTCCAAATTAAGTTGAGAATTTACTCAAGAATCACTGAGTTTACGGGGGGGTGTTATATGCCACTGTTTATTTGAGTTGTTATTCCAATTACTTTGCGGCCACATTCCCCAAAAAACAATGGCATGAGGGATCCTATGTGACTGGATTTTCCAGTCACATAGCTGTATTGAGAAGCCTCTTTCATATAGTGTAAACCCTGATCTAAAGTCATTGTAAAGGGGAACTGGAGATTAGGATGTCAATCCATACACTGGGATAGATACAGTCCTCAGGATAATACAGAAAGCACCAGGACAGCCATCAGTGAGAGCTCCAAGATAGAACACATTAAGGTGGATCCTCTGACTCTAAAATTATATGAGCAACAAGAGAAACCTAAGCCTTCTGAAGGTCTGAAAAGTAAAGTTGATTAAAACACCCTTGGGATTGCAAAATGTCACCTATAAAATGTAGCCCAGGTAAATCAGGAATGTGGGCAAGAGTAAAAGGAAACAAAAATCCTGCAAGATGGTTTTCTTGGTTTTCTTCTCTTCTTAATTAGATGCTTATGAAGGCCACTACTGTTATGATTTCCAAAGACATGCTAAGTATTTAAGAATAGATATTATAGTTTATTTTCTTTCCAACTCCATAAACAAAGCAGTGTAGGGATTTCTCACACAGGAATTTTCTTCAGCTACAGCAGAAGGATGTAGTTAGGTCAATATAGCAGTGACTGGTGATTGGTGTCTTACAAATACAGTTTTTCTCTAAAATAGGAGGGAGACTTCTGTCCCACTTGTTTGTTACTTTTAAAACGGAATACATTAAACTGGAAAAACATGTGCTTCATCCATAATACAGTACTGAGATTTTGAAACAATAGTGATTCCTATTCACAATTCATTTTTTGTAATTTGACTTTTGCAGGCAGATAATTCTTAAATCATTACACTTTGTCTTTCTTACATGGAAATGTAGCTGAAAAGATAGCCATGAAAGACCTCATCTACAAGTACTAGAACTGACAATTCATGTTTAAAAGATATTTCAAAATGTTCTAAGATTCATTTGCTAATTCAGAATGTATCTGTATGTACCATGAGATACATGAGCAATGTTTGTGCCCCAAATGTGGTACAATCTATAAATAAGATCTCCAAAGTACAGTCAAAATATTAAGGAAAAAGAAAAGACCTGATCTTGAAAAATATTTCTTTTGCGTTCTCACTGTTCACTCTACTTGTTTTTTTGTGGATCTCATTATTTTAACACTTATCTCTGCCAACACATGAAACTCATTTGTTCCTTAAAAAAAGCAGTAGTAGAGATTATGTTAAATGAAAGTGATGGATGTTAAAACTAGCTGAAAGAACAGAGCAATACCTGTGCAACAGTCACAATAGGGCTTCATGCAAATTTTCACCTTGGTGCAAGAGGACACAATATCATCAGCTTCCCTGACTGGCACCTAAGTGACACCACCTGTTCAAATACTACCACTGACAGAGTTCAGAAAAAGAAGAATGAATGTGTTTCTCTAATGGGCAGGCATTGCTTGCAGAAAGGGAAATTCCTTCATAGTTTTTAATAGCTAAATAAAAGAGCATCTAACTGGTATACGAGCATGAGACTGGTAATAACAGCTCATAATCTCTGCAATTCTACATGAATTTTTTTTTCCATGTGAGGGAATCTTACTCAAGAGCAAAACCATTCACTGATCACTTAGCACTGATTACTCATATCGGCAGTAAAGACAATTGCCTGGGATAAGGAATTTTTGTTTTCTGAACAATAAATTTCGATGTGAAAAGAAGTTGAAAAGGATTTGAGGGACATATCTCTAGCATGGGGATTTATAACATTTCAGATTCTTACCACTTTTCTGAGTACAATGTTAGAGAATGGCAGGGGTATAGGTCAGCAGAGCCTAATTTATATCTCTGTTTCTTCACAGGAATTCTGTTCTCTCACTTTAAATCACAGTAGTAGTTACACACACACACACACACACACACACACAAAAACCATTTGTTTTTTTCTTGCAGTAAGATTTCATTAGCCAAGATTAATGACCTAAGTCACAAAAAATCCAAATTTATTTTTGGAAAATGAAACTTCTATCCCACTTTCTTAACTCTGGTCTTACTGACATAAGAGAAGTTAGGGATCTTTCATTTTCTGTCTCCCCATATTTTTCCACATAAATTTTATTTCTAGCTATTTCTGATCCTCTGATCAGCTTTATAAAAGCTTTGCAGTCTTATCCTGACTTTCCCACTTCCTAGCTGTGTCGCTGCTCTTTGTGAAGAAATTTCTGCAGTTGCTTTCTATTGTGTGAGTGATCAACATGCTCAAACTTTCCCATGAGCTGTACTACTTCTTGGTCATCGCTGATCTACCAACAAAAACATCTCATCTTTTAAATTCAGCTCAGAGAATTTTACTGAGCTGATGTGGTAGCTGTGAAGAACAGTACTTTGCAGCTATTCTTTGTGCCATTAATAGCTTTCCTCAAGGTTTAGTAAATGAATCACGGTGTGTTCTAGTAGTGACTCAGAAGTCATCCCACATCATTACACTATTCATTGATATTTGATGTTTAATCTATATATGATTTTTTTAAAATTAAAAAGCTGGTCTAAGGAAGCAGGAAAATGCCTACTCTAAATCACTTGACAGAAATCTAGCATTCTGAACCTTAAAAAAGTTTTTTCAAATTATTTTTTATACCTTCCTGGACTGAAGTTGTATTAACAACATTAATATCCAGAAGTGATAAACGTGATTCAAAAGTATGTTAAAAAGAGAATGAGATATATGTAGGGTGAAACATTAACAATTCAGCAAGCAGCTTTCATATGCAAAACAAAAAGAGAAATCTTTTTTGTTGCCTGTTTTGTAAGAAGACAGGCAAGAAGGTGATAGAGTCCAAACGTTGCTTTTGTAGAACACTAAAATAGGTACCTTAAAGTTTTAGATATTCTCTAATTACAGACAGCAAGTCATCCATTAAAAAAAATATAAAACCTACAAAGCTGACACTTATTGTTTGCTGCAAATATTGTATAACTGTGTATATAGGTTTAGATTTAGACAAGATGTCTCTCTGAGTGTCAAGGTATCTGGAGAATGATTTGGGCAAGATCAAGACACTTCTGTCTAATAGGTCATTCTACAAGACTTAAAAGAGATTCTTACTGTTTGTTTTATACTTGTGGAAAAGCTGAGGTTGCATAGGCATGGTGTTTTCCTTATTTATGTGGGTTTCCCCTAAATTATGCAATGACAGAGATTCCAAAACTACCTCTGACCTGATTTAAGATATCCGCAATGAAGAATTGTTTGGAGATGCTGATTTGTGCCTCAGTGTAGTATAGCTGTGTTAGCATATCTCTGAACCCCAAATAATAAGCCCTGCTTTTCAAAAATATGGATTTAGGCTCAATTATATGTTGACAAAACTGTGTAATTTTCAGTTTGGATAAGTCCCAGCTAAAGCCAACTTGGAGCTCTATGGATCATTGTATAGCCCATGCTGCAAACAGAAATATTACTAGCACTGCTGAACTGAGCATTACAGCTGGAAATAGTAGTAAGTGGACACCAACCACTACAAGAACAACAGAATTTTTTGGACTAAAAAAACACAACCAGTCTAGGTGCAGCCAAATAGATATTCCATGTCTTAGGTACAGGGTATATTCTAAGAATTAGGTAGTATGCTGCAATTTTTTAAGTACTGTCATGAAGAATTGACACAGTGAAAGGAAAGTGATAGGTGAAAAAATGCTAGTGTTCCCTCTTTGGTAAATCATAAAAATAACAGTAAATAAATAGAAGTAAATGTGTAGATGACAAAGATAAGTTTTGTATGCAGCTGTCACTCTGCAACCTTGCCTTTTCCTTCCAACAAGAGGGACTGCACGCAGATTTTAAAGGATTAGACCATTCACTCTTCAGAGGTTATGAAGGCAGAAAACACTTTTACTGGAGTTTAGTAGGATGGCTGAAGAAAATCTTTGTATAGGTGTTCTAGGCCTTTGTAAGTCTGCAATTTTACAGTGCTCTGTAGTCAAATCAGAGATAATTTTCTGACTACTACTTAGCTTATAAAAGTCATAACTTGTTCCAATCCTAACAATATGCAAGTGTACAGATTCCTAGAAATTATTATCCTTCAGTGCAGGATCTACGAGACCAGTTGTCTAAATATGAAATGAGGGGTTTTTTTGTTGTTAGTTTTCTGCATAAAGATGTTATAATGAGCTGTCAAAAAGACTTGTTCACTTGTTTCTGTTCACAAAGATAATTTATGGAGTTAGTAGTAATAGACTGTATTTTGGAATTATAAAACTCATTAAAAACAAAAGAGTAAACAGAGCAATAGTAGATTTGCTATGAACTCTTAGAAAAGTTTATATCCTCTACAAGGAAGATGATATTTCATAAAGATTGTCTCAGGCATACAATGGTACTTGTAAAAACCCATTCATTCATATTCTTAAATTTTTGCAAAGAAATCTGTAATAATGATCACTCTGAGAGCTGTGAGTATAGGAAAAAATTTTATATCCTGTATTACTTTGATAAATAAGGAGAAAATGTTCCAGGCTAATACTGCCATTGCTAATACTGCTATTGTGATCTTACCTGGATAACCTTAAATGATCCTTCTTCATCTGTAACTAAGGTCTCTATCTGCTTAGCAACAATAAAGGTGACCACACTGAGGTTAGGCTGTCTTTAAGCAAAATTAACATAAAGACAGAAAGAGAGAAAAAAAACACTTTAATTTAAATCATAACAGCATATGGTCTTATATTGGTTATTTGAGGTTAATGAATATTTAAAATAATAATAATAACTAAGTACATGAGATTCGACATTAAACTATCAGTTTGATATCAGTTGTGAGTTAAAACTAAAAGAGCTCATACTAAATAAAGATTTATTTTGTTGTTAAATTAGTTCAAATCATTTGATGTGAATTATGCACACTCTGAGCTTAAGCAGCACAGACAAGCCCTGAATGGATCCAGTTTTGCAGCCCTTTCTCACATAAGCAATGTGAGAGAAAGCAACCCCTATTTATTCCTTTTAAGTAAACTTAAGTTTCTCACTGGACCTCTACATGTTAATAAAGTTCATAGGATCAGGACCCCTTATACTAATACAATATGAGCAGAGAAATGTAAAAAATTTATTCTATTGGAGTTGAGAGACATTACAGTGCCAAATGGACAAAATTCTCAGAACAGAAATGTGATGTCACTTTATCAAAACTACTGCCAGCTCTAATTGCAGATCCCTGTTAGGAAGTTGGCTTAAAAGCATGCACTTGATGATAGGTGGCTATCTATGCAGACGTGTATCAGCACTTTTAGCTGGTTTTGTATACCAAAACTAATTTGTTTATGTAAACACCAGCCTTATTGCACAGCACTGAAATGACAGCTAGCCAGTAATACACATTTATTTTTTGACTATCAGAGAAAGGATGTTTGTTACTTATTTTGAAGAATGGCATTTGTGGTTCTATCAAAATAGGTAGATCAGCAGCATATATATATATATACACACACACACAGACACACATATATATATATATATATACACCCCTGAAAAACATTATTTTTCCACAAATTGTACTACATTGACGTGAGAGAAAAGTAGGACAGATTAAGCATCATGTACCACTCATTTTGTAGAAGATATCATAAGATATCCTATTCACGTGGGTTTTTCTAGATGCACAGTTTATGAGCAGATGTATGTATGTAAATGATAAAGTTAAAAAAAATGCAGTTATTGTACAGAGTCAGCATTGAAAAGTTAATTTTCTGAAAAATTTGGACTTTGAAGCAACTTTAACATGGTTGAAGAATGGATATAAATGAAATAGATTAGTCAGAACCTGATTTATATTTTCATTTATGTCAATGGGCATTGAACATATTAAGTGTTTCCAGAATTGATTTCCAGCTGTAGTCACTGCCTTGCATGATAAATACCTCATTTTCCGCAAGGCTTTCAAGGAATTCCAAGTTCAATAAAACTTCAGTTCCCAAGGTGGAACCCATCTCTCATTTCGGTCCTGGGTTAAGCATTTTCAGTTTAGGCTTTTCTGCAGCCTGTTAATGTTTCTTCATGTTTTCATATGCTCTCCTAATTGAGGGTCATACCAAGTTTGGTTGTTTTCCAAATTATCTTTAACAAGCAAAACTCAACTGTACTCACATTGTTTTTTACCAGATACAAAGAAATGAAGAGCATCATATTTCCTCTAAAGAAAGGGTTTCCAGATATTTTGCAGGCAATTCTACTTCTGTTACTTTCTCCATATCTTTCTGCTGCTTTCCACTAATCAACCCCAACCCGCCATCCCTTTCTTCTGCTCTGATGCTGCTCATCAAATTCCTTGCATCTTTATCCTTGTGACAGTTCCAACTCTTGAATAAAACATAAGCTAATAAACCCAGGAGAAAACCTGGGCTGGTCCCATCCCATACGTTTAGATTGTCTTGCTAGTGAGAAATCAGTCTTTGTGGTTCAAAACTCTGTTTCACACCATGATTGAAACATCACCAATGTCTGCTTTTCCAGGCTCAGACTTCAGGTCTGAGACAAATTCTTTCAGACATGTTTGCCACTAGTGGGGAGAATGTGCATGAGTCATTTACTTTCTCCACATATATGGCACCCTATGTGAAACATCATTTTATGAAAGCTAGCATAACAGAGTAGTCCATCATAATCCACTCAACTCAAAGGATGCAAATTCAAGAGAGAGACTGGGTTGATTTCTCATGATGTTGGTGTGTATGCACTTGGTTTCTTACAGGTGGAGAGCTTATGCACCTATCTGTAGAACTGCGTGAGAAAACAGCCTCTGTTGTGTCTCTCACGACAGAAAAAAGGACATGCACTATTTATTTAGAAAGAGATGGGACTAATATGTTATCTTTTCATTCTTAAACTATTTTATTATAGTTAGTTATAGTTTGTTATAGTTGTAGTTAGTTATAGTTATAGCAGGCAGAAAGGTATCTATCCTTTCTTCTTCCTGTCCTAGAGACTGGGCTCATGTTCATCACCTTATTTTGTGCTGCTAAGCTGGAAATTTTTTTCTTGTGTTTACATTTTGGACATGCAGTCAATATCACATTTCACAGAAAAGTCAATAATACTTACACAGGACAGTGCATAGCTAGAGGGTAAAAAATGTAGTTATATAATATTAAGGAAGCGTCATCTTTACTAATTAATGTATCTGTAGTTGTAATGAGAAGAGGATCCTGCAGTTCACTGGTGCAACAATGTTTAATTAGTATTTATTCCTACCTTTCCCAATGACCAATTTAGCCAGTTAGAATGATATGATCTTCCCAGAAATGAGAATCAGGAATTAGCTGGGTTGGAAGGCACTGGAAATAGTTGCTGAACTAGATTTCTTGAGGTTTCTGTTTTCAGAGTTACTGAGGTAAGCATGCCATAACTCCTGCCACAGAGTTATGTCCTTCAATACAGAGTATCATAAAGGAAAGGAATCTGGCCTTGCATATTCTGATGACACCTCAACACTCTTTACTTCAGTGGCCACTTTTTTGGTACTTGTGGCTATGATTTCTTTTACATATTATTGGTTTAATTAAAAGATTTCTAAATACAATGGAGTGGAAAAAAAACCTGTTTAGCTTGCAGGAGTTCAATTTATTTTCTTTTAATACAGCTGATGTGGAACTTTTGATTCTTCTTCAATAAGTACATAATTCTTGAATCCCATTATCTCAAAGTAGCTTCACCTGAAACAAGCTGAAAAAATTATTTTCCTCAGGTCTGTTTGGAACTTGGTTTAACCACTGGGGTTTTTTTCTGCAAATTGCAAGGAACCTTTCAATGATCATTGACCAAACAGGGAGCAGCCATGTAAGTGAATCAGGTGTGTGTGTGTTTCTTAAGTTTTACTGCAAATATTTCCCACGCACCTTGGTGGGCCAACATCATCCCGAATTTAAATTTACCAAGGTCAGTGAAGTTCTACCAAAGCATAAATTGGCTTATTAATTTTTAACAGTGCTAAAGGAAACACTGCATTTTTAAACTCCAGCTCTTTTCTTTCAAAAGGAAAAAACAAAAAAAGCCAAACAAGAAATATTTATATAGAAAGAATATTGAAGCATCACCTAGTTAGTAAACTGCACACTGGTGTGACAGTGGGCATGTTCGCTAATGTAGTTTTAAAGTGTTTGGAGAATGTACACATATTGCTGAAAGGGGTTTTGGCACTGTCACTTGATGTCTGGATTGCAGCAAGCATTTATTTTATTGCTGACAAATAGAAAGCATGTGTTTGGCATTATTTATTGTTTTCTGTGGAGCATATGTCAAGGTCTGAAAGTGTGTATTTCCCTAGGCACGTACCAAGTTTAGTTGCTATAATTAAGTTGCTAATATCTGGCACGGTAACCAGTTGGTGGGGTTTGATTTGACAGTATGAGAGATGAGCTGGACACCTCTGGAAGTTGAGGAGGAGACACTCAGCAGTACTCTGAGATAAATACTGACATTTTCTCAATGATACAGATCACGCTTTCTAAAGTAGTCACTAGTTCTGGTCTCTTCATTTCTTGGTGAAAAAACCAGAAAATGTCCATCAGTAACCACACTTGGCTACAGCTGTTAAAAATGTTACCTTGGCTACAGCCCTGAAAATTAAGGGATTTTTTTTAAATTTTAGGAATGCAATCAAGGTTTGAAAAGTTGCTATACAATTTTCCCTTAAAATACTAATTTCAAAATTTTCCCCTCTGATTCTGAAATTCCTGGAATGGCTAGTCAAATCTGAGCAAGTCTGTCCCATGAGAAAATCTCACAATTCAAAATTATTCCAACTTTGCATCGGAATGAAAACAAATTACCTTGAAGCTTTGAAGCAAATATTTCCAAGTGAATTATATTTTACTTCATTTTTTATTATCACCTTTGGTTATGAATATATATGTATGAATTATAGAGAATGTCCTAAAATGCAAAATCAAAATTATTTCTTACATTCAAAATAGCATATGACATACTTGAAATTTCAGGTAGATAAGAGTGCTTCTACAAAACAGTTATTTTGAGAATTTTCTTTCAATGAAAATAGCATTACACAGAAATTTGGACTTATGGTAGTATTTTGCTATGAAAATGAATGTGGACAGAAATTTGGATTTATGGTAGCATTTTGCTATGAAAATGAACGTGGACTACATATTCAGTACTATGGAAATTAGCAGGTTATAAATGTTATACACACAATGAAATGTGCCGTTAAATGCTAGACTTTAAGAATTTTTCTTTGTCTCTTTGTTTCTTCATAATGTTCCAAGGAATTCAAAATACATAAATATGCAAATGAAAATTTTCATTAGCTTGACAAAATAATCATAGTGGTTGAGAAGATCAGAAAGCCCCTATTCAGACTCTGTTTTTCATATA
This sequence comes from Rhabdornis inornatus, assembly GCA_013397075.1. NCBI lineage: Eukaryota > Metazoa > Chordata > Aves > Passeriformes > Rhabdornithidae > Rhabdornis > Rhabdornis inornatus. The sequence continues at coordinate 2,247,090 of VWZS01007209.1, forward strand.
CAAATTACAAACATTTCATGTAAATCAAAAGACAAAAATGAAGGATGTACTCCTAGGCTGCAACTATACTACTACATAAAACAGGCCAGCGAACAAGTCTGTGGCCCTGGGGCAAGCAGCGTGGCACAGCTTGCCTCTGTACAGCTGCAGTGCTCATTGTCAGGGGCCAGAGCATCCCAGGGACATGGTAAGCAGCATGGATGATTGCAAATCAGTACTCCAGCCTGTGACCAAGGTCTCATTGAAATACAGAATGGGTTGGAAGGGACCTTACAGATCATCAGGTTCCATCCTCCCTGCCATGGTCAAGGACGTGTTCCACTAGAGCAGGTTGACCAAAGCCCCATCCAAGCTGGCCTCGACTCTGTATTATTGACTAGCAGAAACATTGCTTCAGTGACTCTTGAAAATTTAACTCCACAATAAGGACATTGGTACAGAGAGCTATAGAGGCTCAGATAGAATGTTTGATAGTCTATATTAAAAAACAGCAACAACAGCAAAATTATTTAAAAGACGGGAGCTCTATTAGTATCAATATCATTAGATATTAAATGAAAGAAAATATTAAAAATGTGTCTGTAACCTATGCTTCACTAGGAAACAGTTTGGGGATGTGAATAAACTACACTCTACTATTGTACAATGAGGAAGTAACAGGTAATGGTTTTCAAAACTGGAATATGGAGTTATGTTCCCAGAAGAGAAGTAAGTGACCGCAGGACAGAGATCAAAAATGTGACTAAAACCTCTTACCTCCTGTTTCCAGTTACAGTGTGTTTTGAAGTGTGGGAGAGTTTGCCTCATCATGTCATTTTTTGTCCATGATGGCCATGGCATTGCTCCCTATTTTGTCTGATCCTTAATTTTGTCATTTCTATACTTAGTTTTCTAGGAAAGAATCTTTCTAGTTTTTCTAGTCTTTTTTAGTCTTTCTGGGGAGAATAAATTGATTGGAGGGAATACAGCAGTGGAAAGTTACCTGGCTAATTGTTCTCAGCAAAAAATCTGGATGGCTTAAGCAGAATTAATGGTTTGAATGGTTAGAGGATGGACACTGTTCCTTCCATGGTGCTGTTAATCAGTAGAAACCATTTCATACACAGATCCAGGACTATGAGAAACTTAGGTACTACTTCAAGACATGTCAGAAAAAGCAGTCCACACGTAAACAGATGAAGTCTTACCAGTGAGCAGTCAGAAGAGGTGACCTGTGGACATAATGTACAGCCAGCACTATGAATTACTATGGGGCAAACTCAGAGTGGGGTATAGGACTTGGTCTCTATTTCATCAAGAGATATGCTCCCTTCATCTTAAGGTGAAGTAAATTGGACGTGGCTATTTTTTTCACAATATATAGGTAACTGGGTCTTGCACATTAGGAAAAAAATTCTACACTGGAAAGGTGGTCAGACATTGCAACAGGCTGCCCAGAGCAGTAGTGGCATGACCATTCCTCAAAGTGCTCAAAAGACATGTCTTGGTAACACGGCTTAGAGGCGAACATGGTGCTGGGTTAAAGCTTGGACTTGGTGATCTTAGAGTTTTTTTAGCATTTAACATTTCTTTGAATTTATATAAATCCCATTTATAAATAATAAATCTGTTACCATTAACGACCATTGACCTTTTTTAGCAATTATTTTTACGACCAGCATCTGCTAAGCTCTATCAAAAGGAAGCCAAAAGAACTCAAAATAATTGAGCACTCCGAACAAGAGTTTTTTCCTTTAAATATTTGCAGTGTTATCAGTCTCATTAACATTTTCCATCCACTCTCACTCCTGGTGCCCCTGGGCTAAGGTGCTGTTATCTGAATTAGCAGGGCTCGAACAGGTGTGACCGAGGGCAAAAAGTAGCCCATTCATTCCACAGTCTGTGCTTCTTTGAGGATCCCCAGGGAACATATTACTGGGAGCGGGTATTTGTGGTGCTTAGTAGTTTCATGTTCAAAGCTGAATACAATATCTTACTGTGTAACTCTCCTAGGATTAACACTTTGATTAAATCTGAAACTGGACATGCTTGCCCAGGAAGAATAGGGAAGAGTTTGCTTTGTGTGCCTGTGCTTCATAAACTTAGAGGGAGGCAGAGTAATTTTCCTGGGCTACTGATTGATCTGACGGGTACACACTGTTTGCCCCTTTCCTAGCAACATGTGACTGTTTTCATCTGAAAGCTATAAACTCTGAAAATGAAAGCTCTGCCCAAAATTTATTGAAATGTGGACTAACAATTTATGTCTCATTTCTGCTGCTCCAGGTGGAGCAGTGCCTGAGAAAAGACAGTTGAATTTCACCCACTGCATACTGCCAAGCTGGAGATGCCGGTCAGAAATATTTTGGCAAGTGTGCTGCTTATCGTGATCCAGAAGGCATTATAACACAGTCAAACTGCGGCTGTGAACACAGGAGTCCAGCTCTGCAGAATGACATTGTGAGGCCACCATTCCAGTGTTTAAAAATTCCTGTCACACATAGCCTTATCAGATGGCCTTATTTACATTCAGCTACAGGTGTCTTTACTCATACTGCATGACTAAGGTGGGTGGAGATACCTACAATAAAGACCTTTTCTTCATTCACTTCCAAGAGCTGCAACATACAACTTTAGCTGGGCAAAGCAGTCTGGGTTAGGGGTTCAGAAGCATTTCCCACTGGCTTAATTGCTCCTTGGTTGCAGCTGATAGGAATTTTTAAATTTTTGTGAACTCTTGAAAATCTCAATATTTCAGGGTTTAGTTTTTTCTATGCTCAACACTTAAATCTGCTTGCTGTGTCCAGAGTTGTTCTACTTCAGCTAACTTTCAGATTTCATGAGCATAAAGACTGAGGAAGCCTCCTTTCCTAGGAATTTATGTCTTGTCCTTTGGTACTTCTACAGTAAGGTGTGAAGCTTCACACATCTGTATTCGCACAGCTTTCACATGGACAGACTTTATTGCATCTAATAAAGATTGGACTGTAGGTTCTAATGTCCTCATGAAATTCAGGCGAACAATGTATCTCAGTCGATGTCCTCTAAAGTGAAAGGCACTGGATGCATCTCAGACAGTGAGGGCAGTGTGCCTTCCATTCCCTAGGAAGCCAGACTAAGAAAAAGCGTTTAGGGAACATGGGACACATTTAACTTGTTGCCCAGTATTTAAGAGCTAAATCAAGGCTTTTAAATTCCATGTGGACCTAATGAGTGCTTGTAGGTTCTTCAGGTGGCTCACATGTACTGTTGGACAGCTGCATAGAAGAATAGTGGGAGAGGAATCAAAGACATTGTATATAAATGAAGTGATGTCTTCTGTTCAGCTAATGAGTCATTTTTCCTCCAGACCCCATCCTGCAGGTTTCTGTAGAACAATATTGCTCGTGTTTTCCATAGCTGCCTCAGCACCTGGTTTTGTGAACCCTGAATGTTTCTTTTCACTGAAGCAGAACTATAGGAAATTTCAGAATAAAAGAATTTTATGTAAAGGAGGTGGGGAACGGGAAGAAGAAGAAGAAAAGAAAAAAAATTGAAGTTTCATGTAAGATAAGCACTGCTTGTGCATTGAATTTGAAGCAATCTATTTCATATACAGATCCTTGGTTTTGGCTTTGGTCTTCCTGCTCCCTATCTCAGCTCCCCAGGCATACTCAGAGCCAGCATCTCACATTTCCTGTAATCAGCTTTGGTAGATCATGCTCATGGCTTGCACTGCCACTGACAGTTTGTTTGCTGATTTTTTTTTTGATTGCACGTGAGATATTACTCATCAATATGACTAGTCAAATGATTTAACAAATGAAGTATATTCCAATGAACACACACTGATGCTTCAGCCTGACTAAGGCAGCTGTCAGGGATGGCAACAGCTGCTGATTCATGAAAGGAATGGAAATATTTCTTTGTTAAATTGGAACACATCCAGCAAAATCTGTCTTAAGTGGAAATGAGTGACTATAGCTGTGCATCAAATAATCCCAAGTGGAAGTTTGAGGGTGGGGAGGAATTCTGCAATTGCAGAAATCTGTTTTAAACAAAATGTTGTAAAGAAAGGGAGCGTTGATTTTTTAATTTTATTTCCCAAGGTCTGTTCAAAAGCCAATGAATTTGACACAAATCCCAATACAGGCAGGTGCTTCTGCTAGGAAAAAAATTCTGCATACAGGTCCCCATTGTCTTCTGTATAGGTCAGTTTTCAACTTAGTCTTTTTAGGTTTTGAGGTTCTGCTAATTGCAGTATATATAGGTATAGTATCCTGCTAAATGCTGTTTTTTCCAAATCCCTCTTTGCATTCAAACGGATCCAAACTCTGCAATTCACATCAGCAACAAGCAGTGTGGACCAGTATATGCCATGTGAGGGACTTGATACCACCTCTGTGATCACACAGCAAAGGCTTTCAACATCAGGCCCACCAAAATTCTTGGACCTTCTACAGAGCTTCTCATTATGGAACATATTTCTCCCAGTTCAACAAATTCTCCTACACAAACTATAAAGACAAAACAAACTAATCATCATAAGTCTGAATAACTTTGCTCAACAACTCAGTAAAGGATGAGGACATTCAGACCCCATTCACTCTCCCAGATGAAAAATATCTTCCATCACTAATGTCTCAGCCCTGAACTTCAGAGTATATTTATAAAATAATTTTGTGAGTCTAGACATTAAACTCACAAGCTCAATGCATATATTTGTTTCATTATACATATTGATTTCTCCAACTAACCACTTCAAACGTGTTATGTCTTTAAAGCATCTGTTCTTTGCACTAAGGATGTCAAGCCCTTTTTTTTTCTCATATAATATGATTAATTAGAACAGTAGAATTTTGTTGCTGTTGTTATTATTATTATTAATGCTGAAACTGTATTTATCACTGAAATTTGCTTCTTGAACTGAAGGCTTGTCTGAAAGTTAGTGCTTCTTTTTCAGTCAGTTTTATAAAAGATATAATGTACCACAACATTATTATCCTATTCTGTGCAAAAATCATCATTACTACTGATATAGTAATACTACTTATGCATTTCTTTTCCACACAGTAAAATATAAGAGAACTTAATAATATTTCATTCAGAAATGTCCACCTTTAGACGTAATCATTAATGAGGTTCCACACAAAAAACTTAATTTGAAAAACTGGAGGTTCCAGAGATAAACAGTAATTTAAAAATTTAGTTCAATTTGTTATGTTTATTCTATGTTGTCATACAGGAACACACGCACATTCAACAAAGTTGAAAAAAACCTCATGTTTTCTGAAACTGTAAAGTTTTTCAAAGCTAACCTAATTTTGTAGTTGCTGCATAGAGTAGATCCAAGTCTCTTACTGTTGATAACATACTTCCTCCTACATCAGCATTCTCCATAGATTGAATAATGGCTCTTCAATTACTTCTCCTGGGAGGATTCCTTCTGCACATCGAAAAGAAGTGTTTTCCTGTTTATGTATTTTTTATTTTCCCATACAATATTTTATAGTGTCTGAGGTATGACAGAGTTTACATAGAAGGATGCAAAAACCCCTGAATGAAAACTCTGGGTTGCAAAACATCATTTCTGCTTGCCGGAAGAATTACATTCCTTTGCTGTTGGGCTATTTTTTTTTCCTAGAGCTAAGAAATCTTATTTCATGACAACTATGTGAAGAAATTGGGGGTGTTTCCTGCAGAAAGATATAATTCTCTACCAGGACATATATTTGAACTTGATATTTTTAGGTCTGTTTCGATTTTGCAAGGCATTCCCCTAAGCAGGTTGGTTAATCTGTCCTGCAGAAATTGTATGTGTTGCCAAGTTTCTGTTTAAACAGAATATGAGATTACTTTGTGAAAAGTAAAATGTAAGGAACAACCTTTTGCAAGAGGATTGCAAAGTAAATGGTTGGTGCTTAAATTCTGTCCAGTAAATGAAAATTACAAATTGTCCTAAAGAAGATAAATACTTTTTTAGAAGAAGAATAATATATTAATAACCTATTTCTATTATCTACTCAATATATAGCTGCCTGTTATAATGGTGTCTTTACTGTTCAGTTATTGAACTTCAGTTGGCAGATAGGCAAAAATTATATCACTCCATAAACCAGTTCTGGAGTGGTAAACCTTTATCATAATGAGCAGACCAGTTGCTTGGGTAAATCTTTTACAGAGGGCATTTATTAGCAGAATAATCGTAATAATAGCATTTGAAGAGAATTAAAAATTTCATTGTCTCTTTGAAGAGTCATTTCACCTTTCAATTGTTCTTCAGTGGGATGAATTGAAGTCTTTTAAATATATCAATGATATGGACCTGGTATTATTTCTATAATAGGAACAAAATAAGCTCTAGATAATAATGAAAACTAGATATTGCATATAACAGACTGGTTTTCTTTTAAGATGATGGAGGAAAAAATATCCCAAGGATTTGGTCTTGCTCTGTGTTGTCACTGAGCAATTTCTCATTAAGTTCTGAGGACATGCAGTCAAGACTTCAATAAATAAAAGCCAGTATTAAATAGCCCCAGTGCTATATTCAACTTATTTATTAACCAACATAGAAAACAGCTTTCTGTAGGGTAGGGTACAGCAGAAAAGTAATAGACGCTAAGTGAAAGACTCACCTTCTTTGTGACACAGGTGTTTCAGGTGCGAAGGGCAATGTAGTGCTCAGCCCTACTTGCTGTCTGACTTACATAATGTTTTCTTTCCTGCAGACTCCTTGGTGGTGGGCAGCAAAAGACAGAACAGTTCTCCACATCTCTACATTGACGCTGCTTAAAGATAAAACATATTTTAATTTTTGCTCACCTTTCTTTCCTCCTTCCTTCCTTCCTTCCTTCCTTCCTTCCATCTACAGCAGTCTCTTTTGTTCAACATTGATAGTACAGGCTTCACTTCTGTTTTATTACATATAGAAACCATGAGGTGCCTCAATTAGGAGTACAGTCGTGTCAGATGACTTCCATGATCAATAGAGAGAAGGAGACAGCAATCTCACTATAGAGACCTCGATTACCCTCTGGAGGACACAGCCTTTCTCCAGCCATGACAGAGGGAGCCACGGATGACCCCACACCATCAGGTGCTGAGAGCTGGGCTGAGGAGAATGAGCTCTGGTGCCACAGTGTTTTCTGAAATTATGGGGAATCAAAGTTAGGTCATCTCTCCTTGATGTGACTGGTTTCGTTTATGAGTATCTCCATGTGAGGATTGGCAACAAGTAAGGTCTCAAGAGCAGCTGAATAGTTCAACTATTGCACATTAGTTATCAGCTTCTAGACCAGATTTTCTTCAAGTGTTTAAAAAAAAATAAAATAATTGAAAGTAAATAATATAGCTTTCATTTTTGTTGGCATCTCATTCTTCTCTTTCTTTCCATTTCCCATTACTCTTTTTTCACACATTTTTTCTCCCCTGTCTATTTTAGAGCCATTTCAGCAAATACAGGTCTTTATCTTTTGAAAGTTGTGAGGGAAAATAAATGTGCCAGAGTGGCATAAACAATCTTTTCCAATTTTAGCGAGAATAAATTTTCACTCTTTCTGTGTTTTAGCAGAATTACAGTGACAGACATTAGAGACAGAAAAATAAATCCTCCTCCTTAGGTTGACATTTATTATGCCCTTGGTCTTCTAAAATCATTGCATACTAAAAAGCAGATCGTTAGTATCATATGACTTAATATATATCACACTTCCAAACCAAAATGCCTTTAGACACTGAATCAATGCCTCTAGGAAAAGAAAGCAAAAGCATCTTTGTCATGAATTAAGAAAAGGACAAGGAGAGATTAAGAAACAGTTCGAAAAAACTATTTGATTCATAAGGCTGAAATAATCCAGCCAGACATAGATCCAATACTTCCTCCACTGTGCAACAAAGTTTTCAGATACTGTGAAAGACATCTTCATATTTTGGAAAGCCTTTTTGTTAGGTTAATGCTGAGTGTTTATTTCTTTCTGCAAGACACAGTAACAGTCCAAAGTGCCTTAACCAAATGGAAAGAGACTGTCAATCTAAGAAATGCCATAAGACCAAAAGACTGACAGGCAAACACCCTTGTTCATCTAAAAAAAATATTAAAGTTCAACAAAATATTAGATGGCATTTTATCTGACTGTGCATTGCAGAGGAACTGTTTTTTTCATCGGACGTTTATACTGGCTCTGTGAAGTAATCCCTTCATCATCACTGCATGCAGCACTTTCAACATTGTCAAATATTCTATTTGTAAGATAAAGTAGTCAGCTGCTTAAGCATAATGTTCTCCTTTTACAAATACTTGTAGATTTATATTAATTAGGAAAGTATTATTTATGTATTCATTATGAAAATGTTTTTCAAAACTGTTTTTTGATAAACAGAAACTCATTGTGTAAGCTACTTAGATAGCCAAAACTAAAACAGCTTCCTAAAAGTGTTTCCCAATATATGGCTGCCTGGATACCATAAAAATAGTAAGAAATATCAATTAAAGATAAAAATTCTTTTTTTTTTTTTTCTCCTAAACCTGCAATTTATTTTGTTGAGTTAAATATTTCTTTGTTGTCACTACACCAAAAAGACATGCTTCTTCACTGTTGATATGAGTGACTCCTAGCCACTCCAATCATTTAAATAAAAATTTCATGGAAAAATATATGTTTTGGTACATTAGACATTTACCAGCCTAGTGTTAATATTTTGGACCCACTTTAGTTTCTTAAATGGTGATACATATTTGAATTTCAGAGCTGAAGCTGTTTAAACAACATTTATGGACAACAGAGATGCAATCCAGTCAGCAGATTCTGAAGACTACTTTTTTCCTGTTTTTTTTTTGTTTTTTTTTTTAATCATTATCAATTTAATGCAATATAACAACTCTCTTTTCTTAAAAAGTCGTGTTGATATTTCCTGGCAAAAACATTATAAAAGGCAGTCTAGACTTTGGTTATCTTTTAGCACTAATCTGTCATTCTCACAGCAACCCATGCACTATCTTCATTTATTTATTTACAGAACTACATACGAATGAATCTAATCAAATAAAATACGCTTTTCTCAGTTAGGGAAAAAATGAAGAAAGCTGAAATTTTTTTCACTTAGGAAATTCTGTTCTAAGAAGAAAAACTGTTCTAAGAAGTCATGCATTCTGCCCATCTTTTCAACATCCTACTACTTTTTTTGTCTTATGGAAATCAGTAAGAAAGAGCAATTTTTCTATATATAGAGGTCACTATTGACTTAAACCAGAGACTTTAGAGAAAAATTACAAAGGGGGAAACTGTGGCTTTTGAGAAATAACAGTCGATATAAGTTTATTTTTCTATAATTATATTCTTTCACAGCATTTACTCCTCCTACAATCACGTGCGAAATAGAGGTATTTTGCTGCAAAGTTGATTGAACTTGGCTGAAAAACCATATTTTGTGGGTTCAAATGCTATGGAACTTTCAGGGACGAGAGTGAATGCTAGCAAAAAGAGTGGTAGTTACTTTGGTACAAAACATTTATATTACATGTTAGAATAATTTATTTTCCTTGGGCAAATGGCTGGAGCATGTATTCTACAAGAACTTGCTGGTGATGCTTTATACAGTTTGATGCTGACAATTTTAGCCATTTTTATACTTGTGCTGGAAGGATCTAGCTACCGGAACGCCAGATCAAGTTTCTCAGCTCAACAGCACTATTCTGTAAAATCATTTATAACACAGACCATCTCTGTATATGCTGGCCACAGATACATCCTGCTAGCAAGAAAAGACTTCCTTTTAAAATGTTTCCAGTACAAGTATAGACCAAGATTTTTTTTTCCCCATTCAGATTACAACTAGAATTTATTTTTTTTTTAAGGAAGTAACCTTCTTTTTCAGAACCACCTTGGTCAGAATATATTAGAATGGGGCAATATTCTTCAGCATTGGATCATTATGCTCTGAGGAGAGGTTAATGGGTTGTCCTATACTTGAAGGCCAGTTTCAAGCATTTTGAGATCTGTCCTTTTTAATGTCACTGTCAGAGGCACAGAGGAAGTGAAAGACTATACCTGAATCCAGCTTGCAGATGGCAGCAAACTGGGGGTATCAGTCAGTATCAGCTGAAGGACAGAGACATCTTTCAGAGGGACCTAGGCATGGTGAAATATTGGGCCAACAGGAGTCAGGCTTTTCACAGTGCTGTGTGGTGGGAGAATGAGGGCAACAGGCTCACACTGAAACAAACAGCATGTAAAGAGAAACTGGATATAAGCACAGCAGCTGGAGGGTTGAACAGGTGGGTCAGGTTGCCTGGAGAATCTGTGCTCTCTCGGATATTTTCAAGAGCCAACTGGAAAAAATACAGCACTTCCTGATCTGACCTCAGAATTTCTCCTGTTTTGGGCAAGAGGTTGGACTGGGGACATTCTCACCCAGATTAACCTGTGATTATGTGATTGCAGCTCTTGTCATTACCACCTGTTTGTTCATACTCTGCATTTCCACATGAACAGCACTGAGGTAAAACTTCTCCCAAAGGCATTTTATAGTATTGTTTTTCTGCCTTGATAAGGAAGAGGCCGGAAGAAAAAAAGCAAAACAAAAATACAGTTATGCAGAAAGTATTTGGTTCTAATAAAACTGTTTCAAACTGAAATAACTGCTTTAATTAGTAAGGTGGAAAATTAGGCCAATTATTACCTGCCACTGAATGGTCTTATGTTAGTTTTTTAGGGCCTTTCACATTAGTTGAATGTCAATGTGTAGTAGCAGTTTTATACACTTGAGCTTTAATTTTTATAAACTTTATCTTCAAACTTTTGAAGAAAATGTAATAGTTATCTGATCAGCTGTTTCTCAGTACATCCAAGCCATTCATATCCTGAGACTGTATAAAATTATTTTTCTTTTGGACTAGTACACTTATCTTGGTTCTTTCATTGCATTACTGTGTTCAAATTCCTCTGCTAATTTTCATGCTTTACCAAACTGATTGGACTAATTTACTGCATCCTTTCTTTTTTAGCTAAAACAGAAATGCAGGATAAAAAACCCCCAAAACAGACCCACAGAGACAAAAAGTTGCATCTAATATTTTCATTGCATAGAGTGTGTTAATTTCCATTTTTCCAAGTTAGATTTTATTTTCCCACTAGTATTTCAATTATCTCAGTTACTATCTTTAAAAAAAAAAAAACAAAAAAACCTCACTAGTATTCTGGCACCTACTAACAGCTTGTATCTTAAGCACTCTATTCCTTATTTCATTAAGTAGTAACAGCTTTTGATGCTTGCTCTATAATCTACCTCAGCTGCTGTCTCAATATTTTAATTACACTATTGTGTCTCGGTGCAAAGAACAGGTAAGAAAACCATAATGTTACTGAACAGATAGGCAAACTGTCTTACGAAGCAAAAGCCTCAGTCTTCCATCAGTTTGAATGTTTATTCCCAAATTCTGCCTCTTTAACTTGGTTCTTCTTAAGAAAATCAAACTCGATTTTGTTTTCCCCACCCAAATACTGAGAAAAGCCAATGAAGCAATGCCTTTGTGATAAAAAGTATTTATTTTCTGGGGAATGTTATGTCCAAGATGTCATGTCGGCTGACATAAACTCAACTGATATTTTATTAAATGGGTTGGTAGCATTCTGGATGGTCCAGTTACCTGTGCTATGTTGGCACCATCTGCTTTTTCTTTGGTGGTAAAAAGGTTCGATTTATATGTATCATATCCTTTTGTCCTAAACATTTGGCCTTGAAGATAAACTCTAAGATATATTGGAGAAGTGCTGAGTTTCATCTGGAAAGGTGGCTCCAGGGAGGAAAAAACAAAGGAGGAAAATGGGGACATACCTTATAGCTAGTCAGTAACGGCATTAACCTGAGAAGTAAAAGAGGCCTATTACAGTAATAATTTTTCTGGATTTGGAGAGAATGAATTTGCCCCACCACTGTAAATTTATTATCAAATTCATAACCTGAGGTTGGAAAAAGTGACCCTACTACAGTAAAACAATGCAGTGTCACATCAACATGATGTGAACACTGAAATATTTTTAACAAAATATGAGGAAGAAGCATCTTTGATTGACAAACTACTCAATGACTACAAGTTGCTACTGTCAGAGAAAGAACAAGTAGAAAAACAGCAGCATTTGGATCCATCAACTACTAGTGTGAAGTCTTGAGGGATGTAAAAGGATGGAAAGAAAATCAAAATAGGTTAAGGCAGCCAACTAGCCTAGTTTCAAATAAATGTAGGCTCATGATATTCCAATTACTGTCAGAAAGTGGCTGTTGCAGAGAATTCCATATGAACCCCAGAAAATGGCATTTGTACTGCCTGGAACTACAAATGTGAAGATTTAGCTACTCATTTCAAAACTAGACTTTGCTACACTTGAAAATCAGCTACATTTCTATACACACTCTCTCAGTAGCTATAAGACAAAGACTTATTCCACAGACATCAATCAGACATTAAAGTGGCCAGTGCTGTACCATTGCTTAAGGGTATTTGGACAATTTGACTGAGCTACAGGAGATGTAAAGTACTCAAGGATGGGAATAACTGAGGTATGTTTGTTGCTATGTGCTATGTTTGTTGTATTTCCACTGCTTAGAGAATTTGAGACCTCATCTTAGTCTTTCGTCCTTAATTATTACTTCTGGATGTCCTTCATGTATATTTGTAATGTTTACTTATCACAAAAACACGCTGCTATAAAACCTGGGCAAATACCTTCACTTTTTATACATTTGCTATATCCATCAATACAAATTTAGCTGTTAAAATTTCCTGCCAAATACGACTGAATACATTCTACAAGGAAATTGCATTTCATGATAGGTCCTGGCATTCTTGCTGGCTTTGTAAACTAGATTTAATCCTAGTTTCTCTAACATCTGAAAAAATGCCTTTACTGCAGGTAATACTCTACAGCAAACAAAAGTTCACAGCAGGTGGAATAGATAGATACACATCTCAAAACCTCTGAAGTGAACGATATTGATCTCTCCCTTAGTGTTTCAGTCAACACTCCTCTGTATCTTCCAGTTGCCCTAGCATACAGGAAAGAGGAAACAATGAGTGTTTTGCAAGTAGAGGAAGAAGCATTATTGCCTCATCCCATCTGAGCCCATTTTGCACATTTATCTAAGCTGGAAGAAGAGGTCTCTCCATTGGGCTATTCTCTCCTGGTTAGCTGTTTCAAGTTTGTTTTTTTTATTTCAAACAAATGGAGAACACCAAGAGGAAAGACATCCCAGCCATCTGAAATAAGATAAGGTCTTTTATGCATCTTGTTTTCTTTGGCAGACTCTGTTTTAACTATTTAAGCAACTTTACATGACTATAAACCACGACATTCTCAGGTCTAGAGTACACATTAAGAGCTGCAGTTTTCTGGAGTCAGTTGGAAAATAAAGGTTTACCTTTCTTCTATCTCTGTCATTACCACTGGCAGCATCAGTCCTCCTTTACAAGTGTAAATCTGCACCTTTGTTGAAATTAATGGCTCTGCCCAGCACATTGTTAACCCGCAAGAGAGAATCAGATTCTGGGTGCTACAGTAATAAAACTTGCAAGGCAATGGAGAGCCTAATTACCACTTCAGACTTCTTCTGCCTTCTAGAATGCAAATTGAGAGAATCACCGGCACATGTTATTCCAGGTAAGGCTGGAGTAAAAGAGCAGGCAGCAGCAGCAATCCCTGGTCAGCCTGGTAACCAGCAACTCGGCCACATGCTAGTTCATACTATTTAAGGGGATTCAGATGTTACAGATCTGGTTTTTATTAGCAATATGGAGATAAATGCTGGGCAGTAATAAGTGTATGTTTTCTTAATTTCTAATGGTATCCTGCCAGTAAATGCCATACAAAGATGATGATGACATCCGATCCAAGATAAGGCACAGATGCACTTTTATAGAACAGTGGTACTTGTGTAGCACTACATATATAGAACACATGCATTTGATTTTGTAAATGCTGTACTGCCAGAGGCAGTCACTACTTATTTTAAACTTAGAGAGTCAGAGAAGTCCTGCCTATGTTGCAGGATTCTGGCAAAACTGTAATTAATGTGCTAGATGCTACATGCAACCACTATTGTGTGGGCATCCATACTACCACTGAGACTGCCTTTACACTCAGCAAAGCTAACCACTACATTCTCCACCGTCCATAAATCTACCTCTTTTCCGTACAAATCTAGACAGCAAAACTGGGCATAAACTGGACTCATTCAGCAGATTGTCCTCTTGCTCTCCCAGGTAATACTCTGCTTTTAGGTAATGAGTTAATCTACTTGAAATTGTTCACGTCATCCCAAAAGAAAACAGGAATATAAACAGGAGTATATGGAGCAATTCTGCTTCCTTCCGTTCTGCTTCTTCTTAACAATAAACAAGACGCATCAAAGGACCCCTTCTGATCAACATCAAAAGCCCAATTTTACCAAGAGAACTCAAAAGAATTTCCATTTGTGGTCAGTGGGAAAAACTTTTTAAAAAGCATTTAATAAGCTGTCTCTACTTTTAAAAACCCAAACATTTTACACTACAGCAAATGTTTTAATTCAGTGCTGTAGTAATCTATATTCATCTTTAAAAATGGTAAAATAATAACCACAGCAAAGAAAAAGTAAGAGAAAACCCTTCATAGTCCTGAAACTGTGGCCTCTGCTCTCTGCTCTTTTCTGGTTTCAGTTGTAGATAAGGAAGAGAGTTATTTCTTGGCTAACAGTAATGGAGAAGAAAACATAAATATCAGATGCAGAGCAAGTTAAGAATGTTTTCTATGGTAACTTGCATGCCAGGAAGGAACAAGTCAGTGAAAAAGAAAAAGGGAGTGGGGGAGGGGAATGGTCTTTAAAGACAAAGCACCAAAGGACCGTGTGAAGTAGGTCCTAACCCTGCAAGTTTCAATGAGTGCAGTCCATGCCTCAGAGAGTAACTACCTGATAACTGGTGCTCACAGGGTTATTTTTAACAGAAGAAAAGTACTGTGGTAGGAACCGAGCAGGAGGTTTTCAGCCCTGGAAGATTCATTAGAGACCTATTGGGCGTTACGTTGGAGTCAAAAGAGATGGAAAAGTACATGGAGAGGGCTTGAGGAGGTTTCTGCTATATCCAGGCAGCTAATAGTGGGAAAATTAGTTATTCATGGCAGTCCTGTCCAGGTGCTTTGACTCCCTAAGAACCCCTTAGCTCATCAGACCACCACTGATCACTGCACAGTACAGTCCACAGGGCACCAGAGCCACCAAAGAGGTGGGTGCAAGCAGGGACACAAATCCTAATGCAAGGAGCTTCTGGAGATACCACCTCAGCTCTCACCATGGCCCTCAAGAAGTCTGTCTTTCCACCCTAGAGGGTTAATAAGCAGATAGCCTGCTAGCACTCTTCATTATTAAAATCCCTTTGCACAAGGCGGGAAGAATGGATGGGGCCAGTAATGGGTACCACAGCAGGGATCCTGTGATGGGGGCCCTCAGACTCCTGGGAGGGGATGGAGGGGGCTGGGGGAAGGTGGCTGGAGCCCACATCTCCAGCCTTCCCCATGGGCAGTGCAGTGCAAAAGGCCTTTCTCTAATGCACAGGCTCGGGCCCTTGGCAGCACTCCCTAGTTTAGGCCATTGGGCCTGGTAGGGGAGAGGAATGGGATAACAGGCAAAATAAACAAAGAGAAGTTATTTATATATATATATATAAAACAGAAACAAGAAGAGACTGAAATTATTGGTTCTGAAGATGGAAGTGGGGAAAACAGAAGGTTTGGTCAGGCTGCCAGGAAAGCCAGTGTGGTCTCATGGAACTACAGAAGTCTCCTGTATCCAAATAAGCAATGGGTACAGCCCCAGAACTGCCTGCAAGGTGTCTGGAACATCTCATCCCAAGCTTACTGATAACATAGGGCAAGCTAGCATGGAGAAAAGTAATGGGGGGAAAAAATAAACCCACCTCTTTGTCTTTTGTAGGACCTCACTGTGGCCAGGTCTGGTCACACACAGCAGTTCTTCATGAGTAGTGCCTTCCAGAAAGAAATGGGATTTCCCAGTGTTTCCCAGCTACATTTTTAAGGAGCATGCTGTGAGCTTTTGAGGCAGCTCATCTGAAATTAGAAATGACTGTGCCTTCCTGACTTCATCAGATTTCTGGATGTGAAAGTGAACCCACGGGGTTCTGCCTCTGGAATCCTCATGCAGGTGGCAGCTGTCAGATGAGGTTGTTGCCTGCTCTCACAGTCAGAGCCGTGGCTGTTAGCATTGAACCAGAAGTTGTTCTCCACTGGTGAGCTTTGAACTCTTCAAATACTTCACTGTGAACAGTGTTTCCTTTCAGACCCACAAATATTTCCAGAAAAGGCACCTGATCTGGGGGGAGAGGGTAGCAGCCAGTTTCTCTATGACATGAATTTTGAAGAAACTATATTAAAAAAGTATTGCAGCTACAATGCCAAGCTGTTCTTAAATAGAGTAATGCTGCATTTGACAACAACGTAGCTTGTACCTATGCAGTCCTGTGTATTTGTCTGTGCACCCAATTGTGCAGATAAAGTCAAAGGTGTTCTTGTTTGCTAGTACCTCTCTGCTACTGCAGCCTTAGATCTTGAGCAACAATTGCTGTGCTAAAACCATCCTGTGGTGCTAAAATCCCAGTTTTTCAACATGAAATGTTTTAAGTGTTTTCTTTAAGTGATGATTGCATGAGGGGAAAAAACAGAAGGTAGGTAAACTGAGGTATAAAAGTGCAAACACATAATCCATCGTCATGCACGTCACGAAGCTAGAAATAGAATGAATACTTCTGGAGGCTGGCTAGAGAGGCAATCTCCTTTGCAAGCAGGTACCTCGTGGTTACCCTCCATCTACTGCTTGGTTTTAACTCCTCCTTCAGACAGGTCACGAGAAGGAGTGACTTGGGTTGTGCCAAGATCTGAAATGGGAGACTGGTGCAAATGGCAGCTAGCCAGCAGTGAGGAGACATCTGGCATAAGACAAGGCTCTAAGGTGTGTTGTACATAGTTATGGAACTATTCTACCTTTGTTTTCTGTGTAACGTTATATTTTTAAGAACCGTGCCTGCCTGAGGAGACAGTAGTTGTTTTGTTCTTTGAATTGCTGTAGCCTCGGGGTGTCAAAGTCATTTAAGCACAGAGGGTTGAATTCCATGTTAAATTATGGTTCGTGGGTCACAGTATAAATACACAAATTGCATACTTTCCAGCACAACAGTATCCCAGTGATGTCAGTGGAAGTTCACTGAGAGATTGGCATCACTCAGCTGAACAATTTGCTCCCTTTTAAGATCGCAATTCTCAAGTTCCATATTACCCTCATTCCACCAACTCTTCGTTTCAGTTCTTTGAGACATGCATTTCTCCCTCTTCCCTGCTGCTTGTTGAAAGCAACCAGCAGTGGTGCAGAAATGTGTTTGGGGATATTCATTAGCCTGGGAGCACTTCAGGATGCCGGTGATCATGGGTTTGTACATATGTATGTATCAGCTATGTGCAGTCACCCTTGGGAGCTTTTCTTTGTCACCAACAAGTCTAGAAAAAGGAAGCAGGATTTTATATCCAGTGTCCCTGGATATGACATACAGGCTGTGTTTTCATCTCCTTAGTGCAGGATGAACAGAAACAAACCCACAGCTCTGTGTAACCGGATGGTTTTCCTCTGCTAGTTCCAGATCTATTTGAACCATGGACACATATATGGAAATAAAATACTACCATGGAACTTTCCCAAGCCTCTCCCATGTGGATCCTCTGGTGTCTGAGAGTGTGATGGACCATACTCAGCCTCAGCCTTTATCTGTCTGGTTGCATATTTCCATAAAATTGTAACATAATTTTTTTTGTTTGTTTGAAGTCATTCTATACATGTAATGAAATAAAGTTGGTTTGTTTGGAAAGGATGTAAGAATGTGAGCGGGAAGGAAGGAAGGAAACAAAAAGAAAGACATAAAATTCTGAGACATGACTAGTTACTGTTTGTGCTGCTCTTAAGACATTCTAAGTGCTGACATTAAGGTTGGGCTGCTCCCCAGCACAGAGCATGAGTTGCCTTGCACATGAAAGAATGGCTGATTTTCCACATGGGGATGTGTGTTTGCATAAATCTCTGTATATTCACGTCCTTAAATCTCAATTTCAGCCCTCTTGTCTTGCTCATCCCATCCCCTCCTCTCTGTCCTCAGTGTGGGATGCGGATGTTGTGAGAAGATGGTGCGATTGGAACATAGATTTTCCCTTCTCCCTCACAAACGAACAGGAGATTGCTTTTAAAGGTATTAAATGGACACAGGTGGCACTGTAAACTTAAGTGCCTCCACATGGAACATCTGCTGCATGTTCTCCAGTTCCTGTTATCTTTATAGCAGAACTTGATCTTTTAACCCCTTCACAACTGCCTCCCTCGGTCCTCGTGCGAAGATGCACAGTGGCTTTTCTTTGATGTATGGAGAAGTCACAATGGATCTCTGTGATGTGACTGGCGTATGGTGCAATGCTTTGAGTGTGCTTAGCAATTTGCACAGGTGGGTGGGGGAGGAAGGCAAGTGTTGTCCAGGTGTTCTCAGTCTTGCTACAGATAAGAGGATTCCAGACATACCGCAATACATCGAATATCCCCATTCTCCCGCCTTCTGCCCTCCCTCCTGCACTCCCCCAGCCCCAGGAAATGTCTTTCTTAGGGGAAGAACATATCTGTGGGGATACTCTAAGCCAGTTAATATAATCTGAGCCTTTTGGGGTGTAAAAGAAATTATTTCTAAATATTTGCTATGGACCTAAAGAAAATAATTTTTCCTTTCATCTCCAGAATCCATCCCTTCTCCCTAGTGCTTCTTCCAAGACTTCTTGCTTGCAAATTCAGGTACAAAATAGAAACCTGGACCACGTTAGTGTATCTTTAACCTCCTCAATGCTGCCTCTCACCAGTCCACAGCATTTGTGCAACAGAGCTGTGTGATATTTTCCTTTGAAGTCCTAATGAAGTCGGAGTGGGTCCTTGAGCTGGGGCTGCAAGCTGGTTGCCAGGTGAAGCATTCACATATCTTTTTCATGTGCTCAACCTGAAGAAAAAAGGAAAACTTGGATGAAGGCACACAAAACACGTAGTTCCAAACTAATTTTAATGTAGAATGAGATGAAAGCTGTAGACTCAGAATAAGATCTAATAACAGTTGCTGAATGTACCTAAATGCTAAAACTCTTAATGCCGTATCCAAAAGTTCATTTGCAGCTGGAATGGGGAAGAGAGATAACATGGCATAGAGCAGGGAAGAACTGCATCAGTGGAAACCATAGTTTCTTTTAAAGCTTGGCAGTTGTACCGTATGGGAGGCATCCCAACAATCCAACTTTGCACAGACAAGGTCCAGCATTATGCCATGGGAGCAATAATGAGACACAATTCTCAGCTATCTGCTTGAATCCTGAGTACATGGAAAATATTACTATTTTGTTTAGCAGGATGCACCCAGTTAAGCAGCTGTTCATACTGAAGCAACTGGACTAGGAAGTGAGCAATCAGGAACAAACAAATATTCCCAAGCAAAATGAAAAATACTTCAATTTTCTTTTAAAACCCATGTCAGTGCCCCCCTATTCTGCTCTTCTTTTGCCAGGACTTAGGCACCTGTGTTGCTCTGCTCAAATCAGCAGATTTGATTTGCTGTAAGCATGCCTTGTTCTTCTAGTTTGTAGGAATAGATTTGTTTTCTAAAATAGGGATTGGGAAAGCAGTTAATTCTTTCAGGTCCCTAAAAATGTGTCTCTCTGTGTTCCTTCCCCATGCAACTTGAATAGGAGTAGATAAAACTCTTCTATAAAGTAGTAGTGGTTTTGGCATCTAGCCATGCAAATTCTAACTGATCTGCCAGTTTCCCTCACAATCTGATGGTGACATTTTCCAATAGGGTGGTTTCCACAAAAGCTATGGAATAAAAATGCTTGTGTTTTCAAAATATTATTGCTGCTTCTATAAAAGATACTGGGAGAGAACCAGGGTCTGATATCAAAATTGTCCACTCCATCCTATCTTCTCACAGCCCCTGAACTGCTATTAGATGTCTTTAGCCATACCCTAAGCATCTTGACATACTTTGTATTGGTGGTCAGGGTATGCAGGAGCCTCCTGTAGTGTTTTCCTGCATGCTCTCTTTGCCTTGGATTCATTCCACTACTGTTCCAAGCTTCTTCGTCTTGTGTCATTTCCCTTCTTTCCTTTGTCTTTCAGCTTAGTAAACACCATCTAACAAAACCCCACTCCAGTAATTTAAGAAGTTGCCACTTCATCTGGAAGAAAAATGTACAAGCGCCCAACCAGGAAGACTCATGCAAATCCTGTTGCTCAGTATGTATTCCATCAGTTCTCTCCAGCCCATTGTCCAATTTGTTTACTTAGATCACAGCTCTCTTTCAGATAATAAATCTCTTGCTATGCCCATATTTACTTGCAAGGACATGTCATGGCACCCTTCAGGTCTCCACAACACCCACACCTGATGCTTCTTAGAGCAGCATTCACCTGGAGCAGATGCCTGGGCTGAGGTCCATTGGGATCAAGGACTCAGCTCGAGCCTACTCCTGGGGTGGGGACTTGGAATAACTCCTAGGCTCTGCAGTGTAGATGTCTCCTCTGTTACTCTCTGTGCCCAGAACAATGAGATTTTTCTTAATTGTTCTCAGTTGGCCCCTTGGCAGACTTGTCATTTAAAGAAATAATTCTCCAAGAACATATGCCTGGCTGTAATTTGCAGGATAAGCACTGCTCATGAGCACTTAATATTTTTAAAAGCTATGTCTGTGCTTTTGGTTTGGTACTAAAAAAAATAATCATTACTTAAACAGCAGTAATGTCTGAAAAACCTGCAGCTCCTGGGGTAACAAATGGGACAATGTTTCCAGAATTGCACTTAAAACCAAGAGAAATGATCATAGCTGGCATGAGAGACAGTGTTCCCAGAGAGAGTTAATTCAGCATAATTTTGAAGGATATCTTGGAATGAAACAAGTCTTAGTGGGACATAAAAAATACCTCCCTTACTGTAAGCCCTGTGAGAGGTGATGAAGCCTCTTGTTCTTTGTGGTAAATGCCTTAGGTCAAAAAGGGCTTAGTATGTACAGAAGGCATAATTTCAGTTATCCTCCTGTCCTGAATCCTGGCCCTTTTAGCTGTAACAGAAATTCTAAGCCAACCCATACTTTTTGGATTACTTTAAACTCCATCACAGTGCTTTTCTTAAAGCACTTTATTTTGAATAGGATCCATGAAAGGATTCTGATATGGGCTGAAACTAAATCACTTTCAAGGAAATGCAGCTGGAAGCACACTAATCTAAAAGCTTCCCAGGGAAAGCAGCACAGGCCTCCATTCTGCTGCGTCTCCACCCCCAGCTAAAGTGCACCACGGCTCTCTGAGAGCCCTTAACCCTTGCGCTGCAGCATTGCCTCATCAGCAATGTTCAGGGGATAAAAATGAAACAGAAGCACTGTTCTCTTTCCACACCACCTCTGTGTTGCAAGCAGTTTTCATCTAGTTGTCTGGGTATAGGACAGAGGGGCTTGTTTCTCCTTTCAGAGACCTTATGTGATGAATTGCAATAGTGGTTCTAACCCTGGGATACAAGTTAGGGCCGTTTCTGTTGTGGACTCTTCCTTTGAATCCCAGTAGAGATGACACTGTGCTACTTTTTGTAAGGCCTCTCATTCCCACCTGCCCCACCTTGTGCGAGTGTGCAGCTGAGGCTGATGTTCATCAGGACAAGTTGTGATGGAATTTTTAAGAAGTGTTTCAGCTGTTTATTAAAGAATTAAAGAATTAGAAAAGCTATAACTATCAGAGAGTATGTTTTAGTTGGAAACAAAGCCAGGCAATGTGTGGAGATTGGAAGAGGGAGAAACTCCAATATGTATATATATATATATATTTGGCAATACATATAGAGCAGTTCATCCCTCCCACATCCTTTACATAGGAACTCTTTTTTTTTTAAATAAAGGGAGCAAGGTAGGTGATCTGTGTAGATGAACCTGAGCTTAACCAGCCTGTGGAGTGGCAGGGATTTATTTTGCATTTCCCACATATGATTTGTATGCCTTTCTTTTTCATTTTCTCTTATTACCACCTTTAAACCAGTTACAGCCTACAAAACTATCAAGCCTACTGCTCTCCATGGAGTCTTTCGGGATTCAAGTTAGCGAAATGTCTATCCAGAAGGCAGATCAGAATTTCCTTTTGTTCATTTGAATGTAAGGCTTTAAGCTTTCAAGAGGGTTTACTTTCCACAGGTAGAGAACATCATACATCCGCCTCCATTTCAGGCAGCTGAATTTTTTGTCTATGGAGAAATGATCACTTTTAATGGGACAGATAAGCTTCTACTTCTTCAGTTCCTAGCCTGGTATATTAACATTATCCAGTGCTCCTGAAGACTTACTTACTGCATCCCCTGTTGAGCAGTTCCTGGTAAGAGCACGACCTTGGGCAAGAGGGTGGGAGAGGTGGATCAGGTGATGTCCCGTGGTTCAGCTGCCCCAGGCAGAATCCAGCTTCAACAAGAGGGAGTCTTCCAACCCCACTGTAGTTCTGGCAGCTGAGACAGTGCTGAGTACCTTTCAACTGTTTTTGCCCTGGAAATCACAGATTACATTAATGAGCTCACTAAAGTCAGTCTGGTATAATTCAAAACTATTTTAAAAGGCACTAAAGTCTGTTTTGCCCTAGAAACAGCAAAAGTAGTGAAAGCAATAGCTGACCAGGTGATTTCATGCTGCATCAGGTGATGCACTTACATTTACTTTGAGAAGTGTTTGACTTTTAGCCAGCAAAGATAAGCCCATATTTGGGACTGAACATCAAGGTGCTAATGGAGTTTTCCAGTGTTATAATTAAAAGATTCAACAAAATGGGCAGGGATAGGGAAAAGATTTACTTCAAATACTAAAGCAGTTACATGACCTGTTTTGAATCTGCTTTTATACTCACATATTTTAACTTGTATATCTATGTAAAAGTCTGTCCAAATGTATAGATATAGAAAAAAATTCACTGATATATGGGCATGAATAACACCATATTATATTCTCAAATACCAGAATGTCTGATTTTCTGTATAGTTTCATATATTATAATACTTTTTAAGTTTTCATTGCATTTTGAAATGAGGCTATCAGTCTCTGTTACCTTTTGCAAATGTGTTTCACAAGTTTACATAGAAGAGTGTGGAGCAGAAAATTCCAAAAGTTTGCTTAATTAGTGCACTATGAATTATGAGGCAAATAAGAGGCCCAAGAAATAAATTTTGTTACTGATACTTACTATTTAACCGGAGAAAGAAAACTAATTTATTTGATGTATGAATGGCTTTCCTGCAAGCTTACATTGAGGTCACATCCTCCTATCATGATGAAAACAGGAATCCAACCTAGAACTGACACTACAGGTTCACTGCCATCAGGAGAATAATCCTGCCATCCTTCCCCAAACAGCCTTGTGCTTCCATCGTTTCTTGTGCAGACATGGGGTCATGTCCCTTGAGGAGATGCTGCTGCGGAGGGCTTGGGATCTTGTGGAGAGACAGGAGTGTGGCTCAGCCCTCCTGGCAGCACCACGGGGCTTGGCTGGTGTTAACCTGGTGGCCAAACCCCACTGTAGCTCCCAGCACAGCCATGGGCATGTTGCAACTCCTTCTCCTTCAGATCCTCTCCTTTTACTTCAGCTCCCCTGTGTTTTCATTGCTCGTGGTCCTACACAACTTTTGGGAAAGGAAAATCTGTTGCTGTTCGCCAAAGTTGCTATTTTTTCGCTCTGGTTTGTTTAGATGGCACGGGATGAGAAGGAGCATCCAAGGAATCTGTCCTTGGTATGGGTTTTGGTGCCCTTGCCTCGGCCCAGATGCTCCCTCCGGAGCGAGCACTGTGGCTTTAAGGCCCTGGTCCCAGATCCAGGGCACAGCGCCTGTTTGTCCTCTCTGTGCACAGCCAGTGCCAAGCGGTGACATCTACCACAGGCTCTGGGACACGCTGGTCTCCCGGCGGAGGGAACCGGGGCCGAGGGGGAGGGGGCGGCCGGGGGAGAGCACAGGCCCCGCTGTGTTCCAGCAGGATGAGTCACTTCCTCGCACCAGCTCTGTGATGCTTTATTTATTGCCGCTCCACTGATAGCGAGGCCGGCTCCCTTGTCCCTCTTCGGCATCCCCGGATCGGCCACCCCATTAATCAGGCGGGGCCACGGGGAGTGCGCGGGGAGCGGGAGTCCTGCCCGCTGGTGGCCTTTAGCTGTCTCCAGTTCAATGAAATTGCCTTGTGTGGAGACTTGTTTTATGAGAGATTGGTTTATTTGTAACTAAACTACTTCCTCCATTATTTGATAAGCTCAAATATTTGCTACTGATAGTCAGAGAGTGTCACATTTATTATCCCGTTTCAGGCATTGCTTAACTCTTTTGTGTTAGGCCTTTTTAACCCCTTCGAGGACGGAGGAAAGCAGACAGGAAAAGCCTTATTCCTCTTAATCATGCTTCAAAAAGAATTGGGGTTTATTCTGTAATGGATGTGGCATGATTAAATTAAAATGTTTTGCAGTAGTTCTTTATATGTTTAACACAACACTTAGCAGGGCTGACTCATGCTCTTTGTTAGAACTCCAAAGTTATAGAAAAAGAAAAGTGAGCAGTGTGTTTTTCTTCCCTCATATATTGTAACACTCCAAGGTTTTTAGACAAATGTGGACATGAAGCACCTTGGTTTCATGCCCAAGGATGGGGCATGAATATCAATACTAAGTCCTATTTGCTATCTTGCTACAGTGGCTATGACACCTCTGACCCCTTTGTACCTTGATTTGTGTTTTATTAACTCTGGTTGAAAATCAGGTTTGCTTAGCTTTATAAGACATCTGATATCTTTGAAAAATTGAAAACCCTATAGCCCTAAGATGCAAATAATACTTTTACAATTACTTACTGCCATACACTCTCAAGTTTTTCTCTTAGAAGAAAAGTTTTTCTTTTAAAATATATTTATATTCTTTTTAGGATATATTTGCAATATATTTAGAATTCCTTTAAGACGTATTTAGAATTCTTTCTGACTTTTTTTTCTTATTTTGTGGCGGTCAAGAGGTTATTATCTATTTGCTTCTGAGGATTCCAGCAGTAGATCACAAACCCAATACAAAATGATATTTGAATATGTTAGGAGGAAAAAAGTTACTTAGCCATAAGAGCAATCTTTAGGAACCCCATCTGACTTCCAGTACTTCTTACAAAACTTTTATGGCTACTTGATGTTCCAGTAGTCTACATGCTTTAATCAGCACTGTCATGCCTAATCTGAGCATTTCTGCCAAGACCACAGACTTCTACATCACTATCCCCCATAAACATATGCTCCAATGGAGATGGGGCAGGGAGACAACCACTCTTTGTCCAATAAAGAGAAATGGGAGCTTGGGATTTGGGGTTGTGAAATGGAAAGGCTCTTGAATCCCATTTGGTACCTTCATAGCATCCCCGGTTCAAGACCTTGAGATGCCTGAGGCCAGAGGAAGAATCTTTAAGAGAAAGCCCACGCCTGCCACACTGCATAGGGAGTGTGGTTGTATTTCTGTAATTAAAATTAGAGAATAGTCTTTATTCTTTAATGGGAATGGTGTCATTCTAAGACTGCTGACACATTTCTCACAGAGAGTTCTCAAGGCATTTCTTTTGGAACCAGCAGGCTTTGGGAAAAAGCTTTGGGCTGGGAAAACAGAGCACTGTGCCCAGAGCCTGCACTGTGTTTGAACACAGGAGCAAATTTCTCTATTTCTTCTTAGCAAGGGCTCCAGTAAGCAAGTCCCGCTGCTTATATTCCAGTACACTAAATCATATCTGAAATTAATGGGACTGCTCTTACTAAAAAAACCCAAAAAATTGAGAAAGGGCTGATCTACTGAGAAAAGGATGAGACTGGTTGGAAATCTCCCTCCTGTGGAGAAAATAGGAGTTTTGAGAAAAATATATTTAAAGCAGATTAGATAAAAATCTATAAGATTTTAATTTTCTCAATCATTCTGAAGAACATACATGAGTGAATTTATGAAAAATTTTAAGACGTGAATTTTCAAGTGGAGCTTTTAACTTTGCTGAAACTTTATGGTCCCTCAGAGTTCAGAGAAGTTAGTTTGGTTTCTCTCTGAGTTGAAACTGATTGAGGGAAATATATGTTGACTGTGCTAACTAAGAAGGAAATAATGGTTCATTCCATCTCTGACAGACGAGTAGTGATGTGTGCAATCACTTGTGCACTTACAGTCAGGTACAGCAAGCTCACAGCACATGGCTAGGTATCTGTGGGTAAACCTATCTGAAATGATTAGGATATATAATGCTTACTTAGGACTGCAGCCTTGCAGAATCTCCTCAGGGAAGATCAGGCCTTTTGCAGGTGGCTGAGTAGATTTTTAACAAAGACCCTGCTGGTGAGAGTCCAAATTGGTTGTTTCAGCTGAGGGCTGCCCTGAAAGTCAGGGAGTGAGAGCTGAGCCTAGGGAGGTTGAAGGTTCATTGAATGTGTTTGTCTTGGACTTTGACATGAAGATGTTGCTATTCCAGATGCAGCTGGACTCTTAAGGCTTTGGACTCAGGAGTTTTAGGAGGAGCAAGGCTTTAGCTGCGGTTTCTGTACCACAACAGGCACTCACAGAGACAGCACTCTTCTTTGACATACCAGTTTAAAATAAATGCATTGTAAAATCACAATAAGTTGGATTTTTACAAGAATATGCTATTTAGCTAATTGTAATTTTAAAAGCAGATATACATTTGACATTTTGCCATGAGCTCATTAGAACACTGTTAAGCCCAGGTAATTGGCAAATTTATATTTCATAACATTTTCAAGGCACAAATTTATAATTCTTAGTATGAAGGTACTAGCATATTATCAGCAATTGCAAACCAAAAATAATTTCCAAAATTTACATGCAAACTAAAGTACACATCTTTTCATGTTTTGTTACTGCTCAGACAAATGTTCCTCTCTTAAAACAGATTCCTCAGGCCGTACCTACTCTCTGTACTGATAATTAATTCAGTCAAAACACCAGCTTGGTAATTTTTTTGAAAGAATTAGGTTCTCTGAAAGAAATTATTTTTTTTTGATTATACCAAAAACTCCCCTAAGTACTTCATTTTTTCATAGGTGTGAACTATATTGTTACAATTACTAAAATAATTCTCTGCATGCTTTTTCCAGATACTATCTATATTTGGAACTTATTGAACAGGAACTGACTTACACCTTCAAAATATGAAAATACGCTTTGTTGAGCAGAAAAAAAGTAATGTCCAGGCCTGTGTCCACATTACTATCTCATTCTCTTCCAAAAAATGGAGTAAGTATTACTTATGATTAGATACAGCCCTAAGTGTTTGCTGTTTATGCTCATCCCTGCATAATTGTTTGGTTTTTTCTTCTGACCCATGACTACTAATGAAAAATGATTTATTTACTCCTCTGATAATTAGAAATCTCCTGGCTTTTTTCTTCTTGTCGAAAAACAATTTATACAATTTTTTACTTGTGTCACAATTATCTGTTAGTCTTTTAAAAAGCATTTTCCCATTTATGGTGTTTATCTGCTTGCCTGTTTCTAAATAATGTCTGGATCTGCACAGGCTTAGCCTTTGTTTTTGGAATCTGAATGTTCTTCCAGCTGCATTTGATTCTCAGGGAGAAACTTATTTGACTGACCCTCTCTGTTCAGCAGATCTGCATCTTTGCAGGCATAAATACCTGTTTGCACTTGTTCTTCTTCACTGATTGTGTTGGAACTGTTATTTCACAATATAAAAAGATGATAGACAGTAGCACAGTCTTCTCTGCAAATGGTGGAGACGAAATGCCTACAGCCAAGAAGACACAGCCTAAATTATTAACTACTCATATCCAGCATCTGGCCAGAAGCAAGAACTTTGAGTTCCTTCAGGAGACAACTGGTTGAACTGAAATATTTCATTACCCCAGATTCAGATGCCTTCAGCAGCAGTTTATACACAGTTCTGAATTGTGAACCTTACCTGTATTTTATGCTGCTCTTCCTAGCACTAGGGTCTTTACCATGACTTTTATCTCTTTCATGGAAGCCAGTGCCTGACAGGACTTGATTTCTTAGAGTTCTAATACGTGTTCTGCTTCCTTTCACCCTGATGGGATAATGGCTGAAGGGCTGTTCATTGGCACTTAGCTCTGCCTAGATCTAAAATTCTTTCTGTTTTTAGGACTTGAGCCTTCTCACACCAGAACTGTGACCTGTCATTCGTGTTTACAAAAGAGTTATGTTTGTCACTAAACCACATGGGAGATTCATATTGTTAGCAACTTTTATTGTTACCTACCATCTAAGGTTATCTAGGAAAAGAGGAGAGTTTAGAGTCCACACAGAGGCCACATGTTCTGTTGACTTTTATTTCAGCTAAAAATGCCTTAAGTAGTGTTGGGAGAAATTCTCAGCAATTTGATACTCTAAGTGTCCTGCCAAGAAAGCAGGAGTCACAATCTACAAGTCCTACTTCGCAACAAGTAAGTTGGCAGCCCAAGATAAATATCATAAACCAAATGGAAAGAAAAAGTACATGAGCTCATGATCTCTGCTGGGAATTGTGGAAGAAAAGATGATGATAAAACAGGGGGAAAGAAGGTGTGATTTGACTTGGAATATAAAATAAGTAACATCTAAATAGGTGAACTCTAGATATAGCTTCATTAACAAAACATATTTAAAGACTACTCAGATAAACTTGCCTAAGAGAAAGTAATAGAATTAAAATAATGTATTCCAAATTTTGTTCAAAGATGCAAGGCAGAGTACTCTAATGTCAATAGAAACAATATATTCAAGGACAGCATTTTATCTGTGATTCATCTAGGGTTTATTTAAATGTTTTGTTTTGTTTGTTGTTCATTGTTTTAGGGTTTTTGTCTTGTGTATGAATCATGGTAAAATGTGAAGAATTTAAACCCTTATATTTGTATTTATGACATATGGCATGACATATTGGAACATGCTTAACTGTCCACTTTCCACAGTGGAAATCCTTCTTGATCCCTTTAACACTGCCTTGGGAGACCTGTTTTCCTGTTTTAATTTTGGTTTTATTACATCTTTGTACACTATCAGCACAGTAATAAAATTGGTTTCATCGTCATTATTTTGAAATTATGTATAGAGATACTCTTTCTCATCCAGTATCCTGGGGCTGCAAATTGCACACAAATTGATCTGCCAGAACTTTAGGGAAATAAAAAAACACCAACTCCTTTAGGACTGGCTTATTCTTCCATTGGAATTAGTGGGAATTTTGCCACTGACTTAAGTGGAAGTAGGATCTGGCCCTTAATATTGTGTATTTACTTTATTTAGGCCAAAAGACACACAGACACAGAGAAGATACTGTTCAATGGTTGCAATTTTAGTCAGTAATTTTGTTGCTTGCTGGAAGTATGGCACCTCTCATGGGGCAAAATATTACACCATTGAGGAGCGCTTTTGACAATATGCATATTATAGCATGAGGCAAAACAGCTACGGTTATGTTTTCAAAGCTGTAATGAAATTTTAGCTGCTAGACCTAGAAGTTAGTTGGAAATTCCGTACTGGAAGCCTGTATAAGTCTTGTCGGGAAGTGGCACTTTCTTAATTTCTATTTTTTCTTAACTTTTTTTTTTTTATTATTTATGAATTAAACCTGTCTGGGTGACTGTCAGGAAGGTGCACCTTGAGATGTAGATTCATTTTCAGAGGTCTGCCCTGGACATCCTGTGTGACCTCGAACCAAGCATTTAATCTCTCTGCACTGCTGTGCTCTGTTTGTAAAATGTGAATAACAATTCTTCCTTTCTTCTGTCCCCAGCCCTGCCTGCTCAGCCTGTAAGCCCCTCGGGGAACAGCCTGCTCCTTACGCTGAGTGCCCTTCCTCCCAGATCAGGGCCTTGGCTTTGGCTATGACCAAAATGTTTAAAACAGCAAAATAAGACTTACTGCTCCTTACTTTTACAAGCAGATATTGAGCTTTAACACAGGTTAATTTCACCTGTTTTTTTTCCTTTGGGTGAGTCTGTTGATGTTTGTCTGACTGACTCACCCATCTACCATGAGAGCTGACATGACTTCAAGCCTATGACTAGTCTTTCACAGCTCCTGTTTTCTCCTCTAGCCTCTTCTCTGCCTGAGTAGGGCTGCTGACAAACTTCCATTACCCTCACATAACAATGACTTTGCACATATAAATAATCTGAGTATGTGCAATGGATGTTTTTTTATCTAGAACACATGAGACCTGCTGTACATCTGTGAACTAAATCGTCCTTGTCTGGAGAGACATTGGAGGGACCATATGTGAACTTATCAATGGCAGGGCACACACCACAGGATCTGACACTGCACCAGACGTGGTGCTCAGGCACTGTTAATTCGTGGAGAAGTGTGAATCCAGTGTGTCCAGGATGCATTGAATTTCCTGCATCTGCTTAACTCAGCTGTGTTTGAGCAGTAAACCAGAGGCTGGTCACCTGTGAGTTTATAAAAGCATTTAACAGCTCTAAATCTGATCTCTGATGTACCTTCACACTTCATATATGTATATGAAACACCTCAGTAAAATCAGTGAGCCATACTCACACATAAGGTTTCACTTGTGGCTTGGGGTCAATAGGAACATGTGGGTGTATTACATTTGCTTTGAAAATGTTTCTTGGATAAGCTCTCCAAGGATTTTTAGGAAGGATGAGATATCTTTTTATTCTGGATCCTAGCCTAGGATCCTGACTAGATGGGTAGTGACATACTTTGCCATGCCATGAATGGTGGTTTTCTGGGTACATGGTAAGGCATAGTTCTGTGTGCCAGAGTATGAAAATTTGAAATGCTCTTAGTGAATGGAAGTGTTTTCATGACTTAGGTAATTTGGTATTACTTTAGTCTTTTGAGAATCTAATTGTTTTTTGATTTTTTTATTTTATTTTTTTTTTTTACTATGGCCCCAAATTATTTCATTTAACTTAGGTGTCAGGAAAAGAATCAGATCTAATATCATGGAAACAAAAGTCCAGTTTCTACTATTCTTTCTGGAATATTGAGGTCATACCTGGATATGCTTTGATTCATACAAGAATGAGACAGTCATTTTTATATATCCCCTCCATACCTCATGCTGTTATATCTGTTGGAAGTACTGGAAGGTCCAATTGTTTATTTCCAGGTCACTCAGCTCATGAATTTAGAAAATGAGGATTTTTTTTGGAGAGTCCATCTGCTTACGAACCAGGCATCACAGTCCTTAGGTCAGATGCCAGCTGGGAATAATGGGGAGAGCTCATACAGGTTCCAATTCAACCCAGGAGATTGGTACCAGAAAGAGAGGCAACACAATATCCACAGGCTGCAGCACAATGATTTCATTGATGTCTTTGAGCACTGTTCCTTCCAAGGATTACAGACTTGATCTAGTGCAAAAGCCAATTTGCTTAATGTATTTTATAGGCAGAACAGAACCAGGCTTTCTTGAGGGAGAAAAAAAATCAATTCTTCCTATCCTTGGTGGTTTCCTTATCTCTGCATGCCCTCCAAGTGGTGACAGGATGAAGACCATTGCCTTACATGTCGCACGTTAACACTAAAGAGAATGGACCTGGTGCTCAGAGATATTTCTGTTTACTGTACATTATTTTAGAGGGTTGAGGATGGCTTTGGCTGTGCAAAGTCTACTTGTGTGCCCAGGTGCTACTCTGTGATGAGGCTGTGCATATACGTACATGCAGCAGAGCTCAGTAGCATATACATCAAGTGCCTTATCAAGATTTCCCAAGTTCCCAGAACTATGCGAAAGACAGAAATAGAAGTGTAATAATGGTGCTATGTTTTTTTGACTAAGAAAATAACAGTTCTTCAACCCCAACAATGCAGTGTTAAATGATCATATGTCTCTGTTTCATTATGTAGACATTATCATAAAAATACAGAACCCATAGGTTCCAAAAGGATATCTAGATAAGATGACTTTCCCTTGCATTAGTCTTGAAAATAATTTTTTTTTATTCTTTCATTTTGCACATAAGAGTATTTTACATTCTTGGGTATGTTCCGGAAAAAGAAGCACTTAACATCTCAGAGCATTAGATTGTTCCTTAAGGCAAGAAGTTGTTATTGTTACTTAGTGTGTAACACAAACCTAGATCTTTATTCTCCTGTTTCTGGAGTTACAGTTCATGTTGCTTTTTCCCCAACAAAATTGGCTTGGTGACCTTTACTTCCAGTATCTGAGGCTGTCAGCTTTGTTAGAAAATAAGATTTATACTCAAATTGTGATAAGAACTGGACTCTCATAGATTCACTTGCAAAATCTTCACCAGAAATATTGTTCTCTCAGAAAGAATTAAAAGTCAAGCCACCATGAACACTGCAAAGAGAAATTAAGTTTCCCATGCTGAGACCTGATGAGTGACTATATGATCATTAGTACAGAAATTCACCAAAGACACCTAATATTCCATTTAGATTGTATCACCAATTCTTGGCAGGAGTCTTGTGAGAAGCCTCCATTTATTCTAGTCAAGCTCACTAGCAGTGCAGTCACTGTGCATCACCAAAATTTTTCAAGAATTATAGCTGCCATGCTTTTGGTGTCCCTTCTGGAGTGAAAAGCATGTTGCTGTAAAGCACTTTACATTAAGCCCATTTTCCCTGTCCTCATTTTATTCTTCTGTGTTCAAAGATATGTCTGTATTCCCAAATAATTCTTTTCACTCTAAAGTGTTTGCACCTTATAGGCATTTGTATGCTTATCTCTCCAAGTTTAAGAGTCCTGTCCCTACAGGCAAGATTTTCTGGTTTTGCTACAGAAATTCAGTGAAGCAAAACCTGGCAACTTTGCACAGTTCTGTACACGTACAGTACTGTTGGTCTTCTGTAGCATAGCTGTAGGTTTTACCTTGTACAATATCATAGTTTTCACAGTAACTTTGATTGCTTTTGGCATATTCATGTTCAGTATTCTTCATAAACTATTTATCTAACCTACCAAGGAATGCTACGTGTGACAAAGTATATTTTAGTCTGTATTTCTTCCTGTAAACTTGTCAAATATGCTGCTTGTTTCTTTTTTTAAGTACTCTCTGTCTCTAAAGTAATAAAACAAATTATGGTAATCAGTTTTCCTGGTTTGCTTTTAGTCTCTTTAAAGGTAAAACTAAGAGGGGAATTTAAAAAAAATCCTTCTTTTATTGCAGTGAAACATATTCCAAAATTGCATTTAACAACTCGCTTGTAAAAGAATCCTGTGCTTCTGGAAGGAAGCTCCCAGAAAGTGCTGGAGAGCTTTAGAGCCCTACAGTCCACCCATCTCAACATACATGGATTTCTGTCTGCATTTCCATTTGTCATCACTGGTCTACATCTCTGCCATTTCTAGGTCTGAACTCAAGTTAACCCAGAGGTGCACTTTTGTCACATGTTCATTAAAATAAACCCAAACCAAACAAACAGAATGGGTAGAAAGAAAGATTTGAAGATTCTGATATTAAGGAAAGTTCGAAAGAAAAAATCTGTTGATATAATTAGTTCAGCAAATGCTGAAATGCTATCTAGTAAAACTATATTCCATAGTCTATTCCATTTATTTTCAATATTAATACTGCAGCATTAGTACTTCTGGCATACTAAGCCAATTAGTATTCTTTATTATCAGATGTTTCATCAGGTTTGCATTACATGCAAGTAAGTCTAGAGCTCAACTCCTTAGAAATTGCCAGAGTCAATAAAACTAATCAGTTCACCCAGATTCCTGTAATAAACTGTATTGTTATCATCCCCAAATGAACGTGCAAGAGACTCTACTGAAGATAGCTATGGAATAACTTGCCTGTAGAGATAAGCTATTCTGAATCCTTCAATGTAGCAGGTATGTTTTATACTTTTTAATAGGACAGTTTAAACTGCGTAGTGTATGGTCATTTTTTGCACTGTCCTTTTATATGTAATGCTGAGCTAGTGCTCTCTACAATATCATATGCCAATGAAGTTCATAGACTAATTATGCATAAATTGAAAAGGAATTTCCTTTTCTCAATTTTTTTTTTTTAACGTAATGACTCCTTTCACTGTGTTATCAAAAAGAATTAAAAGTGTTTGGTATAAATTCCCTCTGAAGTTTATCTCCATATATTTTATCACATCACTTCTCTTTATTATAACTGCAGTTCCATTCTGAAGCTCATTATTCTTTTCATTGAGTCTGCTTTTGCTGTCTATAATCTTAATGATACATTTTGTTTTTTCTGGATTATGAAAAGCCATCTTTAAATAATTGGTTTTCACTTATGAATGTTTGAATTAGATTGTTACTTTTATTTAATTTTTTTGCAAGCAAGTATAAATTAAAATTTTATTTACTACTTTGAATAACAAGGATTAGCTAGACATCTGTGGAAAATGTATAGCATTCAAGGTTTATTTTTTATCAGTGGCATAAACTCAGCAACTTTCAGGCTTACAACTTTGATACTTGCTGAAGATTTTTCAGGTAACCATGTGAAATATGAAGTATACATGCAATGCTCTCTCAGAGAGCTGAAGGCTGAAACTTCTGTGCTGTCTCTCTCAAAGTTCTTGAGTTTTTTAGGTGAGTCAGATTAACTTTCTTTTTTGGGTACCTAAACATGTTTTAAAAAAAGTTAAAATAAATCAAGTCTTTATTTTTATCAAGTCTTTATTTTTATCAAGTCTATATATCATTCTGTCATTGCGATTATCATACTTAATTATTCACTGATAGAGTCCAAGGCAGTGGTTAGGAATTCCAAAGCTTTATTGGTGTGTCAAGTCAGCTCATGCTATAGGTACTGTGTGCCCACCCACACATGCACGTTCAGATGTGGATCACAGGAGTACTATTGTGTGATGCAAAAACATCATCTGGGGTTCAGCCACAGCACACTGTGCACCCACCTCTGGAGTAGTTTCTACTCTTTGTGATGAACATTTACACCAAGAATGCCAATATTTTTGTTTCCTTAAGCTCCACAAGAACTGGCTGTTACTGTGGTCTGAGGCTGTTCTCAACTTTTTTTCTCGTACAATTTTTTTTCCCACATCAATATTGCTCTAGCATTCAAGTTAAATCATACTTTCCTTTCTGTAAATAGCAAGAAGAATATGATAATGAAGTGGAAAATGGAAAAAAAAACATTGCTCATCGTGTCATTTTCCATGCTGCAGAAGCACATCTTGCTTAATACATTTAATGGAAGTGTTCTGCATCCTGACCTCCATGGTGCTCCAGCATTTTAGTCAGAGAGTTTAAGAGTCCAGCATTCTCAAAGTTTCACAGAGCATACCTTCACCTACTCAAAACCATGGTTATGGTGTTCCTGTAGCATACATCATGAGAGAGGGGAAGAGCAAGGAACCTGAATTTCTCAATGTGAATTTCTGACTTCCAGCAGGTTGGCAATGAGAAAACCTGTACTACCACTTGTGTGTGTGCAGCTACAAATTCAACCCTTAACCTTTGCTGGTTCCCTGAATCATCATCTTGATGCATGAATATACAGGCTTTTCTCCCTCTGTATGAGAAAAATATCAGCTGTGTGTCAGGGGTTTGCCAAATACACTCTACTTCCTACTCCTTGAACTTTTTCTCAGGAAGGGGTGCACCTGGAGCCATAGCTCTGCAAGAGAGTATAGCAGCTTCTGATTGGGAGATTCATGGGGAGAGGAGGGAAGTGTAGGAAGGCTTGAGAACTTCTATCACTATGGTATGATTGTGTTGTCCATAACCTGCAGGGGCACACCATAATTAGGCTGGAAAGAGTTTAAATTTCTTCATCCAGACTTCCTTTAATATCTATTTTCTTTGCCTCTATCTGCCTTTTTCTGGGGTTTGTTTTTCTTGTTTCTTATGGCTATGTTTCCCACTCAGTGTTGGGTTTCAGCCAAAGCATGCTTTTACAGGTTAGGAAGAACTTTTCCAACATTACAGACTGGCATCTAGTGGGTGTATGTTAGTTGACTTCCTAGGAGCACAAAGGAAGCCTGTGTAAAGAGGGGATGTTACTTTATTGGAGGTTCTTTATTGCAATCATAGAGTTGATGATCCTAAGAAGCTAATTGAAGTAGCTATAATTAATGATGCTTCCCGTTCCTCATAAATATTTTGCTTCTCTTTATGCATAATGTCTGTGGTTTTAATATTTTTTAATTGCTTTCTGACAGTTCCTGGCTATCAACTTTTATTTCATTTGAGTGTTTCAACATTACAGCTGTCCATTTCTTTCATTGCCTTATGGCTTTTGTTGCTGCAGCCAGTATTATACTGTTCCAGAAATGTCCTGTTATAGTTTATATCACCATCTCTATAAAGATGCTCTTAAAATCTTGACTTTCAGATGGCTTTTGGACAGCCTTTTCTAAGGCCTCTCTTATTTCTACCAGAACTGAGTTTGTCACCTTGGCTGGCTGGATTCCTCTTTACCTTTATCGAGGTCAAACTTTTGTGCTATTTGTAAAACACCAAAGTGAAGTGCAACTGGACTTCTTTGTATACAATCACCATTCTTTCACCCTTTCGGCTTCACCCTTTTTTGGCTTAAGCAATCCTACAAGAAGTTAGAATTTCCTAACAGCACAACTCCTGAGAACAGTAGCACACAAAAAAGCTGTCTACAGTGTCCAAGCGTCCTTCTTATACAAGAATATCAGTAAATGCATTTGCTCTGGTGCTGTTCCTCTGCTGTGGAGGGCTACCTACCGAGAGTACACCTCAGAGATTTTTAGAAATACTTAGATATCTCTAGATGCTTATTGATGTCTTTTGCTGTTGCCACTGTTTTTATGTCCCAGGTAAAAAAGGAGATATGAAGAAATGCAACAAAATCAGCTGCATGTGTTGGACACATGAAAACCATTGGATTCACTTTCTTTCACCAAAGGTGATGGCAGGAAAATTATTAAAAATTCTGTTGGTTACATAGCAGATTTTTTTTTATTGGTGACTTAACTGGGAATATTTTTCTAATGCTGCTATAAAAGATATGGGCATAGAATTCTTCCACTGACAGCTTTTTTAGTCAAGAACTATGTTGTGTGAGCAATAAGCTACAACATTTACAACTCCAACTTGCACAACTTGATGCACATTTATAACTAGAAGGTTCTGTAAGAATTTTGCTTTTGTTTTCTATAGCCCTTAGTTTTATGTCACTTAGATCATTAAATTTATAACATTAATTCCATATGTTGAAAATGTTGGCAGAAAATACACTACCTTAAATCCCATAGAAAAAATGGATACAGTTAATCCATAAACTTCTTTAACTTTCATCTTCTAAACTGAGGAAAAGTCCAATAGTACTCAAGTGGTTTTACCAGACCCTATTTTTATTGCTACTCACACTGTAGTTCCAGAGAAATAGTACATATTTCTAGGAAGTACTTATTATTACCAGTTTCAAATAAATTTTTTAAACCATGAAGGACTTGAATATTGATTCTATAAAGGCAAAAAAAGCACCAAGATACCTAATAGAATCAATGAACTGTTTCTGACAGATGATAATTTGTTTGCTAATGAAAATGTCTAACTCACCACAGCATCCTTCCTTATGTAAATGACTTTGTGCTCTTAAGTAGTGCTTTGTTTAAAGAATATTTTTTGACTGTTTCCCATGTACACATCTTAATGATGGAAACCCTTGGCACTTCTTACATCTACCAAAGAGCTGGTAAAAATTTGGCCTTGTCAGCATCTTGGATATTGCTGGTGACTTGGTCTGTATGTGTGTTGATTCTCACACTGCTAGTATTGTTGACATGTCAAATCAGAGGAAAGGGATGTCATGGGCTTTCACACTACTGCTGCCAAAGTGAGCATCTAGAAGGCTATACTGAAGAAAATACGTGCTACAATGTCCAGAAACTGTAGTCTGACTCACTGGTGAAAGTGTTGCTTTGTTTTTCAGATGCTTCGAGTGAGAAGTGGAGGACAAACTTCCACAGACCTTTCACCAGAGAAGGGCTTCTGAACCCTGTCCAGAGATGATGTCTGGTCTGAGCTAGGAAGACATCTCCACATTCACTAGAGCTCCTTATCTTCTCTTTTCCTTTGCCTACATATAAAGTAGAGCTTTCCACAAACATGTGATAGACCTGTACATAAGACTGTACATGATTTTTGTTTTTTGTTCTGGGCTAAGAGGTCAGATGCCTACATTTTTCCTTGGCCTTTTGAAACACACATTTTTCATCTGTATTTGTTTCTAAACAAGTTAAATTTATACAACAATAACAATTCAAACAGTACAGGTTTTGAAAAAATGTAAAGGTTTTGCATTATATTAGGTCCATTTGTAAGTGGAAAATACATTGGTTTGTACTTTTTCAGTGAATCCATTTTCTGAAGTGAAAAAGCAAAGTGCAGGTTTGGAGGTTTTTGAAACTTGTGAAAATTCTGAACAGCCCTGTGTAACAGTAACTTCAACTTGACACAGGCCAGTTGTTCTGGTTCTTTATTTCAGGCTTCTTTATTACATGCACCTGTTTCAACTGACTTATAGCTGTTTCTGAAACTCCTGACTGGCCTGCAGCCAGGACGCTCTGCCTGTTCCCACAGTTAATATGATCTAGGTCTTTAGAGGGTTCAGGGGGATGTGGGTAATATGAAAGTCCAGACAGATAAAAGCTTTCACCTTACCTCTGCTCAACAGTAGATTTGCCTGTTTACTTCTGATCTCTCTACCAAAAATTTTGGGAGAAGAGGTTGTTCTTTGAAGCTGTCTTCTGCACAGGTTGCACTTAAAGTCAAGTCCAGGGGACTTTTAATCTGTTTTGTATTTCATTACGAACAGTTCATGCAATTTTGGACTAATCCTGTCTGTCCAGTTCCACAGTAAAAAATGTGGGTCTCTAATGACATCAACAAATAAAAATAACCAATTATTTTAACAATAAGTGCCTTATGCAGTTGAATATTAGTGTAGGGATACATTTTCTATTTGCAGTTTCACATTGGTTCTGGATAAGGTTTGGTAAAATCATGTTTCAATAAGAAAATATTATATGGTCACCTTACTTCTAGGAAGAATTAGGCTTTTGTGAGAGTGTTCTGTGGCTGTGAAGTGAGGAATGGGGTAACAAGCTCTCTGCAGAAGGGTTTGCCCACTGAGTTGCATTCTCCACAACTGGTTACCATACTTTTGTTTGCAATAGCCGCATGCAACAGCAGGCTATAGTCTCAGCATCTCCTCAAAAATTAAAATTGGGACAAACCTTCATTAAATTAATTATTCAACTTTCTTTGCATAAATTCATTTTAACAGAAAAACATTAAGAATCTGTTTCACCACTTCATGAACCTTTTTTCCTTTTTTTTTCCAAAGGGCACAAAGGACATACGTTTTCATGTATCTCAGGAATATTTTTTAGAAAACTCAGCATATTAGAAAATAGCTGCGCACATTTTATATGATTTTTAGAGGATTTGCTCTTTGATAGCAATGGAGATATCAATCAAAAGGAACAGACAGACTTTAACTGCAGGCATGAAGGGAAGCACTTAACAGAGTGTTTTTCCATTCTGCAGCTCTGTGGTTGCATGAAAGCAAAATGTGATACTTGGTGAGATCAGAAAATCAGAACCTAAATCAATAATACTGCAGTTGTTTTGGGGAGGGTCAGTTTAAAGGAACAGCACTAAATTGAGATTTAATGGAGTTAAAGGAGAAAAACTGCATTGTAGTTTTAAGAAAAGGTTATTTTATTGTTAGTAAGCATTCTTTACTAACCATTTGGGAGAAAAAAAGATTCTATCTGAGGTAAAATGCTGCAACATTTCTAAATGCTATAAAACAGTTACTCAGGAAAAAATAGATTTCTCTAAAACCTCCCTAAAATAGATTTCTCTAAAGATTACTGTAAAGTAAAGTAAATTTGCTTACTGAACTCTACAGATAATGAGGAATGTACACAACTGGAAAAAAAAAGAGGGTGGGCAGAGGAGGAGAGTAAAAATTTCTAGCAGTGAAATTCAATTTTACTTTTGCATTAAAATCCTTATTATCTAATTCTTTGACCAGCTCTGTGCAGAAATGCCAGTGGGGGAAAAAAAAGGCTGTATTTTGACTTTACAAGCAGTCAACCTGAGATGTGTCTGTCCAGGCTAATGGGAGGCTAATGGGAATCTCACCAAGACTCAAGGTAAAAATGGTCTTTGACTGAAAAGGACTCACTCCTTGCTGTGGGTCACCCTCTGCCAGACAAGCTGGTGGAACAGGGTTTGCTTTGCTTCCTGTTCTGATCACCAGTTAAAAGGTATTAAATGGGAAGGTATCGTCTTTGATATTAAGATGATGAGAACTGGAGCAAGAGTGGTGTCCACTTTTACCAGCTCTGGCTG
The DNA here is from genome assembly GCA_013397075.1 of Rhabdornis inornatus. Taxonomy (NCBI): domain Eukaryota; kingdom Metazoa; phylum Chordata; class Aves; order Passeriformes; family Rhabdornithidae; genus Rhabdornis; species Rhabdornis inornatus. The sequence goes on from VWZS01007209.1 coordinate 2,287,471, forward strand.
TGGGAGACCAATAACCAACAGCTCCAGGCCAGAGCAACTTCTCAGTGAGTCACTGCTGGAGAGGACTGGTAAGACCAGACAAACCAGACAGTGTTCTTGCTTGTGGTCAGTGGTTTCTGCCAAAGATTCGCTGGGACCTTAACCTGTGTTTCAGTCTGCAGACAGCAGTGTGTGCAGAGGACAGAATTTTCTGCCCCATCCCTCCTAGCTATCCTCCTGCCCATGTGATCTTTTCACATTTTGTTACCTACTGCTTCACCTAAACAGACTAATCCCTCCTCCCCCAGTCTTCACATCCATTTTGTTACAGTATTTCCCCACTGGTCCCCTCACCTGCCCCTCCTCCTTCAGTTTTTCTTTTTTTTTTTCTCACCAAGAAATTTCAATTTTTCTCTAATGAGATCTTCTTTTGTTAACCTATCCTGATCCTCATAATAATGGAAGCTAAAGTATTAAATGTCTATTTATCACTTGCAGACCTTTAGCATTTAGCACCCCATATTCAAGATCATCCTAAAAACCTTATTGTGCTTTTCTCTATATTTTAGTACCAGGTCTTTAGTGTGGGATGCTGGAGAAATGCAAGAGCTGTAGCCTTTTTCTTTACTTCTTTGTTTGTGAGCCACTTCTATTTGTTCACAAATGATAACATGAGGTGAATAGATTGATAACTATAGAAAATAATATTTATGTGAAAGGAAAAATGTTTCTGTCTATAATAGGACATCAAAATTAGAGAAATACAGTTTGAATTATGGTATTATATTTTTCCTGGACTTTTTGGTGACTGTTTTGTTTCAATAGCTCTTGATAATGATGAGGCATTATGAGGTTTTAAAGTATGAAGAAAAGAAGTTATCTGAACACAGTGATCAACAATAAATTACTAAACTGTGCTCCAAATGAGCTGAAATATTAAATGACTGGTGGACTAGTATTAGTAGCAATTTGTGTTTAGAAAGTGCTGTTTCAGAAAACGAGGCAAAAGTTTATATACCAATCTCTAGTGATCTATCAGCATAGGCTTCGATTCAATCATTAGGCTTTCAGCTTTCCCTTATACCCTTAACATCTTTGTCGTCTCCATTGTTAAGACCTTCAAGCTTGCATGTTTCCAGAAGAGTTGGTGGTGTCTTAGTAGGCAGCATATGAATGCGGTGTGCAGTGTCTGTTTGATTTTTTTAAACAAAGACAGGGGACAAAATTGGGTTGAGGGTGTGAAAAATTGAGATGGAAAGACTTAAGCAAATATAATATGACATACTGCTGGATAGAGTACTAGTCTATAAATTAAATCAATTCTAGGTAACCAAAAGGGGCTCTGTCTATTGCAAACTATTTCTGTGGTCCAGTCACTGCTTCATAATGTGGGGCAGTGAGATGATGGTTCAGGGTAGCATTTTTGGTTGGGTTTTCTTACATATAGTTAGTTTCATGTTTTAGATCCAGTAGAAATTTAAGGTAAAATAAGACTTTGTTTCTCCCAAAAAAGCGATGTTCCAGAATCAAGCTCTTCCTTACCTGCTGCTTTTCTGGCCCTGTGACTTGTACATTTCTGGGAGCACAGACCAGATTTAGGAGAGAATGACGTTCTCACACAAAATTTATTAGTCCAGGTTTTCAAGGTACCTGATAAACAGCTCTGTGCAAACACCCCTTGTTGCAGATCTTTCCTCTCAAACAGTTATTTGAACAACTAGGATATTATATATATCCATACATACATACATACCTATATATATATATATATATCCTTTGGGAATACTTTGTCCATCCATGGGCAGTAGTCTGGAGATGTTAGGGTGTCTAATTCACTGGTTTAATTTTACATAAAATTTTTGAGTTTTTCATATATAAACATATAATCTGCAGGTTTTGTTAAAAACAGCAAGGTGCATTGACCTTTCTGTTTGTGCAAACTGAGAATGTTATGTAGTAGAGAAAATCAGAAACAATACACCTCCTTCTGTCTCCAGCCCTCTGACATGTTCAGAGATCTCAGTGACATGAAGTATGCATAATTAACCAACAAACAGCCTCTGAGTACACTTTCAGCATGTTTGCCAATGGGAGACTGCAACCTGCTACTACGCAATTTCTCATGGCAAGGTCAGGGATCAAGTAACAGGTGGCTTAAATGATATAGCAGTCAGATACAGACTTGCTCCAAAAGGACATGTTACCTTTTCTCCCTGTATCTCTAGCTCTGTTGATAGAACAGCTTCTTATTTGATGAAGAAAAGCTCATAAAGGTGGTCTGATGAAACCTTTGTTGAGACAATAATTTTAAGGGCAAGAGTTTTATCTGAAAATATTATCCTATTTTATTTATAGACAATAAATTGGATCTCTCTCTCTCTCTCTCTGTGTATACATATATATGTATGAATGATGATTTAGTGACATTTTTCTTTCCTTTCAAACATATATATAGTCTGTTTCCTAATAAAAAATAGTCTTAGAAAATGAGAGTTCTGTATCTAAATCGTCTCTATGTTAGTAAGGTTATTTACTAAGATTTAAACTATGTTTAGTCTAACATCATGTCTTCAACAGTAGAGGATAGGTGGGACCTTCTAGTGACCTCCTTCACCAGACAACCCAGTTATGCCTTTCTCTGAGCTCCAAGATGATAGAAGGATGTGCCTCATTCACTCCAGCCCATGGAGAGCCCACATTGGTGCAGGGAAAGGAAGTGAGTGGGCAGGAGGAGAAGAGAGAAACTTTACTGACCATACCCACCTCTGCCTCTGGCACTTGGGGAGGATAGAGGAGTATTAAGTGGAGGATTGATGCTGAGTCTGGGAGCAGGATAAAGAAGAGAATTTTAATGTTTGGCTTTGTTTTGCACTACCCAAACCCATCCTCATTATATCTTGCCACCGAGTGACTGAGCCTGTGGACAGCTGAAAAAGCACTCTTAGTTAAGGAAAATAAAGAAGGCACACAGCTCCCTGAGGAGCTGGTGTCCAGGATCTGCTCAGCTTGGAAGAAGAGAGCACTGGAAAGGCAGTCTTGTGATAAGTATGTGTTGGAGACAGACTATGCAATCCTAAGCCAAACATTTTAACGATTTCTATAAGATCCATATTTTCCTCACTTGGCTCAAATATACAGTCAGGCACTGGCCTGGAGCAATGAAACTCTTATACGCAAATTGGGAATCAATGGGAACAGTGCCTAGTAAAGGTTGCTTGAGTGAGGAAGTATAAGGAAACAGAAAATATACAGTAACAGTATTCCCTTTCTGCAGTTAAGGGATTTCCTGAGTCAGAGGACAAGCAACTGTCCTCCACAACTCTTTTTAGCAGTTGCATACAACTGCACATTTGCCTCCTTCTCTTTCTGTGGTGACAGAAGGAAGTTCAGGGAAGGGAAGTTCAGGGAAGTTAAGGAAAGGAAAGGAAAGGAAAGGAAAGGAAAGGAAAGGAAAGGAAAGGAAAGGAAAGGAAAGGAAAGGAAAGGAAAGGAAAAATTTTATTCTTTGATTTTCATTGATTTTAATTTTCTGACTGCTATATTTTTCTATGATGTTTATGAGGGAAATGACCAGATTCAGAAACAATTATCCAAATGGGACCATGATGTTGATTTATAACATAGCATAAGGATGTTTTTATTTATTTTTTAAAATATTTTTCCATGTATTTTATAACATTAAAATTACATTTCTACAGCTGCTAATACTTAAATATTTTTTAAATCTGTCTGTAATTACTCCATAGTGTTCCTGGGTGATAACATGTAGTTGAAAGTGCATATTTCGCTAATTTTATTTTTCTCCTTCTATGTTTCTTTCTGCTTACTCAGATTGAATTTTACCTGATGTTTTGCTCCTTGGAAACCCTATTACCCTATGATCCTGCTACGTTTCTACTCAGTCAGCTTTGACTGTCCTCAATAATTTTGTGTCATTGGCAGCAGGCTCTGTTATCTGAGTGTTCATCCACTTTTTTCTGTCAGTCCTGAATACACAGAACACAATACACCACTGAGCTGATCATGTATTTACACCAAGTGTTTCCAAGTTCCTGAGTGGTTAGGGATCTATCTGGTAGAAGTCTGAATCATATGAAAGGTCTTCAACTTTGTCATCATCAGACTCCTAAACACTTTAGAGGCTTCTCATCTTTTGTCTGGAATTAGTGAAAATCTTGGAAGCATTTTCTACGCCCTTAATCATGTGAATACTAATTTTATAGCAAACACTGCCTTCACTTACAGCTCTTGGGCAGGAAATTCCAGAAAGTATTCCGGTTGACATGAGAAGCAGTTCTCTTGTATAGTTTGCCAAAAGTCTAAAGAAGAGGAGAGATCTAAAATGTTTCATGTACATTTATGCACATGCACCTTTATTTTTAGCTGTTTGGCTTTTTCTTTCAAAACATATGGTTTATCTTTTTGAGGCACTAAGTGACTGTGTCCCCACATCCCAGAGGGATAGAGCTTGCAGTCTTTTCTCTTTAGATGTCTAAAAGCAATAGAAAAGCAATGTACCTTAAGACCTCATTGGGGACAGCTTTATTCTCTAGTACAAGCAGTATAATAGAAACAGGAGAAAAGGGCTTTTGGTGCTGGCTGAACAACATCTAAGAAAATTATAGTCACTTTTTTCAAGATACTGCAGCTTAGTGTATTGCTAAAGTAAGAGTCTTTAATTTGTGGAAGCTGGCATATGTAAGAATCTATCCCAGGACTTGTGGCATTCACCCGCACATAATTGGCCTGTAAGTATTAGTGAAAGATTTATTTTTGAACATTTAAAATTAAAGGCCCTGTCTTCCCAGAAAATTATCAGAGTAAACTATATTCTTCCCAGAACATACACATTGTAGATACAGACCTTCCTGAAAGGAAATATTTTATAATAATTATTACCAAAATTGTAATTTTGTGTTTTCATGGAACAAGAGAGTGCTGGAAAGAAACCAGTTTATGTACTTAGATATTTTACACACTCAGCAAGGCTGAATATTTTGTTTATTTTAAATGCCTATATTTTTTTTAATTGTGAGCATTAAGTTGTGAGAAGGTAAGAACCTTCACTGCCTTTTATAAATTAAGGAAATTCAGAGCTGCTCAGCAATTTGCAGATTTGGATTCCAGTTATGTGGGGTATTACGTAGCCAGTTACTGAGCTGAAAAGGCTTGTTTAACTGAAAGACCAAGCTGAAAGAAAAGACTTGTTTAGACGATCCCAAAGAGGTAAAATGAGGAGAGGTTTTGAGGAAGAGATTATGGATGCGTATAATTAGGTGAAATATCAGGAAAACACTTTCAAATCATGAGGATTGTTAACCTACAGAACAGTGTCTCAAGGGAACCAATTCAGAGGCAAAGGAATATATTGGCTGAAATACAAGCCTTAGTCTTTGCTTTCCCTGTGATTTGTGTTCCTTGCTCTTTAAAAATGTGGGTTTTGCACAAACTGTGTTTCTATTTAAAATATATTATATATACGTATGTATATAAATAGATAGATATAGAGATATATGTATACATACCTTTAGTCTTGTACTCCTCCCACTCCTCCCCCCCACCTCGCTCTTTCCACAGAAATAGAAGCTACAGCATTTAATGTCTGCTCACTGTGCCTGGGACTGGCTCAGTGCTGTCTGGTATTGCTTGACCATGCAAACATACATAGTTTGGCTTACTCTTACACCCAGCCCAATCACTCCTTGTAGAAATCATCAGTGTGTATGGAAATAACCACCTGTTATTGTGTGGTGGTGATTGTTAAGAGCACTGAGCTCTAATATTGCATTTTATACTGATTAATTAAAGGATCTGTGGGCTTGGAACTGCAGTCAGCCATATTGTGGCTTTGCTAGAATTGCTCCTGTCATATTTTTCTCCTGTGACAGAATCCTCCAACAGCTTCTGGGCCTGGTTGGAGAGTTAGCAACTCCCAACAGGTGAGGGACTGAGTTTTAAAGAATGAGAGAGTTAGATAATATAGTTGTGGGCTCTTACATATCAGGTGGCCTCAGAGTTGACGAATGATCCTGATACTTCCAATTTACAGTCATTCTTTAGTTTTGAAATGCATATAATCAGTTAGATTACACAGCTTCTTAGTTTACAAAAATGCTTATTTGCTATCAATTGTCTCAAAGATATTTTGTTTTCTTCGCTACTGAAATTAATACTTCAGAAAAAAGATTATTCACTAATATTCAGTCCCTTTTTTCAGGGCTAAGTAAATTTTCAGGGTGGAATGTTTTCATAGTGCTCATCTGTTTTCTCAGAATTCACTTGATGAGTTTCTAAACTAAGTTTTTGTGTAAGATCAGACCATGAAATTACTAATAAACCTCATATAAAGTATACAGCAAATTGAATGAATCTGACTATAATAGTTTCAAGAGAAAAGCAGCAATTTTCCTTTTACTTTTGCCTCCTAGTTTTGCCAATTACATGCTTTTATTTTCAGCACCATATCTTTAAAATATTGAACTAGTTTTCTTTCTTCATGTAATTCAGGGCTTAATGCCAATTCCTAAAAATTATTGTGAATGCATCCTGACAGCTGTCAGTGCATGCACAGGTTGTCAAAGACACAGGTTAATGTTGACTTGTCTTGCAGTGAGGGTTCACAGGAAGAATGTTATTCCACTTTTCTCCACCTTCTGTATCATTCTGAGTCATTCTTTTATAGAGGTAAAGCCACTCTTCTGTGATCTCCCTCCCATTCTTCTCTGAGATTTGTTCACTGTTTTCTCTTTGTTACCACCCATGTCCTGAAGACAAAGACCTAAAAGTAAAAATAATTTTATGTTTGGTGGGATTCGTAGTCTTTACATTTAATATTATAAATTTAAGACACCTAAGGTAAATGTTGGCTGATAAAATGCAGTTATATACAGGGCAAAGTAATTTTCAAGACTCCAGTTATATAATTCTTTAACATGATTAATTTTGTTTTAGAGAATATATCTAAAGCAGGCCATATGAATTGAGTCTAAAAAGTGCTTATTTCTCTCTCAAGTGAGGATATCAGCAGCTGGACTTATATAACTGTTATTCATTATGCACACAACTCATTCTACTTTCTTTTCTGTGGTAAGTCAATATCTGAGTGAAGCATTCTTGTCTAGCTTTGATGCTTACCAGGATGGGATAAGCTGCTCTGTTGAGATCCTTGTTCCTCTCTGCTGACAATTAGACAAAGTGATTAAAGTGAGTGGAGATCCTGCTTAATGTACCTCAGACCCTCAATCCTGTGTCCAGGATGCAGTGATCACTTTTTCCATGGGAAGAGAGGAGAGATAACAGAGAGGAGGTCTTCATCCTTCAGGTTTTGCACAACTATTGCTCTGAGCACACATGTGCACATCATCTGGCTGCACTGGGCTGATGGCCTGCTGAGATAATCCATGTGACCTCTTCGCTGGAGCTGTGGGGTCCTCTTGGATTGGTATCTGCTTCCAGCCCACTAGTTGTTTTGTGATAACCCTCAAATCCTGTGTTACATATGCAGTATATTGCAAGTGTTAGCGAGCTCTGTCTTGGGGGATAACTGGCACTGCTTTTAAACAACGTGCAGGATTTCAAGGCTGTCTCTTGTCGACCTTTCACTTCAGACAGCCCTGAAAATCCTTCCTCTGTAAACGTGACCGCATTAAATCTTTAGCAATAACACACAGTTTCCAATTCTTACTTATTAGTCCTTTTCTGTATTTGTCTTGTCTCTGGTGTACACTCCCTCCAATGCAATAACACATTCTTCAGGTGTGGATTCTGGGTCTGGATTCAGGGCTGCAGTAATAGCTGCACCAGAGGCAATTTGATCCCCTTACAGATATTTAATATTTCCTGCTCATAAATTCCAGAATAATTTTAGGTCTTTTCCTACTGTGGTCCTTTCTTAGATGACAATGACTGAAATAATTTCTCATCCTTAAAGTGTGGCCTGAATTGTTTGTTCTCATATTTCATGATATATATTATTTCTGCATGACCTCTATCAAAGGGTACAGGGGACACTTTAGATGAACTGTACTGACATTTATCATTCTGTAGGACTTTTTTTTTTTTTCACCTACAAACTTCATTAGCAAACACTTGAAACATTTCCTTTGGAATTTCAATTTTAAAAGTCTCAATAATAATTTTTTATTGCAGATGCACTTAATTATGGAAGAAATTATGAAAATAAATTTCTTTTTTCTCATGGAACTTCCCATTTTTTATTCCATACAACCATTTTATAAAAATTTATCCTACATAAATTTAAAAAAAAATCAATTAATGCTAATAGAATGAACAACATAAGAATCTTTCTTCCTTCATTTGATGTGCCCCTTTTATCTAAGTTGACATTTTATCTGCGTTTATAAGCTGACATATATATAAAAGGGAAATGTAAATAACAAAAACATAAGCTATACTAATTTTCAGAACTTGGTTAAATAAGCTCACAGCTGGTGCAGAACTTAGGCTGCCTGGATCTCAGGTAATTTCTTTACAGTATCTTCCACAGTAAAAACAGATTAAACCCACGTGGCAGTTAAAGAACAGCCATACCAACACAGACCTGCTCATCATGGCAGCAAATGTCATCCTGAGATGAGCTCAGCTGGTCAGAACAAGGTGCTAATAACACCAAGGCAGCAGTGTTAACCACTATATGGATTCTTTACTTAGAATATGGACTTGGTGATCCTTGTGGATCCCTTCTAAATTAAAATAGTCTGTGAAACCAACAAGCAGACTCATCTTGGGAAAACTGAGGCAGTCTAAAAATACTTTTCTGCATACCCAAGGTACTGTCAGTGACTATTTTGTTTGCAAATATACTGGCTCTTTCCTGACACTGATGCATCAATTCTGCTGACTTTGTAGCATTCAGTTGCAAATGCACATTAAGATATTATTGTTATTGCTATTGTTATTTTATTATGTGGGTAAATATAACTCTGAATTTATAGAAATAAATCTTACATGCTGAGGAAAACATGCTTTTATACATATAATTGCAGTTAATAGAAGAAAGATGCACTTCAGTCTTCACAGACAGTGCTAGCCATAAAACATGGCAGAAAAACTATAGTATTATTGATCCACTTACTGCTTGTGATACAGGCTTGTGGGTGAATTTTGAACTCAAAATCTGACCCTATTCTCCATTCCTTGAATGACTTCTCTCTGTTCTCTTCCTCTTTAAGTATGTATACTTATAAGTATGTATAGACATAGTATATACTGCATTCCAGAACTTTTGCACTCTGCACATTCCTCTTGAATGCATATTATATTCTGTAACTGTCCTGAGACAAATTTATCTTTTCAAAATTATTTTATTCAGTTCCTAGTTTGATCTAGATATCTTGTATGAATCATCCCAAAAATGGAATTACTATTGTTAGTGTTCATAGCATAATTCTCCAAGAATGCAAACAAAACAACACAGAAAACAAGTCCCATAAACAGAACATTAAAAATTATTACTTCTTGCAGGAAGCTCAAATGAATGATTCATTTGGATTCTTAGGGATTTTCATAGTATAAATGTCATGGATTTAGTCTAAACTTTTTTAAAGTAAGAAGATGCCAAATTTGACTACAAAAGTTCTGTTCTTTATGGAGAAATAATTATTCACATTTACTATCTCCCTTCTCAAAAGAGGAAGAAAATAAAGAAAAAAAAATACCACAAAAAAAGCCTTGTGAGAAGTCCAAGGCAGAATGCCAAAGACAGCATTCAAATTTAGAGTTAGTTAAAATGAGAGGGACTGAAGTTGGATAAGTAGAGACTTAGTAGCATGACAGGTCACCCTACAGGCACATGTGTCACTATATTTTTTTCCCTCCTAAATATAGAAAAGAAATGAGGAGAGTAATTATGGTTTTGTGGCTTGAGTATTGACCTGGGTTTGGTTCCTGTTCTGCTTCCAGTCTTACTTTGAAGAAATCACTGAGGGTCAAACCACATTTGATGTTAATGCAGCACAGTCAATAAAATCATGCTGCTTTAATCCTTCTGAAAATCCTGTTGGTAATTTTTCTGTGCCCCAGTTCCTTACTTGTGGCATTATAGCCAATACTATTTCCTTTCTCCATCCATTTGTAAATCTTGCTTATTTTCACAAAACGAAAAACAAACAAACAAACAACAACAACAAAAAACAAAAACAAAAAAAAACAACAACAACCCTATACAGGAATACACTACACTTTCATTAGCAGCTGACCAGATATAGTCTAAACCCTGAAAGGCACAGAAACTTTGCAGGTATTTTCTTTCTTTCATGTATCCCATGGTGCAGACTGAGCATCCAGCTGATCACTGCAGTCATGATTTGCAGTCTTTAGGAAGTTTGAGGTACCTTGCACTCTCCTTGACCTCTACAGAGCCAGATTCAGGTTTATAGACAACCACTGTGCAGTTCTGAACATCTGTTTCTCAAGTTCTCAAGTAATTCAGCATCCAGGGATTTTGTCATTGCTTTTCTTCACTGAAGTAGTACAGTGATGCACAAACAAACAGTTGACCATGAAATTTTTACCCCCATCTTAAATAATTCTGGTTTCTTGAATTCTGAGTTAATACACTAAGGAAACAGCCTCTTCACAGGTGGTTTGGTTGGTGACTTTGTTTGTTGTATGGGGAGGTTTGTTTGTTTGATTTTTTTTTCCAATTTGTTTTTGGGTTGGTTTGAGTTTTGGGGGGGATTTTTTTGCTTGTTTATTTGTTTGGACTTTTCAGGGTTTTTTTCTTGTCCCGTGTCTAGGAAGCAGATACACAAAGGCAATGGAAACGAGATGAAGTTTTGTTCAGATTCATTAACGTATCTCACTTCCAAGAGAAGGAATATCATTCTCACTAGGCAGAATGGATGAAGAGAAAAGGTATAGAAATGTATTCAGAGCACTTACATAAAACCTGCATATTCTTCCCTAGCTAAAATTCTTTGAATTCTTTGTAGTTTCTATAAAATGTAAAGGAACTGATAGACTTCTTTCTTCAGACCTAATTGCATTGACTACCAGAAGATTATTTCTTATGAACAGTAAAGATTTCACAGTAGCTGCTCTGTTTTTCAAATTTTATTTATTTATTTCCTTGTTTGTTTTAGTATAATGGCAAAAATGCCTTGTCTAGAGAATTCAAAATTAATTTTCTAACAAGTGACAAGTAAATATATGGAGAAAAGCAGATCTCCATTCATTAGAAAAACTATAGACTGTACTGCACCACAGTAGTCAGCTGTGCCAGTAATTTTGACATTCCTTTGCAAATTAGCCAGGCTTTGTGAGTACAGGTCTACTTTACTGCACAGGGGGGCTTTCAGCTCTTGGAATCTGGCAGGGGTTCAAGATCAAAGTGTTGCTTTGAACCCACTTGTTAGCCATGCAAAATAAACACAATTTACCTTGCAATAAAAAGCATCAGTGAGGGAAAAAAGAAAAAAAAAAGAAAAAAAAAAGAAAAAAAAAAAAAAAAGAAAAAAAAAAAGAAAAGAAAAGAACATTTTTTGAAAAACTTTCAAATGCAAATTCAATACCTACACTATTGCTACTAAATTAGAATAAGGAGAAAAATTATTAAAATATTCTAAAAAATGATCCGCAGGTAAAAGTCTTCTACAAGGAGAAGTGAGTTTGGTTTTTTATCCTGACCAAAATTGCAGACAATGCTTTAAAGCACAGAGAGCATCCTGATGTTGCCATAAAAAGTTCCATGGCTAATTATTTGCCAGTACAACTGTTCACTTCCTGTGGTGGATTTATGCTAAATCCTGTTATTAGTCTTGCTCTGCAATTGCCATTGTCTGTGACTGGAAGCAAGGCTCAAAGGCTACAGTCAGCCTTTTATTACAAAACATGTGAATGGAGATTTGACCCAATGTTCGACTACTTCCCCTTTTGGTTTTATGTAAGCTGCTGAGCCTTTCCCTATAAATCACTATGTTGAACTTTTACTCTTGTTCTCTTGCAACCCTGTTGAGCTTGGGGTTTTGGTCTGGGTGTGGGTCTTTTGGTTTTTGGTTTTGTTGTTTTTTGTGTTTTGTTTTTCAAAAAGTCATCTTTCTTTCATTTTTACCTTTTCTTTTGTTTTCTTTTCTCTTTTTAAAATAAGATTAGAATTGTTTAATTACAATCCACCACCAAGGTTTCCTACATCATGGGAAACAAAACAAATGCTTCAAGTCTTGAAAACAGTGCAATTCTTGAATCCTTTTGAATTTTAAAAATAAGCAAAGGCCCTCCCTTTATACATTGTTTAAAGCATAATTTAACAACTAGTTTACTGTACAAATGAAAAAAATCCCTGTCATAATACTGGCTACGTATTTCTCTGCACGATTCTATATTTTATGTGTTCAGGCAAAATTTGGCATACTTTTTTTATTGGACAATAAAAACTTTCTAATGTAAATATATAGAGATGCAGTGATGAAAACTAACTGTAAGACTAAAACATATCTGAGACATTCAGTCATTAGAGATGGAGGACCTAGTCCTGCAGTCATCACTCAGAATAAAATTCTCATTAAACTGATAGAGCCAAGCACTCAGTAAAGGCAAAAGTAGATTTACTTGTGTAATTATGTCCAAGGTACCTGTTTTTGTTGGCACTTGAGTCACATACCTGTTGTTCTTTTTCATTTAAATTAAAATTAGATTGATTAAATTAAATAAGCCCTTGGAACTAAAATGTATATTAAAGTATTATTTGCAATCTTTTTTCTCCTCATAGTGATATAAATTGGAAAACTTGAACTTAAATTAATGTGGTTGAAATCCTTTTTTCTCTAGTTATATTCATGGAGATTTTCCACTGACTGCAAGAAAAGTAAACCCAAATTTGCAAACTGAAATAGTGGTGGATTCAGGGAATAGTTAGACTAATTTGTGTTTCCAAAGAAGTAAAGGAAATCCTCCAGTGATATCTAAAATACTTTTTACTTATTTGATAACCAATTGCTAACAAATAATAGGGTAATACTTTGTGGGGCTTAAAAAAAAATACCTAGTCAGAGCTCTCCAGTGGAAAAATATTGATATTATTATGCCAACATGGATAAAGTGGCAGGCTGTAAGCACTTCCCTCTAACTCATTTCCCCTACCAAAACAGCTTCTCTCTTTCAGATCCAAAGTCTGAAGTACCTTGTCCATGTTCTTACAGAATGCAACACCTTTGTGAAGGCTGTGGGATGGATTTATCTGTATTTCTTCACCCAGATGACCACTATGTGTGCCTCTGACAGGGGATTAGTTCATATTCACCCTCCAAACTCAAAACACCCCAGGAGCGGAGAGTTCAAACTGCTACGGTAGTGTTCATGAGGAGTTTATTAATAGTTGGCTACTATTTGGATTAACAGTTAATTTGTCATGTTAATCCACTCATGCATCCTGTTGAGCCAAATCCTGTCTTCCCTGACCCAATCCTAAAGAGCTGGGTTTTGCTCAGGAGCATGCCTCAGGCAGCAGGAGGGTTTGATTGCTTTTTTTCCCCCCCTCTTTGCCACAAAGAAGTATTGAAAATGCTGTGTCTATTGCCACCACTATAATACCCCCACTAATTTTTCTATGGGCAAAGCCCACCTCCCAGCAGGAAGAGGAGCAGGACTTTTCCCTTTCCTTTTTTTTTTTTTTGTGATTTTAAGTTGCTTGAGTTTTAAGTTCTTATTATTTTCCTTTTTTTTACTTGCTTTGACTTCTGTTTTCTTTCTAAAGCATCTTTTACAGATGTTTTTTCAGTTATTTGTTAAGAAGCAATGTTTAAAATAAATTATATTGTGTAAACTGCTGATCTAATTTGAGGAGAATGTATTTAAGGAGAATGTTTTACATATGACCTTTCTGAGAAAGTCACAATTTCTTCATGTAATCTGAAACGCCCATCATAATTTCTATAGACTTTGTTGACATCTCCTGCTGAGCGCAGAGCTGATCAGCTCCTGACTTCCTGGGAAAGAGCCCCGCTAACAAGGCTGCCCCTATTCCTTCACGTTAGCCAATGTTTCTGCCTTCTGGGCTGAAGCCTCCTCGCACTGAAGACAGCAGCAACTGGCTCTGCTGCTGTCAGTGTGCTGAGGATCAGTGTGCCTTTGTCTGTGGGAGGCTCACAAAGAGTCTGAACCTCCTCAATCCAAAAGCAATCTGACAATTTGGTAAATCTGGCAAATGGGACAAATTTGCTCTGCTACCGTGTCCACAAAACTCCACATTTGTCTGCACAAAATATTAGTTTGCATGTTTTATGTGAAAGGAGGATGTCAATCCTTCGTGGAAAGGGGCGTTTAGTTCCTAATTAACGATCTATGTCCTGTAATTGTAATCAACTTATTGAATTAACAGTGAGCTGAATTTTAGTGTGTGCAGAGAGTGAGGAAAAGAAACCATTCCCAAGTCAATTAATTCTACATGGTTTATTCCTTCCTGGATTTAGAGTTTTGTTTTGCAAGCTTAATGTAACTATTTACAATGCTGTTAAAAATAAAATGAGTTGTGATTTAGCATGAAATTATTCTGAAAGTTCATCATGCTTTCACCAGTAACAAGACCACATATAATAAAAGCTATTAACAATCAACATTTGCCCATAGTTAGTGCACAGTAGGTATCTCCAAACATTTTTAAAGAAGTGCTATGTAGCACCAAGTGGTAATTGTTGACAAATGTTAGTTTTTATAGAAAACTTGGAAGATGGAATTTACAATAGACATATAGAAAATATACTTTTAAATTAACATTGACTATGGTTTCTATGAAAGGAAATATTTTTTTAGATTTTTTCCCCCCTACTTATTTTTAAATTTTGTTGACAAAAAAACAACGGCAGATTGCAGCTCATTTTGCAAAAAACTCTCTGTGTTAAAAAAAACCACCAAAAACCAAAAACACCAAAAAAATCTCTATAAACCCCAAAAAAACTAACAAAATATGTAAAATGTCTAATTTTATTCGGGAAATTGCAAAAGGTAAAAATTATATAGCTGTTCCTGTTGCAACTTGTCAGGCAGAAGAGAAAGAAATCTACCAATAACTGCTATGCAGGAAAAGATGATGGAAACAGTTCTTATTCAGTGGAGGGCAATGCTTAGAGTGAGATTTTCACTTCTAAAGATCAAGATATTTGCCATGCTGCTGATGTACCCTGATGTGAAACAGAAAGCTGAAAATGAATGGGCTGCCCCACACTGTGCAGTTCTACATTTTGCAGAGGATTACTTGTTTCTGTGGGGAACATGCCTGAAAAAGAAGCAAAAATTGCTCAAGTTAGTACTGAAGGTGGGATGGATTTGCTGCTAAAGTGAATCATCCTTACAGTGTTTTTACCAAAAAAAAAAAAAAAAAAATTCAAGTGCTAGAGATGGCAAAACAAAACATTCCCTAAATAATATATTTTTATATTTTTCCTTTCTGAAAGAGTAAGGAGCATAAGAAAACATTTTGCAACAATATTGAAGTTAAATGAGGCTCCAGGTGACATTAAATTTGAGACTTCAAAATAGTTAGAGTGATTTCATGTACTTGATAGTACTGCAGTAAGAGATCACATTAGAATTTTACTACGGAAAGAATAACAACAGCAGTAGAAGTACTTATATTTTTATGGGGACCTTGTCAATACCAAAGAAAATTTGAAAGAAGCAGAAAATATTAACAGAAATTATTCGCATTTGGAAGGACCATCTTTTCCACAAATTTAGGCATTGTTGTTTATAAGACAATTTCTATCTATAAAACAGTTTGAACTTTATTTTCTGGGTGTCTCCTCTATCACTTTGCTAGGCTGTGTCCCGCCACTCTTACAATCAAGTCTTTGGTATAGCTTCACGACTTCTATGATGCTGCAGGTATAAAAAATCTCTTCATTGTTCCCTTTGAGCCTTCAAGTTCATGTTGCCTGTATTGTGTTATACACCAGGCTGATGGGTCTTAGGCTGAAATTTAAATTACTGAAGTGCAGGCATCTTGACACCTAAAAGTCTTGGTCTTCCTTTCGGATCAATGGAAAAAGATTAGGTATTTCTAAGATATGATTCCTCTTATCCCAAAGCAGGTATCTAAAATAAGACAGATGAGCTACATCTTAAAACTGTTTGTTTCTGTCTGCTTACTGTAAGGGGAGCCTGGGGCACATAAATTCAGATATACACAAGCCAATATTTGCTTTGGTGAATGCCACTCTTGAGAAAATGAGTTTAATGTACAGATACCATGTCTTCAAAAACATAAGGGTTTCAATAGCTGCCATTGTTTTCCATATTTAATTGGAAAGTATTAAAAACTTCTTTACATCATAAGATATATTTACAGTCTATAGTACAAGCACACATGAGTAGGTTCTGCTTATGTTCCAAGCTGTAAAAAGCCACATGACAAAGGCAGCATATTGCCAAACTCCAGCTAATGCACCCTGAAAAGGTTTTCTGATTTAATTCCCAAGCTGTATGAATTCTGGTAAAGAGTAAAAAAAATACACTTTATGTACTTGAAAATCATGATGGCATTCTGTAGTATCTTTCCATTTCTATTTTGCAACAATATTCTCGTTCTTAGTAGCTTAATTAGGATACTTACATTGTTTCATAATTGATTTAATGAGGAGGATAATTTAAATGCAATATGTTGAGACAAATAATTAACTACTGTGGGTTTTTTTGGAACGATGATTAACGATGCTGTCCTAGATCCAAACTCATGTTCACAATGATGCATTCATAGGGATGTGACAGGTGATAATAAATGTGTTAACATTCAACTATTGTACTCCAGTATTATCCAAGCAGGATTTCCTCTTATTACGTAGTTTACAGTAAACTTTACTACAAAGCTGAAATAGGAAAGACTACTCCAGTGATTTGTAGACTGCTGTAATTTTTGCTGTCTTGAAACCCTTAATTTCATAAATCCTATCTTCCACCAAAATGAGCTTTGAGCTAATGTAGTTTAAGGGAATTAACGGGGGATTTGCCCTGAAGGTCTTTAGCCTCACAAATGGCACAATATGCATTTGTTTTAAGCTGACTTTAGGAGCATTTAGTGCCCCTTGTCACACAACATGCATAATTACTAATACTGTACTCAGTGGAGCCTCTTCCTGTCTTCTGCATAAAGCTGAAAGTGTTTTCAAGCTTTGCATGGGAGATTTGGAATTACAAGGCAGCCAGGGTCTTGGCTGGATCAGGGGGTCTCATTTGCCTTAAGGATAAACTCAAATTCATTTGAGAATGACGTGGTGATCCAACGCTAATAAAATCCTCCAAGAAGTCATTGGGAGTCTTCTTGTTTCAGAGCTGCATCAGCAGATCCAGGACCAAGTTTCAAGGCTAAGTACTGATGTGCATGGAAGGAGATGGGACATGAGGGTGGTGGTGTTGGCTAGAGAGGACAAAAAGTATGAAGAATAAAATACAGATACAGAAGAATCTATTTAATGTCCAGTTGCCATAAACAGGCGGATGAGTCTGTTGTTTGGTAAGCAATTACACTGATTAACAAAATGTGAGGTTTGTGAAGCTGCAAACTGCCAATAATTTTCCTTAGAATACAAAAGAGGACATCTCAAATATGTTTTGGTTAATTAGTGCGTGATGATTTTCCTGGCTCTGTGGAGGCTTGGTTTTCACAACGAAATTAATTTACCCTTTCCATTTATTAACATATCTACACACTATTTAATTATATATACTCACAAAAATTTGGTGCATATCTCTGCACAGGCTCAAGGCCCAGCTTTTGAAAGAGTGCTTGATACCCATATGAATGCAGTTGAATTGTATAATAATGTCTATATACTTTAAAGACGTGCACTGTAGCCAAAACATGTTTGCTTGCATTCCTCATTTCACTTAAGTGGCTTTTCTCATGAAAAGGTTTTGTTTGTATTCCTGCAGTTGGTAAAAAAAGGAGCTGCATGCCAAAAAAAGCCCCTAAAACACAGTGGAAAAGGTCCTGAAAAGACCTCTGCCACCTGTTTTAGTTCAGGTATTAAACTAATGTTAAAAATACTTAACAAGCCTCTAGAATTTAACATCACCAGTTTACAGCTCAGGAACTCATGATTCTGAGAGGTGAAGCCTCTTTGTGCAAGCAAGGAAACACCAGAAAAGTAACTGCACAGAATAACCATTTAAAGAACAAATGTACAAAAGTGACATTTTATCTCTTCATTCAGGAATTCTGTAGAGGATTCTGTATTGCTTCAAACTGAAGCAATATGGTCCACCACAATTTATTTGGTTTATTTACTCACTACTGTAAGATTCCTGGTGCAGTTCTTGTTGGATTTCCTCAGGAATGTAGAGTTCAAATATACTAGAGAAGCAAAAACGTAGTCTTAAGTAACTTCAGTCAGTTTGCTCAAGATTTTTTAAAACAACTTTAGTCAGTTGATTTTTTTTCTGCAGCTCTAAAACCTGTTGATTTCAGCTTAACTCTGTTAAATTTTTGCATTCCTCTGCAATCTCACGAACACATCACAATCATTGTAAATGTTTTCACATTGAAATTAAAGATGTAAATGAAGTGCTTCGGTTTCTGTCTGGTTTTAGTTACAATGTCTGTTTGTTGACATCTCACATGAAGGCCTGCTGTGTCTCTGGCTCTGTCTACTTCATTTCCCCTCTAATTAGGCTTTGCCCTCAATTAAGTTAATGATGCAACTTTTCCTATAGATCATTTGCCCCTTCAATCAATTAGCAGAATATGAAGGGTGCATCCCTCTTTGGCTTTGGATTTGCTTGCCTCAGGGCAGAGTGTTCAGTTCACAGAAGTACTTAGGCAAAGCAAGCAGTTTGCTCTGAAATATACAACCTGACTAAATTAGGGCTCACAGAAGTATGATCTTGATTAAAACAGAGGAACCAACCAACCAAAAAAAATCCCCAAACCCCAAAACTAGACAAACCTCAATTATTTATGACAGTATTGAAATAGTTACTGCAATCTGGACCACCAGAGAAATTATAGAAATTCATCAGATATTAAATGGCAAACATTTTTGGAATGCATGCTTTCATGGTCAAAAGAAGAGCAAAGACCAAGCAGTGGCTTCCCACATGCTCTTTCTTCTAGATTCCTGCCTTCCTTAGGTTCCATCACTGAGTCTTTTGATTAAATCCTCCCTTTCTTGAGCATTTTTTTACCTCCTTCTCAGTGAAACAACTCAGCTGGCAAAACTTACCAGCAGAAAGTAGTCCTCAACGCCCTGTGCTACGACCTGCTGCTCCCCTGTGAGCTTGGTTCATGACCACATTCCATGGGATTTCCCACAGCCAAAATCAGTCCATCCCTGGTGCGGTGTAATCCCATCTTGCTATCCTAACACAGTCATGGGCTTGCTGCCCATGCTTGCTCTTTTAGCTTCACCATCCAGTGCACTTCCAAATGCAGCCCCTCTCACGTTTTCCCTTATAGATTCTTATCTTTTAAGTCCCACCAAAGAATATTTGTCTCTGCATTGATTGGCTCCACATCATTACTCTACCCTCCATTTCCTTGCTTTCCTACCTCGTTTTTCCTCTTTCTTTATCCTCTTCTTTTTTTTGTCTAAAACACTATGAAGTAGTTGTACATATTATTCAATCATACTTACCATTTCTGCAATACATTCTGCCTCTTCTAGTATTTCTAAATTTCCTTTTTCCCTTTGAGGACACAAAATAAGCTCTGCATCCCCTCCTTTGATGTCTATATACCATATATCAGCTCTCATTTCTTCTTATTTCCAGTCTATTTGCTTCACAGACTTAGCTTTGGTGATAAAAAGAAGGTGTGATTTTTACCTTCAGGTAACTAACAAGCAGGAGCTGTCCTGAGGTGAAAACAAAGTAAAGATCAAAGCCTGTTAGTTTCACCACAAGGTAAACTTGCTGAGATCAGCCATACACTTTGGCCAGGAGCTGACCTCAGCAAGTTTACCCGGTGGTAAAATGACAGAGATTGCTCTTCGCTGTGTTTTCATACAGGAATCTCGTCTGCCTTTTAATTATTAAATTTGGGATAAAAAAAAAAATTCCCTCTTTTCATTAAGCAAAGGAAACCCTTCTCTTTTTCACATTTTCTAAGTCATATCTCTTAAACTGCATATGACATCTCTTTACTCATAAAGAATTTTTATTTATACATTACCCTCTTTCTAAAACCAGATAACTCCTAACTACCCCTGGCTTTTTTTTTTTTTTTCCTCAGTTGCTGACCTCCAGTTTGTTTGGATTCATTTTCTGGTTTAGAAGACAATCTTTGGGTGAAGTGATCTGCCTTGGTCTGTGCTTGTTCACAACTATGCACACAATCCCCCTTATATACAAATGATCCTTAGGACAATGGAAAAAACAGGCCCTTGCTTAACGGCCTCCCTTTTAGCACTAGCTAAAAAGAGGATGTTAACATAGTCTAATGCCTTTTATAAATAATTTTTCTTCAAAAAAGAAGCCAATCACTTGTTGTTACAGTGGGAACGTGCACTGAAGAATCTTGAAATATGAAGACTGTAGAGGCCACAAAGGCAGCTCTAGCAAGGCAAACCCAGCAGCAAACAGGGAAGTTTCTTACCTTGCAGATGCTGGGACACATGCCAAACAGAACTTTATAACCCCGAGGAAAAGTTTTCTGAATCTTAATTTAGCCATGGTGAATTCAACGTAGGTATCAGAATATGCTAGCACCAAGCCTAGTAGTACAGCACACCAGAGCAGGAAGTTTTCTTCACCTGCCCAACAGCCCTTGGCAAGATGCTTCATCAGCTAGAAAGCATCAGGATTTCCACTGGACAGAAATATTTTATACTGACAGATGGCAGAGTAATGTTTTATGTTTGATTGTATAGCTTGAAGATGAAAAGAAGAAAAAAAAGAAGAAAAAAAGAAGAAAAAAAGAAGAAGAAAAGAAGAAAAAAAGAAAAAGTCTTGGGCTGTATTTCAGAACAGAAAATCAAAAGAAGCAGTTATACAGTATCTTTATTATCCAGCTTCCCTCACACCTTCATCTCTGCCCTGGATGGACGTAAACATGTCCATCTTCAAAACTGAGCATTGTGTAAGTGGCTTACTTTGCCTTTCAGTACTCAAACAACATTCTGACCCTGCAGAATTACCCTATGGAAATAGGCAAATCTAAACTATACCAATTTTACTAAAGGGGGGAATAAAAATAGATCATGGAAGATAAGTTGTCTGAGACCACAGAGCAGGTTGTTTTCAGCACTGGCATGAGCCCAGAACTACTTGCTGCCCATCTGTATCCAATCTCCTGTGCAACTTCTACTGTAGGATCCTATAATGGTTTCAGTTGAAAGGAACCTTAAAGATCATCTAGTTCCAAGCCTCCCACCAGGACACCATGGCAGGGACACCATGTGAAGGCTTCAACAGACTTCAGTCTAGAAATCCAATAGAACTGGGGTTTGGTTTGTTGGGCATTTTTTTTGGTTTGGTTTGGTTTTTTTGTTGTTGTTGTTTTTTGGGTTTTTTTGTTTTGTTTTTTTTTTTTTTTCTTTTGTGAAATATAGCATTCTTGAGGGCTTGTATGTACCCTTTTGAGTTGTACATAGCATGACGTCTGACTCCTCTGAACCGTTTGGTTGTATTCATTTGCCACCTCTGCAGCACACATTTCAGTACACTCTTAAGCATACAGTGTATGTTCAAAGTTCACTTTGATATAGCACATCATTCTTCCAGTGGTAAGAGTGTTATCTCTCTGTTGGTTTAAATCTAATTTGCATGTCAAGAGACAAGCAAAAGAAGACAATGTTTTAACATATTTTGAATAAGCAGATAGGCAAATGCTCTTTTTTCAGATAAATAGGGAATAAGTCATTTATTTACTTAATATACATAGTTAAATAAGGTCATTTTTATAAAGCAAATGTGTCTTTAAATTATGCTAAACATACGGTATTTGTTCCCATCATAGTTCATGATATAGCCTTACAAAGAATGACAAGGGCATGTTCTTAATACTTATACACTGCCCAAAAATTTCTTAAGGGAAATTGAATAAAATGCAGGGCAGCATATAAAACTGGATGCCTTGAATCAGCAATTCAAGAGGAACCAGTATCATGCAACATTTATTTGAACATGTATTTGACATACCATGTCCATGGAAACACAGCATTTTGATGAACAGATGTTTGCCACCTCAGCCATCAGCTGTCTTAATGAGTTGGGTAAGCAATAAAGATAATGCAATCACAGTAACTGCTAAACACTTAAAACAAAGGAGTCAGAATGGCCAAGGATAGGATTCATGTCAACCAAAATAAAGAAACAAGTCTGAGCTGTATTTTTTTGGGCTCCTTATGTCTGTAAAGGGAAGTGATAGACATCTCCAAAGGGCAGATCCTGCCTTTGTAAGACCAGTGACTAAGAGTAGTGGAAAGAATTCCCCAGTGAAGGTGGCTTTTTTTCTTAATCGACTATTGAGGGCCCCTGAGTGACTAGACCAGGATCTTTCTTTCCACATGCCTTTCAGCAGCAGAAATTCAGCTATGATTCTGCAAGTGCTAAACACAAATACAAATTTAAGCACTTGGCTAATCTTAGCAAAGTGGAGGATCCTCTTGGAGCATTTACAGTCAAAGATGTATGACTGATTGCACATTTAGAGACTAAAATAAGCCTTCATCAACATGTTCTGAAGTCTGGCTTGCCATACCTATCTAGAAACTCAAACATATCTGTGATTTTCTAATTTTATGATGTGGAGTCTAACTGGAAAAAAAATCAGTTCCATAGACACAATGGTTTTAATTTTTAGTAGCATAGAAACCTTTGAGTAAGAATTTGTTTGAAATAACTTGACAGCTGGATTTATTTTTTATCTGATCTACTCTGGAAAAGCAACAAATTTTAGTTTCCTCAAGCAAACCCTTGAAAGTAAATTTTGCTTATAATATGCTATAGATCTCTTCAGAAAACAACTATGTGGACACAATGGGAAGGGCCGAAAATAAACCTTTGCCTTAGTTACATTACATCAAAAGAAAAAAACAATGTACAACATGGTGGATATTCAACCAGGTAGACAATGGTCAACTCAGCTTCCCACCTGCTTCTATCCAGTGATGTGATGTAGGGAATTATGTGTCAATGAGAGAGCATATACTTCTTGGAGGAGTAAATTTTATTGATTATTCTTGGTGACATTTTTATGTCATTGCATTGCACTGGTTTTAAATTACATCAAGAAATCAAAAATGTATTGCGTTCCAGCTATCAGATGTAAATGGCAAGAAGATTTTACTACTAAAATTAAATGAGAAGAAATGTTGAAGGGTTAAAAAAACCCAAAAAACCAACTATTTCAGCAATTTTCATATTTCTTTATATATTTGAATGTTTCCTTCCTCTTACAGAAAGGAAACAGAAAGAAGAAGAGTGAAATGGTATTTATAAAGAAAAGAAAGTGTATAAATAGTGGGGAAAACCTCCACCATATGACTGTATGACAGCTTTTGTAAGTGAGAGAAAAGGAGTGCATTTCCTCCCTCAAAATAACCAAATTATCTGATATGAAAAATTAATAAATAAATAAACAACAGGTATCTGTTTTGATCAAGCAAAATTTGAAAGTTTTATTGATTCAAATAAATTAAAAACATTTGATGAGTAAGGAATGTGACGGCTGATCTCTTGTCCCAGAACAAAGGCCCTAAAGTTGAAATAGCTTTCCTCCTCCTGAGCTATTCTCTCATCTGTGTAAGGAGTACTTCATTTCGACTACACTGCTTTTTGTTTTCTCCCAGTAATCATAAGATACCCTCTGTTTTTCCCTTTGTCTTCCTATTTAAGAGGAGAGATGTGTTTTCTCTCTCAGCTAGACAAATTGGAATTCTCTACCTGCTTTTCTTCCTTCCTAACATCTCAAAGAGTGCTTATGAAAAAAAAAAAAGGAATAATCTCTTTCCTGTGGAACACGGAGTTGGAAGAAAGAAAAGTTTTTGAAAGTTAGCTGTAATATATTTGAGATTATTTGTCCATCTTCTGCTGCTTTATCAATGGAGAAGTAACTCTTTGTCTATCATTTAGGTGAATGCAACATTCTTTCCAGAGTCTGAAACATGTTCTGCATTGTTTGGATATGGGGCCCTGGACACTGAACACCAGCATCACTGGTGAAGAAGGCTATCACTGTGCTTTGTGCTGCTGCGTGCTACACCACACATCAGAAAGCCTAAGCCTTGTCAGTGACTTCTTTCACCTCCCCCAGGTAGATTCCACTGAAGAAAATGCACAGAGGTGACAAAGTGTGCAGACCACAATAGTTAGGAAAGACTCCTTGTAGAAGAATAGATACTAATAATGGGTGTCTGGAAACCATAATGAATGAAAAAAGAAACAAAAGTTGAGACAATGACTTTGATGTTATGAAGAGGTAATGTTTCATGATTTGTTTTTTTTTTCCTTTTTTTAAAAACCATTTTCTTCTTCCCACCATATCCACTTGTCTGTATTTTGTTTCAGTCAGCTATTTGGCACCTATCTGCACATTTCAGCAATGCACAGTACTGTATTCCTTTCTGCAGCCTTGCTCTGTGGGACTGATGTCCAAGTTTTGAACTGTCTAAGGACTCCTGTGTTAGTAATGCTGGACTAATGCCTAGGATGCAGGCAGCAGGCTACATTTTTCATTATAGCTCCCCAAAAGCCAAAATGGCATAATTAAAAATGGAAAATAATTACTAGATACATATTTTCCAACAGCTGCAAGTAGACAGCAAAAAAAATATTTTCTTCCATATGTTTGAACTTTTGGAAAAGATTGGTTGCAATAGGGCAAAAGTAAGGAAAAACTGGAACAGCCTCAGTACCCAGAGCCTCAGTGGGGCGCTTGTCCCCAAACACTGAAAACAATGCTTTCTAAAAAGTTTCCTGTCCCAACCAATGTAATCCTTATCCATCACATCTCCTTTTTAAAAAGACTGAAAAGTTGTAGGCCTGCACAGGAATTATTCACTTTTTTCAAGCTATCTGGCTGAGAAGAAAGGAGAGTTTACAACAATTCCCTGGAACAGTGGTCATTGAGCTTAAGAATTATCTGTGGGCAGATTGAAAACAATAATTTTATATAGCTGTTTAAGACAGCAAAGACCACTTGTAAGGGAAATTCATTTAGAAATTTTTATTGTCAAGCTTATTTAAAGTACTTTATTTAGTACTGGCTGGAAACATTCATAAAGATTCTTCTCATGAACCAGAAAAAATGGAGGGGGTTTCTCTTTATTATTGTTGGGTTACTGTGATTCCAGTTCCACTTACACGATTTTTGCTGCTTATCAGAAAGGAATAATGATGCTTCAATGTAAAAACAACAGTAAAAGAACTTTTTGAACAGTTTTGTTTCACCTCCAGACCTCTCTGCTCTCACCAAAATGTTACCAGGAAAGATTAAACACACGGCTTTGAGGAAAATACATGCAAACTTGATAGTGGGATTGAATGAAAAAATCAACCACAAACTCTATCTCGAATATTGAAAATGTTTAGGCAGTTGTTGAAGGAAACTATTTCACTTAAGTTTGTACAGAACTATTAAAGAGAAAACAATGTCAATATAAATATCACCTTAGGTATTGTTCATTACATTTTCAGGACAGTTGAAGTATCACTGTGAGGCAAACCATAGTTTTAGTTCAGGAAGAGTCATGATGGTAACCTTTGATCTTTATTTCCTACAGTTAATACCATAATAATTCCTTTTATCTCATCATGTACATACACATTCCTAGGACTTAAAGCCAGTGGTTGTGCAAGAAGTTATTTGTAGTTGAAATGAAGTACTTGGATGATAAATCAAGAGGTTTTGTACAATACTAACTTGTGATAAATCATTTTAACTCTGTTTTGCTCTCTCCAGTACTGCATCAACTCCAGTTCACACCAGCATATAGAAGACAATGTATGAACCATTGTCTGCTTATTTATTTAAATAAATTGCATACCTTTTGGGTAAAGAAGCCCATTTCTTGTGTGCCTGTGTTGCATTAAGCACAATCTGAGTTCTGTAATAGTAAATGGAAATAAACAAAAGTGAAGAAAGAAAGACTGACCAGTTTTAGTTGGAAAAAAACCCCAACTTTTCCCTAAACTGGAGATCTATAAGTGGGATCAACCTCATCTAACTTTCATCTTACCTTAAAATAATTGTATCCAAAATAGGTCAGCAGAATCATTGTCTGGGAATGTCTCCTTGTTGACAATAAAAGGAGCCTAAGATGGCTCGGTTGGATGTAGACATCAATATTATAGATAAGGAAATGTTTCCTAATCTAAATTATTCCCTACAGACCACATAGGAGTTTTAATGTTATGATGCTGAAATTAAAATAGATTCTTCATAGTACTTGTGGTCCATAAAGCCTGGTTACCAGGAATGCCAAATGTTCACAATTCCTGCATATTTCAGAATTTAACTGTGTAAAGTCAGTGTAAAAATCAGCCTCATTAGGGCCCTTTCCAAATGAGATGTACACATGTGCTCAAGGGCAGCCTGAAGCCCAAGACTGTAACCAGGAGTGATTTGGCTAAAATGACAGCCATTTGTTGAAACACTGATCAGGAAGAGGAAAGGGACATGGAAAGGTGTTGTGTAACTACCTGGCCACCTTGCCATCATAAGACATGGACAATTCTTAAACATTATAGCAGCACAACGAGGTTACAATGGGGTCTTTCCTCTCCTTTTACTCTTCCCACTTTCCTCCTGACTGGCGAATTTTCTCCCTGCATAGTCAGTATCAGCAATCCTATTTACAACAGTGGGTTTTGGACAGTTTCCATCGTTATTCATTTAAATAGGTTCAAAACTACAGAGGAAAGTAAAATTAAACACATCTAGAGACAAGATTGTCTCTAGAATGCATTCACTCTTATGAAAAAGGGTAAGCACATAGAAATAGTCCTTAGAACATGAGAAACATAATTACAGCTCAGGTACCTAATTGTGCCTTTGTTGCACTTTGATAACTTATTATAGTCACTAAAGCCGTTTTGCTTTTCTGTGAACACAAGCCTGATGTATATCTGTGAATTATCCTTCCAGAATATCCTTCCAGAAAAAGAACAAAATCCAAATCAATGGAATGCCTGACTAATAACACAGAAAGTTGTCCAGCAGCCAAAATAGTCTCAGTGAGTCCATATATCCATGTATATATAGAGAGAGACATATGTAGATACACATACTCGCCTATTACTCTTATCATATTTGTTCCTGTTAAAAAATTTATGAGTCAGCACAGGAACAAATAGACAAGCGGAAGAGATAAATCAAATAAAAACATGAAATGTGTTTCTTGTACAGCTAACTATGCACAGTTAGAAATTATGCATATTTCTCAGAAAGGGCTATACACAACTCATTTCACACATAGCATTGACATCTATGCAAGTTTTGAACAAAAAATAGGAGTAGATGACAACTATTATGAACCACATTTGTTCTTGATTATATTTGCAGTGCCATTTTGATTCAACTCTGAATATAAACTAAGTGTAAAGAATTGTTTTAACTAAATATGGACCAAAGGTTGAATCTTGAAAACTTTCACAGCAGAATAGTGCTACTGATAGGCATCTGATCCTGGTTAACTCAAAGTGCAAGGCAAGATCCATGACCACAGGAGTTTCCTTAGCAGTAGGTTTAGGCATTCTAAATTTAAATCAAAAGTGAAAAGGTACTTTGGAGAAATTCTTCCCCTGATGCATTTTTCTCTTATGTCAAAGTAATGTAAAATCCAGGACTAATTTGTTGCGATATTATGTTGTAATATTTCCCCTGGCTTGTGTCCCTTTTTATTTAATTAAATGTCATCAAAGATTTCATTGTCAGACTAAAACATTTGTATTCTATTTTTTTATATCCTAATGGACTCTGTGAAGAAATAAAAAGTAGAAGTGCCATAAGAAGTGCTTTCTTCTAAACATTTTATGACTGTATACTGTCTGTAGGTAATTTAATATACTCTTTGCCTTTCTTGGTATATTGTGTACTAAAAGATCACCAAGATTAATTTAGATTCAAATGAAATATTGGATCCAAACCCATTTTTGTTGTTCTATTTCCATTCCTTGCATTATATTATTACCTTGTGCATTACTGATTTGCACGTAGGTCAACCTATTTCAAATGAACTCCACTGTCTTAATGGAGGCTGAAAGGGAGTAGGCTTTCACTCAGCTGCCCAATCTGGTTTTCTTTTATCCTCTCCAGGACTCACAGGAGGTATGTGTTTGCAGCTAGAACAAGCTTTGCAGAGATACAGGACACAGCAAACAGCATGTTTGCTCCTCACATTGCTCTGCTGGCATGTTTCTACTCAGGGGTAACATTACCAGCATCGAGGCACTCTTTTACTCCTGGGGCTGCCTGTTGGTGCAGTCAGAACATCTACTGCCCCACCACTCACACACCTTTCTACTGAGACCAGAGTGACACTACCTCCTTCCATCACTTCATGCTTACAAGACCTATATTCTGGATTTGAGCCAGTTACCAAGGACTAAAATGTTTTTTGTTACCGCTACTGATCTCACAGGTGATATTGTGTGTTAGAAAATGGCTTTAAATTGGCCACTTGAGTACCATGGCAGGAAGAGTCTTAGCTGTTGAATGCAGCTGTGACAAGACAATAATCTAGGGCATTTCATAGCGTGACTGTGCCCTTGTGATAAAAAGACTTGCAAGTATTGAGGAAAGCAGGGAAAATTTGCCTTCAAAATCTAGTACTACTCAGTCCATGTTCTTGTTGATGAGGTCAGATGCCTTCGCATGAGCTGCTCTTAACTGAAGTGAGCTCAGCAAAAATGGGGGGTTGTTGGGAGTAACAAGAAAAAAACCACGCAACGTCATTTTTACTTGGGAGACAAACAAGGTGAGATAACTGATTCCCAGGCAATAAAATTTGGCTTGACCCAATCCAACATGTTCATGATCCCACTTCCCTGCACTCCTTCCTATTGTCATCTCACAGTCTCCATTGCCTCATTTTGAAGTCAGGTACCTGCAGCTCACTTGCTAAAGAAAACAACTTGGTGATGGTAAGGAAGCAAACCATGAGATTGGCAGTCATGGCAACCTCACTTAGGGTAAAGGAGTAGATGTGGAGGTCAGGGAAAGGGAAGTAGAATAGAAAGAGATAGTACTGACCACAAAGAAATCTGTAAAGTCAGCAAGGAAGTGTGTTGGCATGCTATATTTTTCAAAATGAAAAGCAAAAAGAAAGATAAGTAAAAATATTTAAATTTCATCAAACAGATTAGATGTCAGTGGCATAGGTGATTACTATAGGCCTAGCATTTATGTTTTGCACGTCTGTGAATTCAATTTTCCCTTTTTCAACAGATCTTAAAATCATCTACAATGAGAAACAAATTCACATGAATATTGCTTAGAGCCTCAACGTTCAGAAAATATGGAAATTAACTAAGGTACAGATTGTGTTGTTTTATTCTGCATTTAATGTTCATTGTCCCTTCCAATGACAGAATATAAAGTGACATTAAATTTAATGTGAGAAATATCAAAATTAATCTACCTATTAACAACAGGTTTCAAGACATTAAGGTTTTTATAAATATTAAAGGAGGGCTATACTTTTCTATATCTGTCACATTATTAATGGGCACAGTCTCATGGACTGTTTACTTGAGCAAATGTACATATGTGCGTAAGCATTTAGAGAACAGGAGCCATTACCAATCAAAGTTTCCAGCAAGAGGGTTTTTATACTTCTGGAGAAACTTGGACACAACAGCGCACTTTGATGGTTTGGTTCAGACAGATGAGTGATTCAGAGCATCTTTTATTTATTTATTTTCCTCCTGGTACTCAGTAAATATAGCTGGGCAATTAGCAACAGTTAAATAGCTGCAACATTACCAGCACTGAATAATTTACTAATTGGCAGAACAATTCCCATCTCTTCCATTTGACCGGATATTTATTTTATGTGTGTGCTTGATATGCAATATTTACTCCCGATAAATTGGGGGAGGCAAGTGTATTTGCTTTTGCTAAATCAGGAGTAGCAAAACTTGTGGTTGAAGTTATGATTAATAGGAATAGGACATTGAAAATGGAAATAGAAAAACACTTCCATGCTTTTTTTTTTTGTCAAATGTAAGATGTCATTTGTACTCTGCACTTTTTAATCATAATTATTAGCTATTCAATGAAAAAAGATTAAAAGTTATAGGTCTCAAAAAGTTCTTCAAAGGCTGTTTATCCATCTCTTAACTTTTATTCCAGTTTTTATGTTTAGGTAATTGAAAACATTTTGGAACGTTTTTCTTCTTACCTTTTTTTCTCTTAAAGATAATAATTTAGAAGTGAAATTCTAAAAAAGGACTAAAATGATGAGCTCTTTGTAAGAATACATTTGTAATACAACTTCTGTTTTTATAACATGGGCAACCTATATTCTGTTCATGTGGTTTTCAAAGAGGAAATTTTTATTTTCCTCATTTGGTATGAAAACAGTATCAAAGTGAACATGGTTTGCTCTCAATTTCTTTGCACTATCTGATCTTTGTAAATAATCTATAAAGACTTAAGCCATAGGACATGCAGGATACTCAGGTTACAAGTGCCCCAGGGTCTTAAGAGATTTTGTCTGTGTCGTAGAGTTGAAACAGGGAACATGTGAAGTTTAGTGATTGAAGTCTTTCAGTTCTGGCATTTTAAAGGTAGCAGGGCCATTATGAGTAGAAACAACATTTTATCTGCCTTCTTACATTAAGATTTATTTGTTATCATTATCTATGTCCTCAATTGCTGGTCACACTGATAATATCCCAAATAGAAAGAATTCTGAGTAATTCAACACCTGCTGAAGTTCTATCCAAATAAATGGATCTCTCTTATTTTTTAATGTTAAAATATGATGCCAACAATCAGGAACAGTTTTAATTTTTTTTTTTTTAAATATGAAATAAAAAATAATTCAGTGGTGATAGAAAGCTGTTTGAGAAAAGCAACACAAGCAAAACTTTATTGTAAAATAATACCTCAGAAGTGTGTTTATTGGTTTCAATGGAAGAAAAGCAGAAGTTTGATTATTTCTCCGGTTGTAGATGTATATACCTGAGAGGCTTGAAAATGTAAGTCACATTTAGAGAGAAAAGAGAAGCTCAGCTGGTACAAATCAGCAGGGTTATTGAAGCTGGTAGAATGACAGGAGGGTTTCACCTCCTCAGCATCTGGCCCTCCTACAAAGTGAACAGCTGATGATTCAAAAGGTATAGAACATTTGTACAAGCAAGGGAGACACCTTCCGTGTGCATCTTGTTAAAAGTTTGTGGTTTTAATTAAAGTGAATTCAATGTCTGCCTGACAGGCAAGATTGACAGAACAGGAAACTGATGTCTTCCATTAGCCCCAGAGTAGATAAAAGCAGAGGCAGGAAGATGCAGCTCCCCCCACTCAGGAAGCATTTCCTTTAGGACAGAGCAAGCCATTAACTTTCAAAGGTTTTCATTCCTTGTGATGAGAATGCCGAACGTCAGATCAGTCATACATTAATGTCTGTTTAGTCCAGTATGCTTTTTTGTTGTTCTTGTTGGAAGGAGATGTTTAAAAAAAAAGGCAAGGAATGCAGGTAGAAAGAAAGCCATCCCTTTGTGCCCTCCCTGGCTTCTGCCAACAAGCATTTTACAGACTTTCTTTGCTAGACACAATATCTATGCTGTCAATAATGTATGGGACTATCCCACTGTACATCTTATAAACTTATGAATTTAGGATATTTCAGGGCTTAAGCAAATGTAACTGAACCATCACTTTATAGCATATAAACGACTCAGCTTTTTTGGCATAGTTTTATTTCCTGATAACTGTTACTCAATTCTGAACTCAGTAGGGTCAGTGGGTCTCTTGCAAAGCAGTACTCGAAGTTCTCAAAAAATAGAAAGTTTATTGGTCTTGACATGAGGAGAAGATGAAACTCTGCCTGATTTCTTATATCCAGCTTTCTAGAGCTCATACAAGATACTAGAGGTAAGCCAAACTACTCTGAAACTTTTGGTGTACTTATATTTTTTTCATTTTGAAATGCTCTTTACCATTATGTCTGGATTTTTACGCATAACAAGAATTCTGCAATCACTTAGGACCAAAATGTGAAGTCCTGTTAACAATAAAAGCCTGCTATTACTTCTTTAGCATCTAGAACCTAATTTTAATCAGGTGTTTTCCACACAGGGTTTGGGGTTTTTTGACATGCCTAGTAGGTTAAAGGATAACACATGCCATTCTAAGAAGGCACTATGAATGTGAAAGCTAATAGATTTTATAAAGGACATTTAAACAGTCATTTTATTTGCTATCTTCTTCTGAGTCTTTCAGCCAATTTTTGTGTGTTTACTATTGCTTTCATCTGGAGTGTCCTCCACGCCTTTTTTCCCTTTCTTTGTTACTATATGCAACACTAGCACAAATAACCACAGCAAAGAAGCAAGGACTTTTGCCCATGAAAAGCAGTCCAAGTTAGACACAGTATCATAAATAAATAGAGCAGGACCAGTAACTGAGGAAATCAATGATAGAAAAGGGAAAACAGCCCTTTTCTTCTTGCATGTGCACTGTAAATATTTATTTTGGTCTTTTTTCCCCTGATATAATCACAGGTGTGAGGAGAAGTGGTTGGTGCCAACCTAGAGCATATTGACAGAAAGGTAGGTGCCGAAAGTGGGGCTTTAAGGAGGGATCTTAAAGAGGCAAGCCAACATTGTGGGGGCTGAGACACATTTGAGTTACAACATTAACCATGGGAGTTAATGACTGTGTCCTGGTAGTGGAAGCTGTGCTGAAACCACTGGGCCAGGGAGAGAAGGTTTGTGACATTGAATTGCCTGATGCCACAGATCACACATGGATCGGTGTGCCTGATGCACACCATTGCATTTCCCAGCATGCAAACACCAGCATCACCAGTGCCTTGCAGGAGGAAACAGTGTAGGGAAAAGGAGGGAAAAGCCCCCTCTGTGGGTCTTAGTGATGACACCCAGAGGGGTAGGGGAAGAGAGACTGAAACAGAGGCAGGTGGGTGATGGTTCAGAGCCTGATGGATTCCCTGATGAAAATGAAATTTGACTTCTGCCAATATGGTTGTAGATGAGCTCACTTTTGGACATGTTTGGATGCTACTTCTCATTGCAAACCAGAGAGCATTCCTGAGGGAAGGAAGGAGCTTAGCATGTCTGGCCTTGCACTTCTATAATACTTGGATGTCTCAGACATGCATGCATTTAGGAAGTTCACATTAATAGCAATACAATTTTGCTAATAGAGTCTTACTAAAAAAAAAGTCAAACAAAAACAAACAAACAACAATCCATGATAAAAAAACCACCCATATAAACCTCCACAACTGAAAAAACCCCAAACCTTTAGAAGTTTTATATTCTCAATATATATGAGGACTATAGAAGATATAAATTTAAGATATAAGTGATTGCCAAATTCCAAGACACAAATCTGGAAGACTGCAAAGTATGGATGTGGGAAATTTTCCAAGGACATCAGATGTTGAAAATGGAGTAGGCAGGAAGAGTAAGTTAACTGTACTTGGTGTCTTCTGAAGAACATTTTATAAAATAAACATAATAAAAATATTGCTCCCACCAAAGCATTAAATAAATAACATTTACATTAAATAACATTTAGCATTAAATAAATAACATTTATATTTATAAATAACATATGAACTTCAAACTAATCACCAACAATGTGGGACATCGCTGTTTATTTTTTATATGGCAGATGGCATATCTCTTTTTATTTTCGTGAAACACCACCACCACCACATACATGTGTTCTTAAAATAGAAATATTATTCAGGAATAGTATCCACCTGTTTCTCAAAACAGAATTTCTCAAGAAAAAAATGGAAACTGGAAGTCTCCATATCCTAATTGACCTTTCTGATTGTTTCATAAATATATTTCTATTATATATTAATACATACTTCTAAATACAACTCATATACCACACAAACGTAAGGCTTCCTCTATTTACTGTAATTATTTACTGTAATTCCAGTGCAAGATATAAATTCCCTTACAGTCATCGACTAATTTATGTTTTGACATTGGATTGTATCAATAAGGCTAGAAGAGCTTCTGCCTCTGCATTCTCCCTTTTAACAAATCCCAAATGACTTCCCATGTTATGCTTTTGCTTCTATAAACAATTAAATCATATGTTCACATATATTTGTAGCTCTCTGTCAGAGGAAAATTTCTCACTGATGGAAGAATTTACCATCAGGCTTGCTTCTAGTATTTCAGGCCCATTACTAATTCAACCAATTACTCTGCACATAAACAGTAACAGGCACCTGATTAGATCTTAGTCTCACTTATTTCTTATTTTTCCCAGTTTCTTTTGCATGGGATGTAAGATATTCTCCTAAATGAACCTTTTTCTTGTGCTTAATTGAAAACCAACATAGGTGGATGTGACTGGAAATAATTTCACAGAATATAGACATCAGTATCTCAATCAGCACAAATCATAGTGTAGATGTAGTTAAGGCCTGAAGTAGTCTTTCTGTGCTCTCATTTATGTTCAGTGAAATAAAATAAGCACTTCTAGAGTATGACTCATCCCATCCTAAAATAGATGGTGAAAATAGATCAAATTACTCTTATCCTTAATGCACCTTTTTCTCTCTCTTCCCTATGAAGGGAATCTTAAGTGACTGCCTCACACAGATACCTGAATTCTGTGAATCCCACCTTGTCTAGCTTACCAGTGACGTTTATGGGCCAGAATAAGGCTTATTTATTTAAATCCTGAAAATTCCAGAGATTCTTCAAGAGGTTTAGGTACTAATATATGCGGCTGTCTCAGAGAAATTTATTTATGATCTTCATATCATACCTTTGTTCCTTAGAGCTCACTGTGATTGCAGCTTTTCTGTTAAAACAGCTGTATAGAAAGTAAGGAAAGAAATAGGCCAGTGGTGAATCTCCTATTACATCTTAAACTGAGTATTTCAGAAGGGAATGCAGATAAAATTAAGCTGAGGTACAATCCTTTTCTTTTTTCTTTCACAAGACAATTGTTCAACATTCCCCCAAACTCTATGACCCATGAACTATTTTGCACTTTCAGGGGCAAAGAATCAAGATCTTTAACAATGTTATGTTCTTACTACAATGCCAGTGAGTTTACGCAAATGTTTTACATGGCTTTAGCAAGGGATTTTCTCTTTTAATAATGTTCAGTGCCTGATTACCTCTGCCCTCCCAAACCACACCCTTAATTATATGCAAATGTTAGAACTCTTGTCCAGTCAGGGGCTGATACTTGTATTTCATATTGTGGTTTGCCCCAGCATGCCACTGTGACAAGTTTAGGGAAAATGCCCTTTGTCTTCTGCAACAGATAAACCTGAATTCCTCTGCAAAGCTGTGATGTTCAGCCCATTCTTGTGTTCAAAATGCTGGCCATCTGGAATTGCTTTACAGTTTTCATTAACAGAGAGATTTATTGAATGCAGTAACATAAAATACAAATAAGTGAATCAGAGAAGCATTCTCTACGTTACATTCATTGATTTTAAACTCAATCAACTGTATATTTTCGTGCTTTACATCTGACTTTCCATATTTTTGTAGTGACAATACATTTATCACTCTGTTTTCTGTGATGCATGAAACGCCATATGATGGCTTGTGGGAGAAGCAAGGATTGGCATCCCTTGCAGGATGCCAAAAGACATGGGTATCCCCACTGCAACTGACTGTGGAGGGACAACACCATTGGACAAAGCTGTTTTCCAACTCACTCTACATGCAGCAGCTGACAGAATCCTTCTCTGGAATGCTTCTCAGAGAGAAAATCAATGTGTCAGGAGAAAAAGGGAAACCATATCATCCCTAGGAAAGAACTGCACACAACTTAATAGGAGACCCGTGTTTTTGAGCCTGGCATTTGACAGGACTGATAATCACAAAACCATAGAATGGCTTGGGTTGGAAGGGACCTTAAAGATCATCTACTTCCAACCCCCCGTGCCCTGGGCAAGGACACCTTCCACTAGACCAGGTTGCTCAGTGCTCCATCCAACCTGGCCTTGAGCACTTTTAGGGATGGGGCATCCTTCTCTGAGGAACCTGTTCTGGTGCTTCACCCCCCTCAGTCTAAAGAATTTCTCCCTATTATCTAATCTAACCCTACTCTCTTTCAGTTTGACGCCATTCCCCCTCGTCCTGTAACTACATGCCCTTGTAAAAAGTCTCTCTCCATTTTTCCCGTAGGCTTCCTTCAGGTACTGAGAGGCTGCAATTAAGTCACCACAAGGCCTGCTTCCTTTTCCAGGCTGAACATCCCAATTGCCTCAGCCTTTCCTCGTAGAAGAGATGTTCCATCCCTCTACTCATCTTGATTCTTTTCTCAACTCACTGCAACAGGTCCATGTCCTTCCTGTGCTGAGGACTGCAGAGCTGAATGGGGGTGGGGTCTCATAAGAGTAGATGGGATTATTCACCTCCCACAATAACTGCCCTGAAGAGATTGTTGGGGGAATCTGCTAGGTTTAAGGACCTGGATAGTTGGCACTTGGAACTTTTAGCACTTTTTAAAAGGATTTTTTTTTTCTGTCACCTATGGACAGGAAGGACTTCAAACAACTTGAATGCCTATATAGGCCTTTGCATCAACATCCTTGACAAAACAAATTTCTTGCTAGATCTTTTTACCTCATTATCTGCTGCCTTATGCAGCTATGCTTGATAAGGACTGCATTTTTCTAATCTTGCCAAAATGATAAGTGATATGAGATCTCATTCACAAAACTGGGTGACCTAGTTTGAACCAAGCATTGACTTTGTAGGGATAGATTTCCCCTAACATCCATGTTTCCTCTATCAGAAAGAGTCACTGCAATGTAAAACGACTTTGAAGATGCTTAAATTGTAAGTACAAATTTTGAGAAAACATTGGATTGAACTGTAGCCTGTAATTGACATTTATACTGCTGTCTTTATAGCTCTGTTAAAATTGTTAGAACCACATCAGCAAGTATGCATTACAGCACGATATCTGCTGGCTGTAATGCATACTTCAGATCTGGGAAAGAAAAACCATAGTGGTTTATATACATTTTAGTTTGAAAGCTTTTTCTCTGCTGTAAGAGTACGTGTCCAAATGATGTTAATGCTGTTTACAAAATAACACATGAATACAATTGAATTTCTTTTGATGTACCGTGTAATTATCTCAAAGATCAATAACTAAAAGAAATGTGCCTCCTATATTAGCACTGTCATATAGTTAATTCTTTTGTCTGTTATCTATAGTAGATACAAACTTTTTTTCTCCTTTTAATTCTCTTGGACATTGTTATAATATTGCATACTCTGAAACACATGTTCTAAGACACATGATTGCCAGTGTCTCTTATCATTACCAACAGTAAACAGATGAAAATCTTTGTAATTATTTTTTACTCCATTACTTCTCAATCAAATCCTTCAGTTGCTTTGGTCTATGTGAGACATTTCTCATTCCACTTGCACATACTGCATCAAATCTCTAGTGTCCTTCTTCACCTTATTATGAATCCTTTACATTTCAAATGTGAGTACTACCAAGAAATAAAGCTGTGAAAGAGTCATGAGGATCAGACTGAAACTTTCATTTTTTCATTTGCGCATTTCTTCTGAGTAGTCTGTCCTACAGTTAGATTTCGTGGAGTTCAATTCATAATATCAAACCATTCTGATTTTGAGACTATTTGTGGAAAACCTGAACTATTTTTCCTGTAATCTACCTAGAAGTTACAAATGTCCAGCTTTTGGTATTTGATATATGCTTGCTATGTTCACTACAGCTGCTGTTGAAGCCAGGTTCAACAGAACAAGGAGAAAACCAGTATTTGTACTGTCCACATCTGCCCTATTTTGGATCCCGTGTTTGGAGAGTCATAAACACAATGCCTGTGCGAGGCACATCTAACAGGTCAACTGAATGTGATACACTTAGGCTCAACCCAAATCAGGGCATAATAAGGTACTGCATAGTGCAAGCCAGTTAGCCTGTTCTGTCTGTGACGTAAACCAAATGCATTGCATCTTGAGAGGCAGAGAAAAGTCTCTGCCTCTGTATTGGGTTACATTCAATTTCACATTCTTGTAGCGTGCTGTCATTCCTAAGAAAAAAAGTGTCACTCCAAGTTCGTGCTAAATCAGGGAGTGTCTGTCTGTGAACTCACACCAAGCATAGTTTTAACCAGTGTCACCACTGCCTGAACATCCTTTCCTTGTGATCATGCAGCACCAAGTGCCCAAACGTCATTTTCCTGCAAATGTCTGAGATTTTTATGCGGTGGGCTATGAGCAAATTGGATTGATACCATGCATGACTGTCTGGCCCTGCAAGCTGGACATGGTAGCCGTTTTCTTTAGCATTGCTTTTGTATATGGTAGCATTCTGCATCTTACTTTCTGATTCACAAGTGTAAGCTAAAGAAATGCAGAAAGGATCAATAACAGACACTAAAGGATCTAATTACAGAAACTGTCATAGCCATGTTTTTAAATGCAAACGCAGTAGTTTATTTAGAGACACACATGTGTGCACCAAAATGGGTTAGAAAAAGTGTGCCCCTTGCAATCTGTCCACATTGGTACTGTCTGACCTTGTGTTTTGGCCACACATCTCCATAGTTATGCTTTTTGTAGAAATATTTTGTGTATCTCCACTTGGTAAAGCTTTCTGTATTACATGTGGATTCAGTTTCGTAGAGTCATAAACTGAATTTATATTTAAGCCACCTAACCACCTTTTGCTTACCCCTTTACAGGAAAAAAAGAAAATTAATGTATTTCTATACTCATGGCACCTTTACCAGAATTTTTTAAAAATTTCCTTACATTACAATGTCATTGCGAGAACTTGTCTAGTTCAGGAGAGGTTCAGTTCATCTAATGCAAGCACAAAACTGATAATTTCAGCTGTCTGCTGGAGCAGACAGCATACTCCAAAAGGTAAGCACTAAAATATCTGATATGTTTGAAGATAACCAGACTGAGAACCTGTCTGCTCCTACATCAAATTCCCAAACTGGGTACCTAAGTCTCAACAATTAAAATCTTTTGCAAGTGCTCAAAGCCATCCATTCAGTTCTGTTGACCATGTCCTTACATAGTACATATTATCTTTGGTGCTACTGCTTCATTAGTTACCTAAAGCAGAGAGACAAAGTAGGCATCCTGTTAGATAGTTAGAGTGTCACCATGTGCTTAGAGCCTGGAAATTCTGACATATTTTATGACTGGATTTTAATATAGACTTTATATTGCACATACGCACAAATATAATTGTTTTTTTAATAATGCAGGCTGATGCTTGCAAATGAGCTGGTGAGTTTGGGCTGTACTTGGTCTTTGATGCACAATTCTGATGGACTTTAAAGGAGATGAATTTTCCCAGGATGGATTTTCACTTCTATACTCAGACCTTTACAGGTTCTCAAGCTTAACATTGTGGTGCTAACACCCTCTGAAAGCAAAGGCCAAAATCATTGTCTTCTCTTGTCTGGTCTTGACTTTTTTCATATGAACATCTTAATCAATATTAATCATATTTTATTAAGGCAAAAGTAGGATTTTGGTTCTGTGTATATTATAGGGGATTGATGAGTTCATCATAAGTTACTAAATGGACAGGCTTGTTCACTTGTGTGTCATAAATACAATATTCTTTGCTAGCCTAAAGTTTCTTCTCTTTTCTCCATGCTTTTAAAATTTCTGCTGTTAATAATGATTATTACTATTGGATCCAATGCTGCTATACCTATGGATTTTAAATTTCTGTATGAAAAAAAATCAGCAAAAAGAAATGCAGAGCATATCAAGTTGATGGGATGATAATTTGGTACAGAATTTTTGACTTAGGATTCTGTAATATACTTTAACAAAATATGTTTCCTGAAAATACTTTAGTAAAGAATGTTTCCTGAAAGTTTCCCTTAGCATGGAATCCTTTTTTAAATTCTTGGTATTTCTTTGTTGATACATCAATATTTTTGCTGGCTCATTTTCTTACTCTACCATTGATAAAAAGTATGCTCTCTATTTATTTCCCCCTTGCACTGATTGTTCCATATTTTTCTTCTCTGAGAGAATGAATTTGCAATGTCGTTGTGGTGAAGTCATGCTTTATGTTCAGAAACAAAAATACATTCTGCAGGAGAAACAGGACATTCCAAAGTGTCCTGTCCCTCAAGTGTTTGCAAAGATGCTAGTTCCTAAATACAAGTAGACAGGAAACAAAAATAAGTAGCTATTCATAGCATTAATTTATAAGATTTCTCTGTACTTCAAATGCAGTTTTTCCTACCATCTAGATTAGATTCCTTAGCAGCCAATCTAAATGTCTAATTGAAGAGTAGCTTTCTGAAGAGTCTGTAACTGTCGCTTGGCTTCATCCTTCTCTGTTTGTTCCTAAGGTTTCTTTCCTCTCTTGTTTTCCTTCTGAAACAACAATGCACTCTATTTTGGGGTTGCTAGTCATGATTCCAGGAATGGGAATCCAACTCTTGAGCACAACAGGCTTTACATAGTAACTTCTTGGCAGAAATTCAGAAATGCTTTGGCCAAAGGGAATTAAAAAAAGACCCAGAACAAGGGTAACTTGAAATGAAAGACATTCACAAAAAAAAAAAAAAACAAAAAAAAAAACACCAACCCCCCCCCAAAAAAACAAACCAAAAAGTGTGAAAAACCTCACAAAACCTCACATAAAAATACCTTCAATACATAAAAGACTGAAGAATTTAGATAAATTGTGATATTTGTTTTTCATGCTTAATTGAAAGCTTTTTGCTACTCTATCACCAAGTATCATGAATACTAAGATACTTCTCTTCTAAATGTGTATGTGTATATGGGAACGTTCTAACCCCAAGCTTGCCAAACATGAAGTCCTTCTGTTTGCTCTCTTTTTAAAATTAACTCTTGATGGAGGATTGGTTCCATTCAGCAAGGGAAGGAGTTTAAGTTTTCCCTAAGTCTGGGGAATTAGCATAAGAATGGTCCTGGAAATGATGAACTGTCTATAACACTACTCTGCTCACAAAGAAATGGTTCACAGCTCCAGGGTACCTGTCTGGATGGTGCTTCTCTCTATAC
Organism: Rhabdornis inornatus; assembly: GCA_013397075.1. Classification (NCBI taxonomy): domain Eukaryota; kingdom Metazoa; phylum Chordata; class Aves; order Passeriformes; family Rhabdornithidae; genus Rhabdornis; species Rhabdornis inornatus. Next base: position 2,328,577 of record VWZS01007209.1, read on the forward strand.
TCCCCACATATGCCCCCTGCAACACAGCAGAGATGTCTTTGGGGTCAGAGCCAAAACAGGAGCTTTGGGATTTGGCACCTGAATATGTCTCTCTATATGTTTTCCCTCACAATTCCCTTTCTCTCTTTGTGGTTATTTCTGACTTACCGTTTGCCCCACTAATCATGTCTTCCTCTTGAAATGACTGTCCCAGCTGGCAGAATGTGGACACCTAATACAGCCTTTCTCTCATGCCTCAGAAGGCTTCAAAAAGTAGGTGTTGTATTCAGTTCTGCCTTTAACAACTCTTTTAGGATTTTAAAACCCATAGATTCCCATGTTATTTTGGTCTACTTTTCTGCTTTTATCATTATCTTACCTCCCTCCATCCTCAAATTGGTTAAGAGAAAGAAAAAGAGTACACAGGTGACAGCCAAATACACTTTTGCAAAATGACACACCTAGTTATTGCCAAGGGGAACCACCTCTCTTCTTTCAAGTTTTATTTATCTATTGCTAAACACACCAAAGCATCTATCATATTTTAAACACAATCTTTTTCAAGTGACTTAATAAAGTGCACTGTATACTTAGGACTCTTTAACCAGAAAAACCATACCCTAATGGATAGATTTCAAGTTCCTGACCCAAAACCCTTAATCAACTGTAAACCAAACATTCTTATTCTTCTTCAGAGGAGTATTATGTTAGCAGATTTGGAAGTTAGTTCTGAAGGGACCTGTTTTTATAGCACCACAGATCCTGAGGGGGGAAGTAATTTTCTATTCCAAGAAAACATCTACCACTAGTACCACTGAGAAGAAGAGCTCCAGTTGTTTGGGTTTTTTTTTAAGCTCTAATGACTAGTTTTTATTCCATAATCACAGAGAGCCCCTTTCACCTGATGATTTTTGTTCAGTCTTCAGCACACTTCCTTTCCTGCTTCATCATTCATCAGCTATGAGGTCATTAATTTTAAATGGAGATTCTCAGTAACCAACAGAGAATTTCAATGTAAATCAAGACTTCTCCAGCTGATAAGTTAATTTGTCAGCAAGGCAGCTCAGCAGCCCTTTTGTTTTGCATGGAATTTTCCAGACAGTCCTTTAGGATGACTCCTGAGAAATCAGGATTGCCATTTACCATGGGCCTTCAGTCTTGATGGAGGTCCTCAAAGAAAACAGAGATGACATAATTTTCCTTGTGCTCCCAAGGTCTCTATACCTACAGCTATCTCTGTTCTACTGTCTGCTGGGATATGTTTGATCATACTGCCAAGGTATGGATGCGTGCCAAAAAATTGTGTATGGCCATTAGGGAACACTTGTTCTCTGGCTGAAAGGGCCCCTTTACACATGTCTGTCCTGAAAAAAAAAATAAAACCAACCTTGCACAAAAGCTTAATATCCAAGATATGACAGCTAACAAACTCATTACAATCCATATGGGGGAAGGGACAAGTGGGACAAGAAACCAAAGTACTTCAGATGTCCACAAAGTTTTCACATCAAAACAGCAATCAGAAAAAAGCTTTGGAGGCAGCAATGGAACCAGCTTTTCATCAAACTAGGTGTAGATTAGCTGTGCTGAGGAAACTCCTCAACACAATGCGGGATCTACTATGTGGGATTCTGTAAAAAGTCACGTGCAGCCTGGTGGAGCTCAGCAAATTGAAACATGCTGAATTAGCATTAACTTCTCTGTCCAAAGAAATTTTACAGGCCAGATCATTGCCTCTGTTATGCCCTGGGTTTGCCCTACGCAAATTGTTAGGTCAAGGAAAGGGAGAGAAGCAAGCACGTACTTGCTTTGTTAGTGATCTGACTGCACATAGGCTGTGCTGGTTAGGGCAGCTGAGCTCCAGTGTACATTGGCCAGAGAAATCAAGAACATGATGTTTTCCTCATTCCTCTGGGACTATGCAGAGCTTTGGTATAGAGAGGTGTTTCAGCTGGCATGAATGCTCCAGAAGCACCATTTTTTTCAAAAATTAAGCTCTAATACCCAGTGCATGTGGACAAGCGAAATAATGGCAAGTCACTCTTCTAGTTGAGACACTGTGTTATGACAGTTGTCCAGTACAGTGTTCTCCGGTGTTGCTCTAACATCCTTAAAACCACCTCTTGCTCTATTTCACATTGCTTTATATGCAGAAGGGACTAACAGGACTTGCTAGGAGGAAAAATGGATACTGACAGAACTTGGGAAACCTTCTCATGTTTGGGTTTTTCTTCTTAATTTCCAGGGAGAAGTAGAAGTAACTGCAGAATATGTTCCTGTGCAGTTATTCCTGGGAAAGGTCACTGGCAATGGCAATATCCTTGGATATATCCTTGGAATAACCAGCAGTGGTTATTCTGCAATTAGCAATTATTCTGCAATTATTCTGCAAGGAGCATTGGCTCCTTTACTTCTGTGCTCTCTCTTCTGTTTTAATCATGGCATCCTCACAGATGTCCTTTTTCATTCTCTTTTTCACCTTCAAAACAATTCAATTCCCTTTTCCAGGTGACTTTTGAGGCCATCTCTTTGATTATGATGAGCTATAAAAGTGACCTCTATTCTGACTGCCCTGGCCCTACTTCCTCTTGGCCTGGACCATTGGGATCACAGCCAAAGCAGCCAAGGATTAATTACAGAGCTGTGCAAGAAAGAAGATCCTTCGTACCGGAATTATTGATGAAAACCCAAAATATTTTGACTGCTATAGCACCAGGGCCTGATCCTGTCAGAAAGTCACATGCAGACCTCCCATTAGCTCTATGCATGTTCTACAGGCAGGCAGCTGGGGACAAGCAGCCCCTCTCAGAAATGTCTAACAGATCTGCACAGGACTATGAATGATGCATACTGACATGATTTTCCACATGTAGGGCAAACTCAGCCTTACTGCTGAAGCATTGCATAGTTGAAGGAACATGCTTCTCAGATCCTTTCCCAGACTTTTATGATTCAGGGTAGTTAACTGGAAATGCAAAAGTCAGTCGAGTCGCTGGGTGGCTGCTCATATGGAATTTTGATGCATCAGTAAAGGAGAGAGAAGTCATCTTGTAGCTCACTTTGTGCTATCAAAGGTGTTCTGGGCAGTAATGCTAATTACATTACGCTGTGTTCAAATAAAAATGTTTGAAAGCAGTTCTGTTGAGCTTTGTGAATATGTGCACAGAGCTTGTGTATGAGTGTTGCAGTAAAGTGAAAATGGCTCTCAACAACAAAAAAAGAGAAAGAAGAAAAAAGAATTATGCCATTAGTACCTCACGGGAAATTTTCCCTCCAGTTTGTAACCAGTAATATCCTCCACTCACTTCCACTTTAAGCTATTTTCAAAGAGGTGATTTCTTGATCGTAAAACAAATCATGACACCAAGAAAAACCCCAACCAGAACAAGATACTCCATCACACATGCTGCATCTCAAGGGAAAGGATGAGACAATAAACAGCATGCAACAGATGTTATTCATGTTGCTTCATGCACTGTTGGAAGGCTCAGACACCGTAGTTCTGAACATGGTGAAAGAGCCCATAGACACAGAGTAGGGTCACGAGCAACATATTTTATTTAGGAAGAGATAAAACAATTAATTGATTATTTATACATGCATAGACAGGATCTTAAAAAAAGTAATAATCTTGAATCTTTCCACCCCACTGCAGCCCTTAAAATAATATCTTTCAAGAATACAGAAATTAGAAAGATTTCAGAGTATTTAAAATTTCTGAACTAAGAAATATATATGCTAAATAACAACCTTGGTAGCATCTTATGAGGAATATCTGGATCTGTGCTAAGTTTGAATCATGCGGTTTCAAGGGAATTTTTTATTATAGTTTTGGCTCCAGTGTACTAACACCATGTGGGTTTTTGGTTTAAGTTCTGGGTTTGAATGGACCAAGCACTTCAAAGCAAGACTCTAAATCAGGAAAATGCGGTGAGTTTCATATGCTTTCCACTCAAAGCCATACCTTGGCCCAGATTCCTGTACAACAGAGCCCAGCCTCACTTGAAACTCAGCCCACATTTGTTGAAAGCATTTACAAATCCCATCAAAACTGGCCCAAGTTTCAAGTTTGTAATAAAATCCAAATTCAAGAGTCCTTCTTGGCTACAAATTACTCTCTGTTCTAGTAATTCCTACTTGTTTCCATTAAAAGGAAAAAAAATGGTCTCATTCTTGCTGATTTCTTCCTGTTGCACTGACAAACCTGGAATAATTCCATTAACTCATCAAGGTTGTTTTAGATTTGCACCAGGATAGGTGTGAGTAGGTTGAGCAGAGGTTTTATTAAGATAAAAGTGGGAAGCTGGGTGTGCTCCAAGGTCACAACTCCTAAAAGCAACCCATGCCTTTCTGTTGAAGTTAACAAAATGCAACTGCAGCCTGTAGGCTTCCTTGGGTATAAGCACATATTTCTGGCTACGACCATGGCACTTGAAGTGTCTTAGCATGGTGTCATGCCAAAAGGCAATATCCATCTTAGTGAACCCAGGCTGTAGGAGTTCCCCATGCTGCCTGCCTCCCCCACTCCCTCCTGCCCTTTCTGCCAACACTGACCTCTGCATGGTGACCAGGGGATCAGGCTCAAGGACTGTCATTTGTTCCCACCTGTGTCTATGCCTTGCAACAAAGCAAGACTTGAAGCAATAACATTGACTAAGAGAATGGTTCTGGAACACACAGCTGGGGACATCAGCAAGGGTGGGAGCACAGGAGCCTGGATTTAGAGTCACTTAAACCACCATGAAACCATCCCTGGGCTTGCAGAAATAGGATTGTGTAAGTACTATACCTCTGCATTTGTTAGGCTCTATTATCTCACTGTACATCACAAATTTGCAGGGCGATATTATCATCTATTAATGTTATTATCTGTCATGAAACATTAAGAATGATATCACTGGCACATCTATTACCTGACCCACCACTGGATCTTATTGTCTGAGAAAAGCCCACCACAAAAAAAAACAAAAAACAAAAAACAAAAAAACAAACAAAAAAAAAAAAACACAAAAAACCCAAAAAAACCCAAACCTGCAGCTATTGCTATCCAGTCACCAAACCATAGTACGGGGTTATACGGGGTTATCCCATGGTCATGTTTCAGTAAGAACAAGATAGGCTTCATAGCAAAATCCACACTGCCATGATACGGCTGCCACCTGATTTGAGACTGGAAGTGCTGAGACCTTGCAGGGATGTAATAGGGCAGGTAAAATGAAGTGGCAGACAGATTTTTGCTCAGACCTTTTTGCAGTTCCTCGGTCAGGAATCCTCAGGAGAACTCACCCTGCCCCCGTGGCATTACTGCAAGCACTCTGCCTGGCAAAACCAGTCCCTTTGGCTCTGCTTTTCCATTCTTTGCTGTTCTCTGGGGAGAAGAGGGAACTAACTGAGTCACAGAGTGGGGAATCAGAAATCTACATTTTTGAATGAGCCTCTCTCAAAAGGCAGGTTTGCTCCTTTGCAACCTTTCCCACCTCACCCTTTGTTACCCCGAAGGATCAATGGCCCCCAGCTCCAAGCAGTGCCTTCTGAACATGACAGAAATATGTCCTAGCCCTGGAAGGACTCCTCACAGGCTCCTACAGTTTGCACCCACGCTTTCTTATCATCCAGGGGCAGTACAGAGGCGGCTTCAAGCAGCTCCACCCCACCTGCGGCCACTCTCACCCCTCCCTTCCCTGACCCTCCTCCCCCGGAGAAACGCGGAGAGCTGGGAAGCGGCTACCTGAGGCCCTGAGCCGTGAAAAGAAGTGATGGAGGGCAGGGAAAACAAAATAAACGCCATGAGAAGGCCGTCCCCCGCTTGCCCCCCTTGGGCAGGCGGGCCCACCAGAAGCGGCCGGAGCGGGAGCCGCAGCCGGGCCACAGGGCTGTTTGATTGCCTAAGCCTGCTGGCCAGACAATAGGACCAGAAAGAATGGCTGCTTCCTTCCTTCCTGTCGAGTGTTCTGCCTGAGTGAGCAAATTCAATAGCACTTCGCTTCGCAGCAACACCAGGCTCTCTCGCACAGGCGAAAATCAACAAAGAGCCATTCTCGGGCATTTCCAACTGCACCTAAGCCAAGGCAGTGAGCTGTGGAGCCATCCGGCCTGGGGAGGGGAGCCGCGCAGACACTGCTCCCGGCTGTGCGGCCAGCCACAGTAAACATCCACCTTATTCCGTCCTTATGGTGAGGGACTGCTTTCCCCCACACCGCCCCAATGGCAGGCACCAGGCAGCTCGGTTCCCCCTCCTACCCCCAACCCTGCCACTTACTCTGTTGGATTTTTTTTTACAATCGTTTCCTGAAGAATTCACTGCTTTAAACCCCTCCATACAGGCTAGTTGAAGGGTGCTATGAGGTATTCAGGTGTAACTAAACTAGGTGAAGGTGACACAAGAGTTGCTGTGTAGAAAACCTAAGCCTGCTGCTTTCTGCAGACTCAAGTGGTCACATATTTAAATCACAGACTGGCTGAAAATAAAATAGGTGCCAGTGAATGAAAATATTTGACAAAAGCGGGCAAGAGGATGACCAAGACTATGCTCAGGTGGCTATAAACTGAAACACCAGTCCCTATAAGTTTTATAAATAAGAAAGTAAGATAATAATTGTGTATTACAGTTTTTATTAGTATAAGGGTCTTTTCTGTCTTCCAGATCCATTCTTTAGTTCAGTGCTGTGCCAAAATAAGAAGGAACATTGTTTTACTAAAAAGACAAGGACCCAGGATGTGTACACCCAACGCTGATGGTCAGAAATCACATTTTTTGTAAGCACTGAATTTCTAGATCTTTGGGCCTCTGAAGTGGGTTCAGTCCATGAAGCTTCTCCCATGAAGAAATAAAAAGTTCCCACTGTTTGTACATCACTTTGCAGCACAACAGTCAGCACTGAGGAATTCCTGTGCATCTGTAGAAAGGCATCTCCCCTTGCACTTGCATGGGATAGGACGTGGGGGATACCAACGGACGTATTCTTGTGAACATCTGGGTTTGTTGATTCAGTGTGTATGGGAAGAGGAAGGGGGAAGTGCAGAAAGAATCTCAAAAAAATGAAAAGTTTACATGGGATTTTTGGAGTTATCTGTCTCTCTGTTAAAAAGCTAGTTTTTTGCTTTTTGTCTTTGAAACCAGCGGAGAAAGATTTTGTACTTGCCTGCTGCATCTGTTTTCTCAAGCAAAGACCTGTTTGTTTTTCCCATTGTATGTGAGCCATATTTGAAACAGACCACTGAGCCAAGTTACATCAAGCCTGTTTCTTTTCTTTTCTACTTCTGAACTATGACAGATTATCCTAACCCATCTGCAGGCATGATTAAAAATATGAAAATAATTTTTACTTTTCTTTTGAACTGCCTTTGATATAGCATTTGCTGTCAGATAATCTATAGAGTTTTAACATCTGGTAATGCAAAATGGTATGTTATTGCAGCTGAAGAAAGAACTATTTAGAAATTTTTATAGCAATTTTTTTTGTGGTATCCAAGATTGCTATTGTGGCTTCAGTTTACAATAAACTTGTGGTGGTACAATTATGACTAAATTATTCATTTTTATGCATCAGAACATAGTTTATAACACAAAGGAAAGAAAACCCAAACCGAGCACAGAGGATCTTTATTAAGATACAGATCCTGCTTACATGATTGGGATAAGTGATGTTCAGATATGTCATCACCCAATCTTAAGAAACTACCTCAGACAACTTTCTATTAAGCAATAACCTGTAAGTGACAAAACAATACCTATTTCAGTCATTACACAGTGAAGGCTACGTTACTGTAGTTGAAAGATTTTTCTCTTTTTCCAAGAGCATTCAGAAGAAACATGCAGAAAAAAATGACAATCAAAGTAGGACAGCTGTGTAGACTTTCATCTTCTAGAATTTGAAATCAATGGGAACTCATACAATTTATAGATACAGCTGATCTAGTTGTAGGCATTAATGTTCATGGTCTCTTTCCCCACAGAAAGATAGTCAGTGACTGAGCACAAGACCCACTCCTGGTTTGGTTTGCTTGGGTTTCCTGTGGTTATTTCAACTACTGGAAAAGCTCATGACACCATGCAGTTGGTTTACTCCTAACAAAATTAGTAACCTAAGAGGATGAGGTGTGCAATGTATATGTTTTAACCTAATTCAGGCAAAGTTTCCGTAGGACAGTAGTCTACTATTGCTTGTCCTGTAGAAAAGAATTTGCAGCTAATGATGAAGAAACTGATTGAGATCAAAGAACACCACCAGACTGTATTCTGAGTGCCCCAAATCTGGTATCTGTACTAATTTTGTTTATGCTGCCCCTTACTTAATATTCTCTGGAAGTGATATGCAGGTAGATACCTTCCCCACTCCCTTTAAGTGTGCATTACTATCAAATTTCAGAGTCAAGTCTGAAGATTCCACACATTCAGGTGTATCACATTAATTCTGAGGTCAAAGGCAAAAAAAGGGTGAGATTGTAGCATCTGTGGAGGTGGTTGCTGCCATGAGCTGCTCGTTATAACATAACCTCTTTTAACACCTTCTGTTCTTTTAAAATGGTCTGGTATGTTTTATTTATTTATTTATTTATTTTAATCTCCATTGTAGTCAAGCTAGGGAGAGGTCAGATGAATCAGACATTGGTTAAACCAACAGAATTGAGATAATTTTTGACAGTCATATATAATCTCCCACCTTCATTTTAGGAGGTTGCTCATACCTCTAGCCAGTAGGGCTTCCCACAAGCTCCTGGGAAAGTTGAGAAGATAACTACTTAGTGTATTTTTGACTATATATTAAATACTCTCGTTAATCCTAGGCATTTGCATTCCTCACAATATTTTGATACGTTTATGTTCAGATTGCACCTGTGAGGTGGACCAATCCTTTTACAGGTGAGGAGCTGAGTCCCTGTCTTCACTGCCATGGGGAAGTGTGGCAGCAGCAAGGACAAGCATGGCAGTGTTGGTGGCAGCGACCAGCTCAGGCACTCAGGCACTCGTGGAAGCATAGACAAGGCAGCCTGGGATGCACAAATCTGCCTGGGACCATCAACATTTAACCCACATTCAAGCCATTCCATTGGAGTGATTCCCATCTGCAATTCCCAATTTATAGTAAGTGGTTTGCTGAACCATATAGAACAAAGTTGTCACAATGGTTCTTTTGATTAAAATTTTTATAGTGGGCCACAGTGGCCTTTGAAAACAGTGGGGGTTGACAGTGGTCTAGTGGTGCTGCTAAAAAGTTCAGGAATGCTGAACTTTAAGGTTAGGTTGTCTGACTGCAGTGCAAATATATGCTAAGTGACTTGCCCAAGGTCATTTGTATTATGATATCTATAGTAGAGCAGGCACTGAAGACTGATTTTCCATAGCTCTGGTTAGTGCTCTAATCTCTGCTATGAAAAGAAAAAATATTTTCTAATCTGACTAAGTGTGTTCAATTGTATCTTAGGCAAAGTTTAACTGGCTATACAATATATATAAGTAGGCTAATAAGCATATCAGGAATCTCCATCTTTACTTCTTCCCTATGTGAGCACTTGAATTGAAACAGCAGTTCATTTTAATTTACACCTTCTGATACTTTTGATGCAGACTCCAACACAGGAATTGAAATGGGACACACTTGTTCCCAAGTGAGAGGAATCACAAACAGGTTTAGACAGAAACAATGAATAATCCTGTCTTGAAATCGCTTTTAGCTCTCCTTACTGGAGAAAGTTGCAGTGGTTAACTAAAGGCACAGTTTAAATTAATCCAGTTAAACTGCATTAAATGGTGAGTGGACATCTGTTACGTATATTCAGAATAAACAGTTTACAGCAGTTTAACTGGGTCATTCTTGAAAAACTGTGCATGTCTTTGTTCTATAGACAAAGTCTGCCATTATTGGGGTGGACATTTCTTTATAACCCAAATTTCAGAACTTGGAGGGAGCTTTCCTCCTTCAGGTTTATTTGCTGCCGTACCTCATGAAATTGTCACTCTCCTGCTTTCCAGAGATTAATAGATCATGGGGCAGACTGTCCTTCTCAAAGAGTTTAATGGCTTGTCCATATTACTGATGTGTAATATTGCAAAATTACTTATTATTACTGTAAACAGTGTTCAATGTCTTTTCCAAACAAGCTGACTGTACTGATTCCAAATGATATAGAGTATCTGAGAAACTGAAAAATGCATGTAAATACATATATTACTTATTTTAAAATGGAAGAAAACTCTTTCTCAAGATGGTTGTATTTTCATTGGGTCTTATTGAAAGAGAATTTGAACATTTAGAATAAGTAATAATTTTGGAAATTGTCTCTAAAGAAAACAAAAAGTAATAAGAGCAGAAACAGCAGTGGTGTGCAGAATTTCACTCAGGGTATATAAGAGTGTAAAGGAGCAGCCTTTTTCATACGCTAGAACTGTTGTGCAGACACCAGTGGAAGCCTGTGCAGGGGGAATAGATGGTAGAGACTGCAGCAGTTCTGTAAAAGTATGTCACAAGCTCAGAGAGACAGGGAGATGTAAGTGGGTAGGCTCCCTTTCATTTTTATGCAGAAAATGAATCATGGGCACAGATCTGAAGATCTAATATGTCTGTGCTTAATTGTATTGCAAGCAACTTACACCTGCAAAAGAAAAATGCCCCTTTTGCAAATCCACCTCTTGGGTGTGGAGTTGGGGTGAGAACTACTGTCATGCAATAATTCATGAAATGGAAAATGACTGACTACACGCTTTGTTGCATCAGGTGCTTTGCATAGTTGTCTGGTTTACAGTGTGACAAAGTGCAACAAGCTGATGTACCCAGCAGCATGAAGTAAAAATGCTTCACGTTAAAAACTGTGAACAGCCAAACAATTTTTAAATATAGGCAGAATCTATAATAAGCAGCAAAACGCCCATGCCTCTCATGGCTAATGAGAATTCCCGTCTGTAATGGTCTGCCACATCCCTGGTTAATTAGAAACTAAATTACTAACATCGCTAATTATTCATAATGACATTCTTTTACGTCTGTTAAATTAGTTATATAAATGATTAGCATAAGAAATGCTTGGCTTTGAAATACTAGTCAATAAGTCAAAAAGCCTCTGTTTGCCTATTTAATCTAATGAAAGGTATTTTATCTCACATGGCATCTAAGCACACAGGCAAAATTAACCCTGTGAAAGTATAAGGGTTTTATCAAACAAAGCAGAGCAGGGTTGCACTACTATCATTTATATGTACAGACTATTTCCACTAAGAAATGTATTTCAGAATACTATACATACTTTGAATAAGTTACATAATTTTCAAGGGCATATGTTAGGAAAAAAAAAAAAAGCTTTGAAAAAATATGTGTCATTATTTAATATATTAATAAAAAGATGACCCAACTGTCTTCCAAGCTTTCCAGATACTTGACTAACCTATTTGTTTAAAAGGTGTGTATGAACAGGCAAGTTTTCACAGGGTGTCATTTTCCATATAATCAGGAGGGCTTTGTGCGAAATTGTATAAGAAAGCATTCAGGGTTAAAATTCAGCATGACTCTCCCCCAAACAACCCTTCCTGCACCTTCACCCCCACTCCCACTTAAGCCCTTTTGGAGGTTCCTGCCCTCCCCTCCCTGTTCTCCTCTTAGAAGCAAACTCAGCACCATTAGCACACAAATGCAAAATAACTAGCCTAGGCCTCTTCCCAGGAATACAAATTAGGGGCAGGTAGTTGAAGAGCTTAGAAAGCTGAAATAGCGAAGTTCACAATGAAAAGGATGAATAGATGAGAGACTGAAAGTGGGGTAAAGTGTTCAGCTTTTGTCATTTAAAGTGACGTCTTTAACTCTTTGCCTTCATGAGGCTGCTCTTCACAAAAATAATAATGAGTTGCAATTAAGACCTGAAGGACAAAAGGGAATTATGTGGGAGGAAAAAAAGAAAAGGAAAAGAAAAAAAGAAAAAATTATGATGACAACAAGATTATTTTTTCCCTCTTATGAAGCATATGAATATCTGTCAGGAAAGCAGAGAGGATAGTTTTAGAGCTGTCATTGTTTAATCTGACAATGGTGCCACTGTAGATAGTGAAAGCAATGATGTCATCAAAGCAGCTGGAGAAAAGTTTGAGATGGCTCATCAGATCTTCTAAATTTATTTCCACACATGAAGCCCTGTAGCTACTTCATGTTCTGTTCTGCTTTTGGGGCCATAGTACTGCTTCTTACTTATTCTTAAAATAGGAGATATTTTAGTTGTAAAGTGCTGCTATGTTTAAAGTTATTTGTCCTTCCATTATGCAAAGCCTTTGAGTCAGCTGCACCTCTGGGCTTGACTGCCACCTGTTTGTCCCCTGCTAGAGCAAAGTTCCATTCTATGGCACAGACCTATGACTACAGTCATGGTGAGAGTTACAGCTTTAAAAGACTTCTTTAAAATGTATTATTTGTGAATATAGTATCCTGCTGTCGGTGTAAAATGGAATGGCTCTTTGATCACACTGAGGACAAGCAGTTCTTTAAACCAGTCATCTGATCCATCTGAATGTGGGGAATGGATAGGGACCCAAGTTAGGTGCAAAAGCATTAGTCAATATTTTCTCTTACCTTTGAGTTATTAGAGCATTTCAGAAAACCTGGGAGAGGTGTGTGGAAGAGTTCCATAAACCCCTCTCCCATTTATTACTGCTACAGTATTTGCAAATAAAATGTGGTCATCAGTCCCTTGTATTCACCCACCCAAAAATAAGCCCTCACTGTGGCAGCTTGTAGCAGACCATGTAGGATGGTTCCACAGACTAGGAACTGCAATATTTGGCAGAGGGCTGCATCAGTACTTAGCAAAGTAACCAGTAGAATTTCAAAAAGACAGCTTTTGAAGATAGAAAAGGAAAAACTAAACTGGCAAAATAAAAGTAAATAATAAACACTCTATGATAAAAAGTTAAGTGAATAGTATTAGATAACACTACTCTAAATGACTAGTGAAGATTACAGATCCATCTTCTGTTTTTTACCTGGGATGTTCTTTCTAATTACTGAAGATGTAAATGTTTTTTCAGACACTGTAATGGCCATTTTACATTGTTACATTACTGAATTTAGTACCAATATACTTTGAAAAAAATTTCCCAATAGACTCTTTCATGCAACACTTAAAACTTCAACATATGGAATCTTATCCAAAGTTTACTAGGACTTTAATTTTATGAAAAAAACCTGAACATTTTACGGGTTCTCCTGTAATTCCTGTACTAATAGCCAGTATTTCTAGATCAGATTTTGAAAATACAAAAATTATTCTTAAAATAAGAAACATTAAAATAAGAGAATAATGAACAAATTAAAGGTGACTGCACACCACTAAAATAGCCTTTCAAAAAGGGTTTATGTCAATTCCAGCTATTGCACTTACATGACTGTTTATGGGCGTGGGAAGAAAGAAAATCTCATTTTATTTGCATTGTTTTACCTATTTTCTTTGTTGAGGATATTCAGCTTCATGATGATTACTTGACATTCCATATTCATTGTTTACTGTGACATTAAAAAAAAAAAATCAGCTATTTAGCAGCTTTAGGGTATGTCTCCAGGGACAGGTACAGACAGATGCAAGCTTGTCTGTCTGCTCTTCAGATGGCCAGACATGAGCCAGCTCTGATCCAAAGTCATATAGAGACATTCACATGGCACTTGTGTTTTGAAGTAACCAGCAGAGTTGAGCAACCTGAGTGCAATTACTTGATTTTGGACAGGATCTGGCTCTGTCTGACCAGGTCAGGGCACAGCCAGAGGACCTTGGGCTTGTGCTTGTCCAAGTAGTTAGGCTTCAAAAACCTTCCAGAACAAAATGATGGACAACACTGACAGCTGAAAACAGCATTTTCAATGCCATTATAATGTAAAAGGAAAAAATCTTAAGACCAATTTTCTTTATGGTAACATGAATTTGGATGCTTTTCAACAATCTCACCACAGTAAAAAATGAGTTATAGCTTTATGTTTAATTGCATTTTAGAGATCATGCATCTATTGTGAGATGTTTTGATTAACTAGTACTTAAAAAGACCCTCCAGACAAGGAGTTTTTGTGGCTTTCTTCATTTCACAATTCCTTTGACTTCTTAAGCATATTTTAATGATCTGTCTCTTTCTTATATTAAAAAAAAATCAAACTAATATGCTTAAATTTTGTTGTAGTTGATGGAAATATTAAGAATTATTCAGAACTACTCATTTTCCTTAGTGTGCCTAAGTAAATATTTCCAGCACTGTGGTCTATTCTGGGTTGAAATTCTCCAATGAAGTCAATAGGAACTGAACACGTGTATCAGAAGTCAAACTTTGCCTCTTAATGATTTCTAGAGCATTTTTAAAAGTCTCTGAAGGAACAACTATATAAAATACTTTCTGAGGCAAGCCCCATAAGGAGAACAAAAGCAGGTATTATTTAACAGCCTCACCAAAATGCAGAGGATCTGGAATAAATCAGGAAGAGTTTGGAATGGATTTATTGGAAGGGTGATGCTTCTGTTTAGCTTTCCATTTTTTACGGGAAGAATTAGAAATGTCATTTGGCAGATGTCTATAATGCTTTTGGAACTGGAAGGAAATTTGGCTTTTCCATTTGGTGTGGGTGGATGTTCCTCTAGGCCACATTTAACATGTAAAATGAGAGAGGTGGGTTTGAAACCCTTCCTAAACAGAGACCTGTAGCTGCATGTTTTGCAGACTTACCTTAGAAAATCCTCTGCCAGCAACCTGCATACCTGATCCATATATTACCCACAGGGAGATGGCCCTAAGCATCAGATTCACCCTTTTTGCAGCATAAAGATTCGAGCCAAAAAAATCAAAGTATCAGGATTCAGAGCAACAAAAAATCAATAGACCAGATAAACTGGTTTATCCTCCTTGCTGCTGTGCAAAGAAGTTATAAACATGACCTAACCAGCCAGATTCCACAAGTGCATCTAACCTTATCTGTATTTCATGCCACTAAGTATATTTTGGATTTATGCTTGACTTTATGTATAGTGGGTGTCCTCTCTATCCCTCCTGAAGCAGGGTGTAATTCTAATCTTCCTGGATTTAGGGGGGTGGGAGGGAAGGCTACTGCTAATAACAATAATAATAACTGACACAGAAACAGTGAAAGCCCTTATGCATTGCAACAGACTACAGGAGGCTTCAAAAAGTACCACTCTCTTAGTGCTAGATGAAAAAACTGAAAAGATACAAACCTGAAGAAGATACAGAGAGACTTGAACATTTTACCAAACATTGATAGAAAAATCTAAAGTTATTATGCCCCAGTACTGAGGTATGTTTCCCTCCTCATGAGAAGTTCTCGAGGTATAACTCAGCTTCTATTCATACATTTGCCTTACAAAGACGACATTGCCATGATTTTTGTACCCTGCATCTTTCTTGAAAATTCTTGCAGGAGTTTGAGCTCCAAAGACAAGGAAAACCATCTGGTAATATTTCTTTTCCATGACTTAACAAAAAAATCAGCAAACTAATAAATGTCTACAGAAAACAGTGAAGCTTGGTGCAGGGGCCCTAGAAACATATGCACCCAGTTAGATGAATTAGCTTTTTGCTGCACCTGAGGGTTCATACTACAGGTTAAATGCTGCAATACAATCGAGGAATTATAGATCAAAGTACAGATCAGTCAGTGTACCTTCAATCCTTATAAAGGTACTGAAGTACATCTATAAAAACCAGTTTGCAAGCCTTTGGGGTGAAATAAATCTTACCTTCTTTGGTCAGCTAAAAGCTAGATTTAGAGTACAACAGTGGAACTCCTTGCTCAAGGATATTGCTGACAAACATGTTAGAATGGCTTAAGATACTAGGCTTTAGAAACTAACAGAAAGGTCATTAAAAGTCATTAAAACACTAGATTGGATGCAGGAAGTTTCTGTGTTGAAGTACTTTATTATTCCTTAAATACTGATGTATCAGTGGTTATATCTTTTTCTGGATGTTCCAGTGCTGATCTCCTGGGCATGAATTTTTGCTAGCATCACCCAGCCAACTTGCTATCTTTGCAGAACCATCCATAAGGTTGGTGTTCACATCTGTCTTCACATTGTTGGGCTTCCTGCGGGATACCAGATACAGTGTCTTGTTGACTTAAATGCTTGAAAAGCTGAATTTTAGTGAAAAATCTTCCCTAAAGCCACTGTAGAGAATTACTTTATCAACATATTTAGCAGAAGAATTTTCATCTTTGCCCAGTGTCAGCTATACCCATTCACATTGGAAAAAAATTCTTACATCTAGCACCACTCTATGAGGTTTGGTTTTTTGGGTTTTTTTTTCATAATTTTCTAGGAGAATCGAGATGGCTGCAGCCATCTAAGCCTTGATAGGCTGTGACAGCAGCTGACACACAGGCAGTCACTATAATTCCCCTACACCTACTTCAGCAAAACCCAAGATAGTTCTGACTTGGTATGGATTTCTGTTTCTTAAAAATGTCTTAAGAACACAAGGACTTTCTATGGCCTCAGAAGAGTGGTTCATGTAGCCCAGGATGTATTTTCTGATGGAGACAAGAGAGATGCTCTTTAGAGATAATTGGCAAACATGGCCACTGTCTGCAGTCCATTCCCTTCCTGTCCCTCTCACATCCACCACTGTTGTACTGGGATAGTAGACAGTACACTCAAGGTCCCCATTCATTTTACTTTCTGTTCAAGGATCTAAGGTTCATAAAGCAAACAGTTCACAGATACACTCAAAGTGCATGTCTCACTTTTAAAACCAAATGCACAGAAGTGAAGGAGGTTGAGGCTGCCCAGAAGCAGATTGTGGTTGGGCTGTGGAAGCCGGTTATCATTATGGGTATTAATGAGACTGTGTCTCATTGGAAAGGCTGTTTGCCCCTAAGATTGCCTTACGCATCTTCTCAACCAGCTCCTGATTATGGATACATCTCAGCCTGGCTGCCACTTCTCAAAAGTCTCTTACGAGGTACCTAAATTAACCTATCAGCAGACTCTTCCCTTACTGGATATTCTGCTCTTTCTAGTGTTTGTCTAGCAAGGGAATACAAAATATTAGCTTATTACAGCCCTTACAAATGTATAACTCTTGAAAAATCTGTTGTTATAGCTCCTGTAAATTGGGAGAAGTTGAATCCAGGTTTTAACCATGGTCAAGATTCCATTCTGTGCAGGACAAACAGGAATTTGAAAGCAAAGATGACTCTTTCACAATCACACTAAAAAGTAAGTTAAAAAATATGTAATTGTCAAAAATATTTACAGTCCTGTGGTAAGACTGCTTGCTTACCAAAAGGATGTTTACTTGTCACATCATTTAGGATGCACAGTGACATAGGCTCCCACTATTTCTTGCCAGGAGGGGGATCTCCTGAAATGCTCTGCCTGTCCTTCCTGCTTCTAGACCAAAAATCAAACAGATCCTGCTTGGGCAATGAAGTGGTGAGTACCTGTAAAAACTCCTTGCAGTTGGTCTAGAAAGAGGAGAAGAAATATTTGTTGTTATGAAAGCAAGGTCTCTTGCATTTTAAGACACAGATGTGAAATGCAAGGTGGTTAGTAACATCTTTGAAGGTGTTAACCAGAAGCTCAGGTCTTATCTTTTCTAGAGAAAATTGGTTGGGCAATGGTACTTAGTTGCTCATGTTTTTTAAACAAACATTTTCTACTTATCATATGTTAAAATCACAGTGCTAAAAGCATGACTGTAGCTTTTGACATATATTGGTAGAGATGGTAAACATTTTTTTGGTGGCATGAATGACCAAACCACATGCACTGAAATTCCAGCAGCTGTAACCACATGAACGTTTTACCTTGTGCTAATGATCATGTGTGAGCAAGCAGTTGGTAAAAAAACACCTTTTTTTTTTTTCCATACAAGTGTGGACACAAAGACAACAACTTTCTTCACCTAAGATAAATTAATTGAGTTGACAGAATTAAATTATGAACTACTTCTTTTTTTTTTTGCCTCTTAAGAAAGGGAAGAAAATGAGAACTTCTGAGGCATCACAAATATGAAGGAAGAACTAATTTCCCTCCATCAAAAAAGTCCACAAATTATTTTGAAATCTTTTTAAAGCTGTGAAAATATGATGACAATCTAAGCAGGGAAGGTCAGTAGCCTCTCTGACTGAAACAGCAAAAGCTTGGTGGTGAACAGCAACCAAAG
Source organism: Rhabdornis inornatus (assembly GCA_013397075.1). NCBI lineage: Eukaryota > Metazoa > Chordata > Aves > Passeriformes > Rhabdornithidae > Rhabdornis > Rhabdornis inornatus. The sequence goes on from VWZS01007209.1 coordinate 2,346,692, forward strand.
CCCATCGATTACCTAAAAGCCCTATATTCTGTGGAAACCAGGCTCTCAGTCAGGTCTCAGAAGCTACTTCTTGTGCTTAAAATGAACTGAACTTTGGGTATGAGCTACAAACTGTCCTGTTTTTAAACTGTGTTATATTCTTGTTTTCCATTTTATCTTCTTGCTTTTAGCTGCACTCTAGATTAGGCTGGTTTGCAACATTATAAATGAAGTATAAAGGAACCAGGATATTGATTGTCATTTCTTCATCTAATCTCTAATGTAATTCAAATGTGTTACATAAAAAAATTGTAAGTTTGTATATAGGCCAATGGCTTTTCATAGGTCTCAGATTCTCATTCTTCTGCAATGTAGTCCATGGTGGGTGAATAGTCCACCCATCGTTACACTGAATAATAGCTTTCATAACTCCACATATAACTGCAGGCTTCACATACTCAAGAGCTGCAGGTAGCTTTCTAGCACAGTTAGCCAATTGACTCTTACTGAGCAGAACTGATATTACCTAAAATTACAGACCATTTCTGATTCTGAATCTTGCAAAAATGGCAGAATTATCCCCAAATAGCCCAGCCCAACAAACAAACAAAGACCACATCATGCCAAAATGAAGGTTTCTGTATTAGCAGGGCAGTCACAATGGTTGTGCAGTTGTAAACTCACAGCCCCCAGAGGTGCTGCCTCTCACAGATCACAGCTAAGTAAGCCTGCCCACTAACCTGCTTCCTAGGGCCCAGGTTTTTCTGTCTCCTTATTTTTCATTTTGCATTTGTCAACATCCCACTATCCCCATCTAGGAGGTAGAGGAGCTCCCTTTTGTTTGATGTGAGCTGATCTCCCGGGGGCACTGAAGGGGTTAAGTGGAGGAAATTCTTGTCAATTTCAATAGAGAATAAGGCATTTTAAAGGATTTTCTGTAAGAAGAACCCAGTATGTCTGACATCAGAGCCACAGCACATCACAGTAAAGGAGTAAAATTTCTACTTAAAGGGTTTTTTATACTTTCAGAGTGGAAAATATTCATATTGTGGTTTCACACTAAAAATAAATTCTTCCATTCACAGCCAGCAACAGGTAGCTGAGGTTAGATCAAACCACCAGCTTGCTAATGACTGTGAGTTGCAGTATCTATAGAAATGACCAGAATTCAAGGCAGCCTCTAAAATAACCCAGATGAATCATTCTTGAAAAATATTATTCACTCCATAATAAATAGACTCAGCACAAATGTCCACCACACAAAGCATGCTTTAAGTATTTTTTAAAAACTTAAAACACTGTTGCATGTAAATTGAAATGATTGGTTTTCTACCTTTTGCAGGAGTTCTGCTTTTTTAACAAGTCCGGGAACACTGAAGTGATCCCAGGATCCTAAAGTTAAGTGGTTAGATTGAAAGCATTCCTTTTGCGCAAGCATCTTGAATGTAATAAAAAAATAGCTCTTAAACTATTATAAATAACAAATCTGAACTGTCTTGAGTTATACTGCAAAGTATTGTTCAACAATGATCCAGAAAGAAACAAAAGCTGATAAAATCTTAAGATTATTATTCTACCGTGCAACATGGGGTTTTTTGGTAGTTAGTTACTGGGCAAACACTCTGCTCGTGGAAATCAGCAGGACACCACTGTCGTTAGTGGTGCCAGCTTGATTTACCCAACTTGTGAATCTGGGCCCCAGTTAAATTATTAAAAACCAAAACCTAAAAAATCACAAACTCCCCACAATGATATCAACCACTGTCCTACAATGCTTTTACATAGTTTTAGACAGGGTTGTATTTTCATATTTCATATCCAACGTTTTCTCATTAAGGCAAATATGTTATCTATGACCATAGGACCCATAGGACTGGCAGACTCTAAGAGGCCTGAAGAAGACAAGGATTGTTAGGAAAGAAAGACTGAAAGAAATGAACAGTGGATAAAAATCATTATCACCACGACAACATACCCATCCCACCAAGGAAATAAGTACCAAGACAGCACAAAACTTTTAACTTCAACATTTTTTTGGTCTCTGGCATTTCCTTGTCCCAGTAAACCTTACTGTACATCTCTGAAATTGTTACCAAGGATGGCAGATTGTTTTGTTTTTTTGTTTTTTTGTTTTTTTTTCATTGCATGCTGTATCCTATATCCTATATCCATATATTCACCTGGGAAAAAAGAAAAAAAAAAACAAACTTTCATGTCCTCAACACGAGATGTCTAAATCACATGTGAACTATTGCAGGTTTAAGTCCCTAAATTTAGAAATTTAGAAATAAATGTTCTTTGTATCTATTCAGTGTCTGTACTACTGTGGGACTGAATCTCTCAGTAAAGTCCCACCAACAAAAGTCCCACCAACAGTAAACCCACCAGTCATTATTCCATGGCCACTGCTGCTCATGGCTGGTTTCTGTTCCACATCACATCTGTGCACTCATCCTTCTCTTTATCACTCATCCTGTGATGTTATGTCCTCCCAAAGTAGTAGTTCTGCATATCTGTGCATCTGCACAAGAGCTGCCTATCAGCTGCTTCAGGAATTGACAAAGGCCTTGAAAGTTGCCATATTTGTATGATTAGTAATAAGAAAACTCATCTTTTCATCACTTATTTGTCACTGAAAGTACAAAGTAGACAAATGCTGTTCTGTTTACTGGACCATCATGCCATGCCTGGGAGATTCAATATACAGAGTACAGGGTAGTGCACTCCACTCTGCAGATGCTCTCTTTCAGGGGTGGCAGAAATGAGCACCTTTCACGGTATCATTTAAAAACCACGGGAAAATGTTATAGCAAAAGTTGATACTCTGGAAGACGAATATTGGTAGCAGTGAAATATGGTAATTCAATTCCCCATTCTCCCTAAGAAAGATGTAATTGTGATGTGCATATATCTATCTCTGTCTATATATATATATATATATATATATATATCTCTA
>VWZS01007209.1:2350102-2361175 GCA_013397075.1 Rhabdornis inornatus
TATATATATATATATCTCTACAGGTGATATAATGTGCAATGTAGAAATGTAACTGTAACAGTATTTTACCCATTTGTCTTAATTGGCATCTCAGATGAAAGCAATGCTAGTGCACACAGAAACTTCTGCCTGACAGCAGCTCACTGTACTTTACTTTAAGCATGTTTTCACTCATGTAACTTCAGGTAGTGCTTAGAGCTGATTTAGTAACAGTCACAAAACACTCTGCAGATACTATTAGTATGAATGAGCCTATTACAATTGACCAGGCTCTCAGCTAAACCAAATGAATACTCTCCCTAGACTTTTTTGCAAGAGCTGAGCTAAACTTAATTAAAACTTTTGCAGCTTCAGTATGCAAGAATGTTGTGGTAACAGTAAGCTGAAATAAAGGGAGAAAGTCTACACACAAACTTTTATCAGCACAAGTCTGTCAGCAGAAAGTTTAACAGGAATCTACAGCACCCTTAATGGAATTAACCCCCAAAACAGAATCTCTCAGCAAAATACAAAATATTGATGCCTAAAGGAAGCAACTACCTATATCCTACAGCGGTGATAGGAATAAATTATCTTAGTAGTAGAGTAAGTTAAGTAGGATCAGAATGAAGGTTAAAAATCCTAAACTAAGATAGCTACTCCTTGATTCAAAAGTGTGTGTCATGCAATTATAAACTTTTTTTATTCCCCTAGGCAGCTGGGATTTTCCCAGGATACCCATTCAAGTGTATGTTCAATCAGTACATATTCAGGAATTCACCTCTTGTCTATACAAAGTTTCAAGGAGGTCAAGGAGAATTTTGTCATTGCCTCCAGTGAGGCCAAGCATTTCACCCACCAATCTTGCAGCTGAAGTGAGGTCTTTGGATAAAAACGATGTGAAATGTAAACAGCATGAATCTCGGACACATTTAATAAACCGAACAAGATATCTTTCTATCTAATATTTCACTTAGCCTAATTTATCAACTTAAAAAAAAAAAAAAGTTGACATTGATTCCTTTTTCTAAAGCAGAGATCTTAAGGGGTGAATTGTGACAGTCCTTTTCTCTCCAGCCACATCCCTCAGACTGCATGTATGCAAAAATATATTTTGCACACACTTAAAATATTTCAGTAAGATCTGTTCTCTCAGAGGCTAAGCTCAAGTGCAATATTTTACACACCAGTTTTTCTCTATGAAAAAGAGTCTGCAAAATCACTCAGCAATTGCAGGGTTCCATAAGACACTCATTCTATAACCTGGGGGCTAAGAGAGCACAGGGCTGAAAGCAATAAAGAGAAAACACTTTCCGTATCTTGGGAAAACATGAAGTTGTAATGATTACAATGAAAGGAAACTAAATTTTGTGATTGTTTTCTTCGTGGATGTGTGTAATTTCCAAAAACAAGAAACAGCATCTCAATTCATTCTTAAAAATCAAGTGCTGTGACATACTAAATCTTACTTTTTAGAGAAAGAAAATATAGGGCAAAGTCTGTTTTTATGATTTGTCAGTACATACTTAAGAAATAATTTTGCAAAAAAGAAAAAAAAAACATACCAAAATAATGCCATATCCCTAAACAAACAAAAAATACTAGTTCAGGTTAGATACAAAATATCAACATATAATTTTATGTAACTACACTGGAGCAAGTGCCCCAGTCACTTAAGCTTTGCAAAATTCTAAAAAGCTACCTTACCAATTGTCTCACTCATTTGAGATAAAAAAATTAAAGAGGTTGCTTCTGTTCTGCTTTTCTTAACTGCAATTAAGTTTCTACTTGAGGATTAGATTGTATCATCTGAACTCATGAGAATGTCTTTGGGAGTGAATTTCCCTTGAGATGACATTTGTAGGAGGGATCTCCTTCCTCCTGGACTGCAAATAAATCTATCCAAGAATGTTCCTGGGCACTATGTTCCAGCTGGCCCCAAAAGGACAGCGTCCATGCTGGGCAGCTCCTTTAACTTCTAAAAGAAGGAGCTGTTGGCAAGCTGACTTTTGGGAATGGCTCCTGAAATGTGGTAGGGAATAGCTTGAGAGAGAACTTTTTGGCACATGCTTAACTCACACCAGGCAAAGTCTTAACGCTTCACTAGTGTGGGCAATTGCTATCCATTGTCCAGGAACATTTCCACCTACTGTCTGATTTACGAGTACAGAGGTGGTCAGAAACACTGTCAGATTTTGTACTGCAGTTGTGTATGTGCAGGAGAGAACAGGTCGGGCACAACCCTGATGGAAAGTTCACCTTTTATACCATAATCCATGCCTCCCCCCGACCACACATATTTCAGAATAACTCGCACAGTCTTTTCCTTCCATTTGGGATGAAGGGGTCTGAAGAGAGCCTTCCTCCCCAAGAACAGTATTGAGAGTAGTAGGCAGTGAGCAGTTAAGGTAACCTACACATGTGGCTAGTTGTTTTTTTTTAAATAACGGTGTTATGGGATCCATGCACTAGTGTTAAAGAATGAACACAATGTTTCTCCAAAAAAGAAAAGACACTGATGCATAAAAACATACATGGCAAACAACTGCATAATCTCTATCTGCAGAGCAGCAGAGGTAGAAGATAGTAAACCTACTGGTGAAAGGTACAAGGCATTTGATGAGTTCAGCAAAAAGGCATTGATGCTCCTGCTTCATCATACTATTTGATGCAGCTGCACTTAGGTTAGGTTCACAAAGTGAATTCTTGGTCCTTAACTGCTGTTCTTACATATTTCATACTGCCATATTCTTCAGGGGAACGATTGTGAGGGGGTTGGGGAGAGAGGGGAGGGAATCACAAAACAGCACTCCATCAAATTAGCACTCTGTCTATGATAATTAAACAAAATTCATAAATAAAATGACCCAATGGGCATAAAACTATTTCACAATTTCCTCCTCTTTGCAATGCTTTATGAAAGAGAAATGAGAGAGAAGAAAAACTGTTCACTTCATGCATTTGACAGTTTGTGATACACCAACTTTTATATGTATTGTACAAGAAACAATAACACCACTTTAAGTAAATCAGTTATTAATAAAATTGCATTATAGAGGAAGCTGACAAAGGTCTGAGTTGATTTTAAGACCTAAAGCGGAGCTGTGTCTAATTACAGTAACAGTGTTAGCATAACCAATTAGTGCAACTTACTTACAGTGCAGCTAATTTTGAAATATGGCTTGCTATAGCCCTGATGTTTGTATTCATTTCTGAAGATGACAGTGGTAAGTTTGGTCATTTAAAGATTTTCCATCTTGGTGTGGTTTTTTGAGGCACACTATAAGAGCGTTAATACATTCTTTCATCAGTAAACATAGCAAAAACAACACGATTTATGACTCATTCATATCCACCGCTTCTAGATCAAAATAAAGTGACGGTAAAAAAGAAAAAGTAAAAAAACACCCTTTGTTCAAGGGACTCCCTATGTAAGTTGGTGAGTCTTCCTAATACACCCTTGTGTACCGGCTCAGACTCTCCAAGCGAAACTTGTGCCTGTAACTTCTAAAAGGCATCAAGTGCTATCTCTTGTAACATATCTCAGGTGCACCAAGTGGTCTGGTAATTATACAGCAGTCTTCAGGAAAGCAGAGCTCCTCTGATTATACAGTACCATTTTCCTTTTAGAAACAGATTATCTCCCTTGGCAAGACCATTTAACTTAAACGCCTAAGTATTAAAATATCCATTAATAATCCTACATAATAGCAGACTACATTGTCAAAGCTTCTGATTATTGGTAACTTCTACCAAAATGGGAACCAAACCATTTTAGCCTAGCAATTTGAACATTTTGGCCCTAAGCTTCTGTTATCAGCATGCACAGTTAAGTCAGAGATAAAAAAAAATAGTTTCTTACACCATGTGTAAAGAGAAACTTAGATATGTAGCACAGCCTCTGTTGCCTTCTCCCAAGGTTGAAAACACTGAACTCCTACCATGTTTCAAACAAAATCATTGTTACTCATGTCCAAAGATAACTACATTGGCTGTCTGCTGAACAATCCCTGTAGCAGAGGAACAGCAGCAGTTCATGCTTTTATGGTAGTAACAGCTCTGCCTCTTTCATCTGAATCACAGTGCTAGTGAGTTAAAAAAAAAGACATATAAAGCTTTCTTGAGTAATAAATTTCATACCAAAACAATGAAAATAAGATTTTTCTGAAATAGTGGATTCCATGTCACATGAATAGAAAAAACCCTTTATATTTCTGAAAATGCAGGATACATGCAGCAAGGTAATCAGTTTTTTGACCTTGTCCTAAACTTTAAGGCACAGAATACTAATGAGAAAAACATGTTTCATCCTCCTCTTTCCCCTTTTGTCCTATAAGTGGCAATAAACCTTTATTTATTATGGCTAGGAAAGGTCAAGGAAAAGGATAGGGACCAGAAAGAATAAATATGAAGAGAAATAACGCATAGGAATCTCCACAGATTGAAACATGAAATATTTTTGAAGTCGAAAGTACTATACACATCTGCACTTAATATGCATGTTTTTTTTGAGTCAAACTATCCGGACTTCAATGAGACATTATTTTTTATTTGTAAGATTCCAGTTTAAAATCAGATTGCATAAAGAGGAAAACATTCAAGTATTTTCATTGGTAAGGATTTGGTGCGCTTTGTCACCTGGAATCCCACATCTGGTGTGCTGTCTACTTTCAATCCCAATCTGTAACTGATTTATTTGAAATTACCCAACATGACAAATGATGACATTTTCAGTAAGACATCTATTCAATATTATTCTTACAGACACTACTCAATTGAGCGTGCTTTCACATTCAGCCAGTTTCTTTCTGGGACTGTGCTCTGGTGACTGATTGCGAAATTAGTCTCAGCAGATGAAATCATTATTACTTGCTGTACCTGCATCCATCTAGGAACATCTGAGACAAGACAGACTGTTCAAATCAATTTTTCCCAACCATTAATTCCTAAAAATATTTAAATGTTCCACTGTAGAGTAGAAATGCATTCTGCTTTCTTCTTGCCACATGAGAAAAATATCTAAGATTTCACTCATTACAGAAATTAATTATTTTATATTTTACCAAAAGTAAAAAGGGTAATACAGGTAATACTGTATATTTAAATGCTGGGAGTTTAGTAAGAAAGTGTAAAAAATCTATTATGTTAATCATCACAATCGCTTAACTACTGCCCTTCTGCACTTAGAGAATTTTGGCTTTTGAAGACTGATTTGGTAAATCTGTTGAATGTAAATACTCACCTGAATATGATCTCAAATCTTTTAGGAACACATTTTATTTCCATCCAAAGCATTACTTATTTTCCACTTGAATCCAAGTATCTTTTCTTTTTTTTCTTTTTCTTTTTTTTTTTTTTTCTTTTGGGGGGGGGAGTGTTTTGTTGTTGTTGTTGTTGTTGTTGTTGTTGTTGTTGTTGTTGTTGTTGTTGTTGTTGTTGTTGTTTTTGTTGTTGTTGTTGTTGTTGTTTGTTTGTTTGTTTTTGTTTTGGGGTTTTTTTTGGTTGTTTTTGTTTTTATTTTGGTTTGTTTGTTTGTTTGTGGGTTTTTTTTGTTTGGTTTTTTTTGTTTTTTAACTGCTATGACCCTTATCTCAAAAAAGAAATTATAGTCGTTTCAAACCATTAAAGAGCAAAGTAAGAAAAAAAAAATTAGGATACTAATAGAAGCATTTCTAAATTTCTCTAAATTTGATATATTTATTCGTAGCTTACATCATAAAGAAAAATAATTTGAAAAAATGCTATTTGTTTCCATTGTCACTAGGGTCAACTGTCAGTCCAATCCTGCAACTCTCTATACCTTAAACAAACCTTACAGAATCTGTAAGTTAAGAGATCAAAACTCTGAAGCAGCAACACAACAAATGGAGCAATAATAAGGGATTTGCTTTCTCACACAACTTCCTAGCAGTCTAAAATTAAAGTCGTATATTATATATATCAAGCATGACTTTCATGGTTATCCTCAAAACCCATGTATGGAAAATTTTCCTTACTTGGACCTCCACTTTCCTATCTCAAAGGATAAAGCAGGCATGCTTTAATAACATTATCTCAATCCACTTGAAAAGCCCTCTTAATTCTTATTAAAACAATCTAATCTGCTTGAGGCAAGATTTTGGTTTTATTTAGAATACTAAACCTTATCTAATTAAGTGCAATATTAGGATGTTAACTAATATACACAAGCCAGCTTATAAGAGTCCAGTGGGCAAAAACATCAATCTATACTAACTGAAGCCTAGACCCCAGTGCCATAGTTAGCCCAACAGGCCACACTTCCCTACATCCCTGTTCCCAAGAGTCATACATCCTACCCAATTCCTAGGAATGGGCTTACCTGAGGTGGGGGGGATCCACTATTTTATCCTCATTAAGAACGAAGTGGAAGGTGACAACCATTGCTCAGTGTTTAAACCAGCTTCAGATTTAACTGCCAACAACAAGATGGCTTTCCTTTTCCCTTAGAACCTAACTAGGCAGACAGAGAACTTACTATACTGTAAAAAAGAAAACACATCCACAATTTTAGTACTGGACTTTAGCTAGGACTTTTGAGTTGCACCCTCTTTGACTGCTGTGCTGCTCAGCCATCCCAGTTTTCCAGTTTCACCTTCAGCTTTTTGTTATCCTCAACTGAAACATAAATCACTGAAAAGACAGGGCTTGCCTTCACTTTTGTCAAGTTCATCAATCCAGTGGAAACACTGGCTTTACTGTCTACTGCGATTGGTGGGATTTGGGGTTTCCAACATATAAAGGTCAAAGATTCCCCTAATGTTTGTTTTCATCAGCAAGACTAGCCCAGGAGTTTGAGCATAAGCACCTAACCTAGCTCAAGAACTACATTCAGTGAATGGAAACACATGATGGTTATCAACCCCTTCAAGAACAAAATTGCTAAAACTCCCCATAATTAAATAATAAAAATCTCTGTTTATCAGCAGCCAAACACAATCTCACATATACACTCCGCTACTCAGTTACTGATGCGCTTTAAATATGGACAAATTACTCATGTAACATAAGCTACCTTTTTTCTGGCAAATTCCACTCAGAAATCTAAATATATACTGTTCGTCTTTGTATACCAAAGTATCCAGCCAGCTGGTGGAGAGAGGAAAGGAAACCAGCTTACATTTTTCACCAGAGAGGTAAAGAAAAAAAAAAGAAAAAAAGAAAGAGAAAGAGAACAAGCACTTCTTAATTTCACTTGATGATTGATAACCAATAGGCACAAATACACAGTGTAAGATTTTTAAGTACTACAGACCTATGTAATGTCATCCAAATACCAGATCTGAGATGAAAACTAAGGGGCAAAAAGAACATTTACTCAATGCTCTAGTTTTCAACTTTTAGTGAGTTCTTAATTTATTAGTAATAACTTGTTTTTCTTGGAGGGAGTTCAGAAAAGGCTGGGAGACTTTTTTAAGCGTCAGCTTAAAAATACTTACAACTATTCTTAAATGCCAGCTTAAGAAATGTATAAATAAAATTGAACATTAAGAAAATGTATAAATAAAATTGAACATTAAGACCTCTAAACTTGGAGAGACATGCTCAGAACAGGAAATGACAGTTTGTTAATAAAGAAAGGTAAATCATTCTCTAGGCTTCCGGTGGGAAACTTGGCAGGGAAAGGATTTTGACCTCAGTGGAAGGTAACTGCCACAAATGACAAATCAAGCAACTTTCTTCTTACAAGTGAGGCAAATGTTTGACATAAGGCTGGACTGCATTCAGATCTATCATTCCCTGTGGCATATTCTTCTAACTTAACAAATAATCTTGCAAGCTTTTTGCATTGACCGTATTAATTACCCGCTCTCTCACTGAGTAAAGTCATGCAAGCCTAACATTTTTTGTGAATGATTACTTATTTCCTATTTGAAGCACAAAAGCTCATCACTTATAGAATAGGTCAAGCTTTCAGTGCCTATTAGTCCTAGTCTGGAATGAATTAATGCATTTTCCAATGTTCATTTTCCTTTTCTGTTATAGGAACAGTATATGGGACACTTGTGCAAAGGAAGGGAGCAAAAATCCTGCATTGTTTTCAGGTGAAGAAGTAAACAACAACAAAAGAATACACTTAAAAAATCTCTTTTTGGTTTCACATTAGGCTCACTGTGACTATAGTACTGTGAAGTTTGCAATTAGAAGTATCAATTCTCCCAACTCAAAACAATAAATGGGGGGAAAAAATGACAAGTAGCCCAGTTTAATTTCAAACGTTAATATATTTTCTATTTTATAGTGAACATATGCATCGTTCACCCCTTATTTGCAGCAACTATGACGTCCTCATAAAAAGGGGTGACATTTGTAAGATGCCTCTTAAAATAAATATTTCTTTTTATAAAATAATAAAACTTCAAATAAATATTCTTTACACTAAACAATATGTTGAAAAAATTAGAAAATAAAGGCTGAATTTTACTGTAACTGTACAATATACATGAAGTCCAAAGGGAAATCAAAGTCTTGTAATAGGAGGTTTCCATAAGACAAAATACAATCTAAAAACATACTGATTGATTCACATTCTTCCGAATGTACAACATATTAGTATAATATTTTGTGACTGTGCCATGTCTTATGACAGCACTTACTTTTCACAGTTGAAAATATTATTGTATATACAAAAATATAGCACATTATCTCTGGCAGAAAACAATGAAAAAAAAGGAGTCATTTGCTAATTTACAAATTTTGCAAGTACTATTCACAAACAATAGAGTTGCCTAGGAGTGTCTGTGTTGCTTTAGCTTATGCAATATGTGGGTCACAATGTACTGCATCCCTTTTTTTTCCCCTGTATGCCACTAGCTGGATTCTAACAAGCGTATCAGTTAAGATGGCACACATACACAGAAAAGCATTTCACTGCAAACAGCAAAGTACATCCCCAACCCTTCTACTACAGTGCCAAGACCATAGCTGCTTAGTTGGTTGCATATGTACGTTAAAATAATAATCCTTGTTACTTTAATATTTCTGGCTAGTGATGCTATGTTGGCTTTTCAAAGTTCCTGGGGGGTACACTGGGAACTTTGCAGCAAACCGTGTTGGAGTGTTTACAGCGGCACCCAGGCCGATTTACCCGGTCATAACAGCCCTGGCACAACTTAAGGCAACCCTTGGCTGGTAGGTAACACCACAAGCAAGGCAGAAAGAGGGACACTACACCCATGGCGGACCACCTAGTGCAGCAATGTGACTGACTGCAGGAGCAGGGGTTGTCAGCACAGTTGTCCTCGTCATCATTAGAGCAGTGATAGAAGAGGCCCTTCACACAGCAAACGCAAGTCCCATAATCAACTACGTTCTGGGCTGAGCAAAGACACTGCTTGTCACAGATCCAACATGAGGGAAGGGTCCTTGGATAAGTGCACTCCTTACACTTACACTTTCCACAGTCCTCACACCTGTAGCTGTGTGCTCCCAAGTCTTCTTTGCTCAGTGGCTTCAGCTCACTCGCCTTGAGCTCAGACTTGGGCTGCATTCGGACTATCCCGTCAGCAACTGGCCCCGAAGATGATACTAGAAGTCTTTGCTCTGACGAATTACTGCTTGTACTTGTCCTCGTACTGCTCCGTGAACCTGTGCTGACTGTGCTGATGGATCGGGACAGAGGCGCTCGAGGAGATGAGTGCGTTTGTGTGTGCTGGATCCGGCTAAAATGACGATGCTCAGGCAAGCCATGGGGCCTTTCATTTTTGGGCTGGGCTGTTACCCGAGGAGAAGACTTGACTCCTGGCCGTGGAGCCACTGTAGGTCCCTCTGTGTATTCATTCGTGTTTCGGATGGCTCTGATCTGGTCCAATGACAAGACGTGAACCTGCTGCATCAGGACATCCCGCAGGTCGGGCTCCCCGTGCGGTCTCCCACTGTCACGCCGAGCCTGTAGTAAGGGCTGCGACCCACTGCCGTGCTGAGTCTCCATCAGTGCCCAGGAGCTTGCTCACCCCGCCAGGCTTAGAACACATCTGAAATCCTGGAGCAACAAAGAGAGGATTCACTATTGCAACACATCTCATGCTCTCTCCAGCAGCCTTTCAAGCCTGCAGGACCCCACAGCACCGCAGACAATCAAGTAATGCATCAGCCATTAAAAATAGGAGTCACATCTAGGACAAGCACAGGCACCGGTCAGCTGAGCGCACTTCCCTTGGCCTGCTCTGCCTACTGCTGTGGAGAGCTTAAGGGGATTCTTTCCTAGGACCATGCAGCTTAACTGGTGGCTCTGGAAAGCCTAGGTATTACTCCTGCTAACTGAGGCTTCCCAGGCCATCTTCTGGTTAGACCATGGCCTTTAAAGTGATTACATTTCAGCCACTTGAAGTGACATTTCTTTTTGCATCAGGCTACTGAAAACCTTACTAAAAAAGAAAAACAAAACAAACTATCCTCCAAGTATTTAGAGCAAGTGTAATGTGACCTGCTGATGACAGACATATAATTCTCCAATTTTGTTTAAAACTGGATAATATTTTGGTAGGCTAGTCTCTTTACACATTAAACTTTACATGATGTAAATAGGGAATTTTAGTTTAATACCAATGGTCCCAAGAAAAACACTAAATAGCAATAAAATGTTTGAGGTTAGACATTAAATGAGTTAGTGCTACCAAAAACTTCAACAGCACAAGTTAAAATATCTCTCTCCAGTATTTTAGTGTGTGTCATACTGGTGCACACCACTGTGATTGTTATTTTAAGGCTCAATGCTACAAAAGCAATGCTACCACAGTTGTTTAGGTTTGGGTTGTTTTTTTTTTTAATGTGTAAAAATTTCCATAGACTACATTACAAATTGTAAATATTATCAGGAGTGGCTTGTGGGATAGAGGCATGCATAACATAATCAAATATTGCCAGCACCCAAGAAGTCTACTTGATTGTGAATATTACTTGAAAAGATCGTTAACTACAAAGTAGATAGGCAGACTTTAGAATTTAAATGNACATATAGACAAGTCTCTAACTTTTAAGAGTGACCACTTATTTTAAACATTGCCAAATCCTGGTTTTGGACACAGCATGCATGTTATAGTGGTCATTTCCTCCCTTGCGCCCCCCCCCCCCCCC
>VWZS01007209.1:2366491-2383216 GCA_013397075.1 Rhabdornis inornatus
TCCCACCCGTTTTTCTTAACCGAGTGGAATAAAAGTTGACACTTTCTGCCTCTCCCCTCCCCCGCTGCGCCCTTTCCAGCCGCCGGTCGCCGGCCGCGCAGGGAGCAGGAAGGGTGATTACTTGGGGCATTGTCCCGCGGATTAATGCGATTAGGCGGCGCGGAGGGCGCCCCCGTGCCCGGGCGGGAGCGCGGAGCGGGGCCCGCGGGGCGCGGAGCGGAGCGGGGCGGAGCGGAGCGGAGCGGGCGGCTGTACCTCGGGCGCCTGCCCGCGGGGTGCGCCGCGTCCCCGGCACCAGCGGGGTCCCCTCGACTGTGCCGGGGGGGCCTGGAGGTGTGGGTTTTTTTCTAGTAAGTTTTAAAACCCCTGCAAACCTCCCCCTCCGCGCCCCTCCAACTTTATTTTAGTTGCCATCCGTGCGGGGGATACGGTCTGCGAGCAGCTCGCGAATGTGACTGTTTGTCTTCTGGGCGTTTCCTGACACGGCCACAGCTCGGTCCCTTTGGTGCGAGCTGGAAGCACTGACGGGGCCACTGCGGCTGGTTTTACGCGGGCATCTTGCACCGACGCGTATCTGTACGCGCACCCCCGTCCCCAGGCAGGCAAGCAGCGAGCACCAATGTTCGCGTGTCACGTGTGGCACTGCTTAAAATACACACAGTGTGCAAGGCAGCAATCGCTGCGCTATTCACATGGACAGCCCTCGGTGCAAAGCCCCAGCCAGCCCTCTGCTACTCCAGGCGATTTCGCAGGCACTTCCTCTCCTACACCTGCTGGTCACCGCTCTGTGGAGGGGGTGGTCATTCCCCATAAAAACGTGTAAATAAGGAGGGCTGTGTCTCGCATGGACGGCCTTCGCGTTTTCGTGGTTTTATACGGCAGTATCCGTTCTTCCACAGTACTATTCTGAACCTGCAAACTATTTTCCATCCTTGGGTGACAATAAGGTCAGCCGGAGTTAAACGGGGCTCGCTTTCCTTTCAAGCGGGTTCCATCGCTCCCTAGCCCGCAGAGAACAGCTGCAGCCCGCCCGTCCGTCCCGTCCCCACCCTGTTCGACCCCCGGCCCCGCAGACGGAGCGCTGTCCCGCCGGGGCGGGGGCTGCCCCTGGGCTGGAGGCGCAGCCCGGTGGGGCTGGGTTACCCTCGGGGCTCCGGGGAGAGGCGGCGGCGCGGCCGCTCTGCCCGGCGGAGGGAGCGCGGCGCCGGGGCGGGGGGCGGCGGGTCAGGGCGGCTCCGCGGGGGCAGCAGCCCCGGCGCCGGGCAGCGCCGGAGGGAGCCGCGGGCCTGCCCGGAGCTTCCCCGCGGAACGGGGCACGCAGCGGCCTGGCGTCTCCATGAGGATGCACCGGGCAGCGACATGAGCATCCTCGGAGATGTGCCCTGTGTATAGGCTGCGCGCTCTATGTCAGCAAGGCAATCCACGGTGTTCAGCCGTGAGAGACAAGTATGGGTTAAAATATGCGGGAAACAGAAAACACAGTATTCCCCTCACTGCAGATGACAAAAATCGCTTCCTTCCAAATAGCAAAGTCAAAAATAGGTTAAGAACTTTTTGTGCAAACCTATACACATGGGAAGGGTCTGTTAAATTATTTACCGTCGTTTATATTGAGTACATAAATAATGTTTTAAACTGGAAAGTTCACAACTCCATTTTCAAATCTGTCGGTCAGTAGTGCAGTCATCAATTCCCATACCGGTTCTCAACCACAGGTGTATACACTTAATACAGAGAGTAGTCTCAAAGACAGATCTGAAAACAGTGAAGCGAGACTATTTTTATTCACAGAGCCAGTCGTGCATGCAAAATGGTGAAGCATCAATGTGTTATAGCTCAAAAGGAGAAAAAAAGTGCCAAAAATAAAGCCAGCAAAACCTCCCAAAATACAGCATCCTGGTACTGATGAGTTTGAAAAAGAAGCTTTAAACTTGCAAAGATTTGTGTACTAACTGGCACAAAGGTGAACAATAAATAGTGCACAAATCTGCAAAAAATTGTGTGCCCTTTTTTGTTCATATGCTTGTGTGTGTTCATGTTGGAACCTCGATGCTGATTTCTCAGGTTTTTAATCTGATGGTACCTTGGAACCAGTTTCTGGAGGATTACATGTATCACTCACATTTCTTGTCGCGGAGAGTGGCTTAATGCATGTGATTATGTTTCCCCTAGTGGTTTGCTCTAACCACTGCATGATTTTTTTTTTCTTTTAACTCAAGCAGACCTTGTTTTTTGAGATGAAGTTCTTGGGTTTATTCTCAGCAAAGAAATCTAACTGTTGTGTATATATATATATATTTGTACACACCAA
The DNA here is from genome assembly GCA_013397075.1 of Rhabdornis inornatus. Classification (NCBI taxonomy): domain Eukaryota; kingdom Metazoa; phylum Chordata; class Aves; order Passeriformes; family Rhabdornithidae; genus Rhabdornis; species Rhabdornis inornatus. The sequence continues at coordinate 2,368,803 of VWZS01007209.1, forward strand.
CATACACGTGTATTTGTATGTGTATAGGTGTTGTATATTCATGATGTATTTGAATAGTAGCAATTCCAGTGGCTTCAGATGAAAAATGGGCCACATACATTTGAAAAGTGTATGACATGACAGACACCCATCTGAAATAGCTGCAGCTTTTCTGCTTCATCCTGAAATTGTCCCAAAAGTTTTTAATTGATTCAATTTTCAGACCAGGACCTGAAAACAAGTGGTTTCCCCCTTTACTTTGAAAAGGGAGGGAAGTTCATTCATAAGGCATTCTCTCTGCAAGGGAATGAAAATGCAGTACTATGCTGACTTTGAGAACATTTCGTGCATTATCTCATGAGTTAATGCAATGATATGGGAATATTGATTCTGCACATCCTAAAAGGACTAACTTTGGCTGCACATTGCTTCTAATGCCCAGAAGTTCCATTGAAACGTAAACCTTTAATTGATTATCTTCCGTATTTGTGACTCTGAATAAGCTAAAGTACATAAAGGAATTATAGAGCTTTTTAAAAGTGTAAAGCTTTTTTTGCCTACTGATATTTCATTGAGGTTCTCAGGCTGATAAGGCCACTTAGATAAATTGTAGAGAGAAACAGAGAAGTCAAACACACCGCACTGTAAACAGCGGGATGTATATATGAAGAAAATTAGGTCCTTGACTCCATACTGTTAGTTTTGCTTTTGCAATTTTTGTTGTAGTTTACCTGAAGGAAATCCTGGAATTCTCTTCCCAGAGAAGAGGGGGAAAATGAATATTGCATTCTAGGAACACAGTCTGGTGAGAAAAGGATCAGCACTGTTACATGTAAAAGAACTGATACTTGCCACTCTGGTTGGGAATGCACAAGATCTGCAGCTGCTCAGAGATTTCGTCTCCTGCTTTTAGTGATGCCCAGATCTTCTCTGATTAAACTACTTTTTTCAGATCTAGCTCATGATAGACATCTTCCTTAAAGGCGATATAGGCCAGAGCCTGTGTAACTTCATCCCCTCTGGTGATTGCCCCAGTATATAGAGGGACAGCTGCCAGAAGGATATTTTCCTGTTGAATACCAAATATGCTTATGTAAACTTAAAGAATAAACAGATCCCTTTCCTGATCCGTCTGAAATCATACTGTAGGATACATACATTTAGCACTTCTAATATAATGTGGAGCTTTTGCATGTAAATTGTTCTAATAAAGCTAGTATGCTCTTTGATGTGTCATTCAATGTTATTTGGTTATATTTGTGTCCTTGATAAAATCAGCATTGGTTTTTTTGAATTCAGCGTTATAAGTCTTTCTAGCTTATACAATGCATGTTATAATTAATCTTCTCAAATACCTTGAGACCAAATTTCATAAGTGCAACAATTTGGCATGGATTGGGACTAAGTGAAGTTTATTTGCTAAGATGGTATTATAGCAGGCTTTTTATGGTGTATATGGTGTATTTGGTTTTGGTAGGATATTCCTCCTAATATTTTTGATCTCTTTGGTAGAAGTAATCATGAGAATGGCAGGACAGACAGGCCTTGTCTGTTAGTGTTTGAAACACTGCACTTCCTGGATTCATTCAGTTAGAGGTTATATAACACTGGGCTTGACTATACTAGAATTTTATGCAAAATCAACTGATTGCCTATTAAAATGTTAATAAGTGCTAGTTTGGGAATTCCCAAAATATTTTGTAGTGGGATGCAGACATTTATGTGTTGACCTGGGATTAAAGTGACTCAGAAGAAATGGAAGAGGTCAATGTTAGAAGTTATGGGAAATTTGAAAGAAGGTCTTATGAAGAGACTTATCACATCTCTACTGTGGTTTGCAGCAGTAGTTTTCAAATTTCTTCAGTCTATAGACTTTTTCCGTGCTTTAGAAGAGAAAGAAAACCATAAGGGAAGCACAGACTTATTTAGAAAATTGTAAATTACGAGACCTCCCATTTAGAAGTGGTCCATAGGAATTCACAGATCACAGTTAGAAAACCACTGATGTAGAGATACTAGAACTAGCTCTAAACTGCAATGTAGTAGAAAGGTAAATGAATGTCTTGGGTACTGTGGGCAGTGGAGTTGGAAGAAGCCTGCTCTTCTCAGAAGGATGAGGTAGCCTGCATGGACCTCCATGCTGTGATGGCCACTCTGCTCCCAGAACATAATGTATTTTTCTGCATTGGAGGCTGGAGTTCAGAAAATACTCCCAGAGATTAGCAACTGGTAACATAAATCTTGAAAGTCAGTGAAGGCATATGTACAGTTCAGACTTACAGATTTTGCTGTAAACGAAAGGAAGCAGACTGAGCAAATGTTAAAAAAAGTATCATGTTTATCCTATTTACGGAGATTATTTTTATTTTCCTCAGTTGTGAAAGACTTATGTTCATCTGAGTACAAGCATACAAGCATACAAGCACATCCTGAAAGCAGAGGTGATGTATGCAGGACAGAAAAATTTCCTGGAGACTAATACATTTTGCACAAAAAGGAAAATAAAAACTGGTGTTTCCCCATAACTTGTCTGAAAATCAGAACACAATCAAAATAAAATACTGTTATATGGTTACATCGATTTAAAAAAAAAAATAAAAATTGTGAAATACCCTGATCCTGCTGTCAGATCTGTACTGTTTTTTTTTTTTCCTGGTTATGATAGCAATATCAATGACAATAATTAAAATGCTGGATATTCTATCACAGTTTTCTTCACAGATCTCAAACTAGTTTTCAGGAGATGTCACTGCCCATTTTAGAGGTGAGAAAAAACAGGGTAGAAAGAAAGAAGTAACTTATCTCAAAAGCAAGAACTAGGGCTCTCAGGTCCCAGTCCAGTCTCTGTGCTGTGTACATGCTGCTTCCCATGGAGGCCCAAGGTGTTCATTTACTTCTGACCTCCGGAATCTTTCTGCACAACCAAAATTTCAGAATCTGTGTCTGATAGAACACTTTAAAAATGTATGAACTGTTAGACAATTATCTTACTTTGAGAGGGAAGAGGATGAAATATTTGATTACCTAAACAAGGTTATCTCTGCAGGAGCATCCACTCCCACCTCTTGATTAAAGAGTTCCTCTAAACTTCCATCTCCGCATCTGGTGTAGTTACTCCTATCTCATTTGTGGTTTTGTAATCATCTTTTCCTGTATTTTAAGTAGGTTTGTTACTTTCAAAAGTCCCATATATACAAAGGCAGAAATTAACAGAGAAGCTGGATCTTGGAGCTGTTCCTCCTAAATAAGCCCCTGACTCCTTCTGGAGTCTGAGTGAAAGACTTATGTGCTCCAGGCCAGGGAGGGAATCCAGCTGTCCAGAGCAGCTCCTAGGATGGTGTTCTAATTAATGAAAGTTAAAGGAAGCATTGGAAATTGCTTTACAAACATAGACAATAAATCCACAGCATCTGACAGGACAAGCTTGCAAAATAAGCCCACTGGAAAACTTCCTTCATTCTTGAGGTTAAGTGTTTAAACCGTTGAACATATTTTAAGTTTTCTTATTGTTGCTTACTCGCAACACAATTCAAGTTATATCCAGTTCTGATGTTTTACGTTGTGTCAAATCAGTTGTGTTTTCCAAAGTATGTGCTGTTCAATTTCCATTTTCTTTCTTACCTCTGTAGATTTGTTTTCTCCACAGGGACGCAAATTATGCCTCTATAAAATCCATTTTGGCTAAGGAAATTTCTGTTAATGCCTTATTAAAAATCCCAATGTAGACAATAGAAATGAAGGCAACAACCTTTATTTAATTGAATAGCTTTTGCATCAGCTGAAGTCTGACTTCTGTGAAGACAAGGTCTTTGTAGAGTTAGAGAATGTATGTAAATATATGTCTAAATTAGACGGTCAATATTTAAAATTATATGTACAGATGGTAGACGCTGGGCCACAGCCTGGGCTAGTAGTAGTACTTTCGAGTTTGGTCGAAGCTGGAGCTTAAGCTGCAAAGGCAAAATCTTCATTCAGCTCAACTTCAAACCCAAGGATTTTTTCGGGAGTAAAAAGGACTAGGAGAGGGCGGCAGGAGGGAAGAGAGCTGCCTATTGCTGACACCCTCTCGGATTTAGCATTGCAGAAGCTGATTCTGTAGGCAAGTCAATGAAATAGAAACGGGAATTTCCTCCGCTCTCCTTCCTGCTTCTGTCTTTGCCTGTCTCACCTTTTGAGAACCTGGTTTGTATTTGTATACATGCGTGTGATCCCGATTTCATTGTTTGCCTTTTCACACAAGCACTTTCACCTACATCCCCCTCCCCTCCCTTCCCTTCCTCTCATTTGGCAGCCAGTTGGGCTTCTTCCTGCCTTGAATACCGCATTCCCTGGTTATTCAAGCTCAGTCATTAGCACCCTGTCCCCCCACTGAAATTATGAATGAAAAGCCTTGTTGTTCTTTACAAATAACTCGGGCTTCCTCAGTCAGTCAAATTCAAATGGCAGTGACTGCCAGACAAAGCGCCTGTATGATGGACAGTCCTCTCAGCAAGCCATCAAGGCACACAGGAAGTTTTTAAAGGCACAATCTAGGTAGCTCAGCCTGGGCGTTCCCCCCCGGGCGCGGGATGGGGAGTAGCGACGGGGATGGGGAGCAGCGATGGAGATGGGGAGCGGCGATGGGGATGGGGATAGGGATGTGGAGCAGCGATGGAGATGGGGATGGGCATGGGGATGGGGATGGGGATGGCGATGGCGATGGCGATGGCGATGAGGATGAGGATGGGGATGGCAATGGGGATGGGGATGAGGAGCGGCGATGGGGATGGGGACGCGGATGGCGATGGGGATGCGGATGCGGATGGCGATGGGGATGAGGATGGGGATGGGGATGCGGATGGCGACGCGGGGCAGGCGCTGCCCTCCAGCGCCGGGGGCAGCTCGGGGCTGGCCGGGCGGCACCTCCGGCACCTCGCGGCGGCGGGGGCGGCGAGCTCGGAGCGGCGGCACAGCCCCCCCGCCGCCCGCACATTGTTCGCCGGCCCCTTTCACGACGGGGGAAAAGGTAATTGACAGCCCCATTGTCCGCCCCGGCCCCCCGCGGCTTTAAAACACTCCGGGGCCCCAGTCACACGTTGTCAATGGGAGCTGTCGGAGGTGACGAGTGAAGAAGGGCTGTTCAGGAAACAGTTTGAGCCCTTCAAGTGGACAGGCCTCAGTGACTTCTCCGGCACTCCGGCTGCCACAGGCAGCCCCTTCAAAAATAACCTTAAAGCAATAAATCATACATGTTTCCTGCACTATACAAGGAACAGCTGGTTATTTTTCTGCACTTCCCCTCCCTCTCTCCCCGCCCTCCCCCCTCCCTTTTTTTTTAAGCCTAAAAATTATTTAAGCACAGGAAATCAAGCATGTCAAAGTTTGGCAAAGCAGTTTGAGTGATTTTGCAATTACAACACTTTCTCTATTAGCCAATCCTTGGGCATTGACTTCTTATCTCCTCATTTTCACTGGTTTCTGCATCTGCTCCAGTGACTGGGGTAACTCATCCGTTGTCTTCCATACAGCACTGGAAGTGGTTTGCAAGGGAAAGCTGTTCCCTCTTATTCTTCTCTCTCACAGCAACTCTGTATCCTGGAGTCCAAAAAGATGTCATGGACTTAGCCCATCACTTTATTTAGGGAACAAAACCCCTGAACCTGAGAATTACTGTTGTGTCTCATCGTAGGCAGGTCTGTACCTCTGTACCTTACGTAGTGCCCTTAACTATCTGATGCAGGCAGTATTGATGCATCACCACGCATGATACATCCTATATGATGTGTGTGCATAATAATGTGTTGGATGCATTACATTTTAAATACAACTACAGGTTTTTCTCCTAGGGCCTCTGCAACCTCAGGCTCTGTTGCTGCAGCTGGATCCACACGGGCCAACATTTGTGTTTGCACCAACCCCCTTTAGGAGCCCACCTGCCTGGATCTGATTTCAGCCTTGGAGCTGTCATTTCCTGCCATCACATGCGGTAGTTAGTGCATGCTAACTAACTAAAATCCAGATCTGTTAGACTTCATGTTGTCGTTTAACAATGCCCAATTCTGCCAATATATTCAGTGCTTGGAACTGATGATACACTTAGGAAATAAAAAGCAGGGGTCAAATATTCTTTGCAATGTTCTGCAATGTCAGTACACTGTGACTAAAACGTTGTATTCTAGCCAGAAATGTAACTCTTAAAAAAAAACTGACAGAAAAGCCAGAGGATGAAGTAAGGAGAAAATCAAACTTTTGTGGAGATTTGAGGTCTGTGAAAATCAAGGCAAAAAAGAAGGAGCTAGCTTATGTGCAACAGCATTAAATTCTCCTTACTCGCATAACATAGGATATATGTTCTTATTTCTTTATCATGACCTATTAAAAAGATATAAAGAATATCACTGTTGGCTTAAGGTTGGCCAGAGAGTATTTAATTGAAAAAAAAGGTCATGAGAAAGGAGGTGTGTGGCAGCATGTTTAAAGTCTGTGATCTGCACAGTTCACTCCATGGCATTAACCCATCCATTTAACAGCATTGCACTGGTAGGTCAGGCCATGGGAAGGAAGATTTGCATATTTTTAATTTTTTTTTGAGTATTGTTACTGTCTGTCTTTCACTTTCAATATGATATGTTTGTATGTCTGTTAATATAATTTCATCTCCTTGTGGGTGTAGTTTCAGTTCATCTATCCACAGCACATTTCTGCCGTAGTTTAACGGTAACATAGACTTGCTAAGTGCTTGAGACTAGTTTACAGGCAATTTTAGCCAAACCTTACAGCATGCTGTAAGACATGTCCCTACTAAATATCTTTTGAAATCTTATGGGAGTAAAAGCTGTTCAAAACCTCAGACCAGATGCTTTGGTAGGATCCAGCCTTTAGCTTGCAAATTACTTCAGGCAAGGATCTCCTTCCTGTTTGGCAACTTCCTAGAACACTTTTGCAGCCGGATACATAAACTGCTTATTATGTTGAGGAGGAGATACTCATCTGGGGTGATTTACCATTGCTCACTTTCATCCTCTGAGAATTCAGCACCATATGGAAGTCAGAGGTTATCCATGTCCTGCAAAGGGAACCCACGATGGAAAGATTTTGCTCTAAAAACCTGTTTTCTTACTTTCCTTTACTGTGACCAAGAATTACACATTCTCATATGTCACGTTATACCAACTAACCTAAAGTCTGCTAACACAGTGACTATAACAATATTTTGCTGTTAAAATGAATGGCATTTTAGAACCTGCCACCTTGGGGGCTTTGAGGTGTATCTCTTGTGCTGGGGAGCAGTATAAAAATGCCCAGTTAACAAGTTTGCTATTGCCCTTGCCAAGCAGTGCAAAATGGTTGCTTAGCCACTATTAGATCAGTGGAGAAAAAGAATCCCACAACCAAACAATAATTAAGACAAAAACCTCTGCTGTTCACTGACCTACATGTAGAAGAGCACTTGAAAAGCCTTTACAGAATATGTATGCTTATTCCCTAGCAGAGCTGAATCCTTCACTTCTCAGTTCTTCTCATCTCTTTAGGTAGGCAGAAGAAAAAATCCAGTGTTTTGGAACACTGCTGGAAGAGAAACTCAATGTCAGTAGTTTCCTGACAGGCTTTTCCTACTTAGCTAAGCTCATTTTTAATGGGGGATGAGAAGCAAGTATGACAAATATTTTTCTTCCGATGTACAAACAGGTTGTGAGCTAAGGCTGTGAATCCTTCCATATGAAAAAGTGACATCAAGATGGCAGGAAAGTTGACATCATGTGCTGAAAGAGGAGTGACAGCAAGGCTGACAGAGAAGCTTAACTGGGAAGTCAAGTGTGAAGAAAGTGCTGCTGGGCAGGTGTCTGCAGATGACTAGATGGGAGAAAAAAGTGCCAAGAACTAGTGACTATCTGAAGAGGGCATCCATTTAATTTATTAATATATTTACTTATATTTTTATTGCTTGGCTTATTGCCCTGGAGAACCATGCATTTTCTCCGGATTCCAGTGAGGAAACTGTTCTTGCTTTTACTTTGCCTTTGCCTCAATCTTGCAGTCACACTCCCTTAACACTTGTTGTGAAATCTAGACTCTAATAAAGTCAAAGGGAGTTTTGCCATCAAGTTTAGTGTGGCCAGGATTTTACTCAGCTCGTAGTCCAGCAGTGTCAGCAATGTTGGACTTGCACAGACCAAGGTTAAAATTGACAACAGGAGGGGAACTTTTCCCACATTTACCCCCACCCTTCTTCTCAAAAGAAAGATGTAAGCTACTGTTGAAAGGCAGGTAATGGTCCTTAGTCAGATCAGTGTAAACAGTGTGGACTTGGAGGACAAACACCCATTCTGCAAGGTATAGGCTAAATATATCCTGCAAACTCAATTTGTCCAGCTTGTAACCTACTCCCAGGAGTAGCTGCAGGAGCACCTTGGGAATGAATTACATAGCAAATTCATGGTTTCTGGGGAACATGGTGCTAGTTTGCATGCCAGCCCAATGGAGAACTCTATGAACACTCTAGCCTGGGCTATGAGTTGTAAGTGCTGGGGGAGAAGGCTCTCACTGGCTCTTAAAAGGAGGTATTTGCCCAGACAGACAGAAAAAATTGGGAACTACTGATTTAGATCATAGTAAAATTTTCTTTTGAGATTCTTGTCAGCGCTTCCACCATTCAACCAGGAAGAAGTTGGGCTGCCAAATGAATTGAGGCTGAAACCTGTTTCTGAGCATATCTCTGGATTCAGTAGGACATAAATGTAACAGATGAAGTTTTGAATCTTTTGAAGTCTATAGGAAAACTACCCTTGACTTTGATGAGGTCTGAATTTCATCTTTTTCCCATCACCTTCTTCTTCCCCCTTCACTTAATTCACCTCATAAAATAAAAACTGAGACTCATGTGTGTTTTTGTATAGCTGTCTAGATTCCTTTGAGACATGCACTGGCATACCGTCTCCATTTGTATGTACGAAAGCCAGCTATACATATGCAATTGTAACTGTGCATGAGAAGCTCCTCTACAACCTTAGGCTTCAACTTATGAAAATCTGATTCTGGAAGCTTTATGGTTCCAGACTGTTTTAGGGAGAGTCAGGGAGCCAAAGGATGTGTCTGTCTGCTCCATTGTGCAATGAGCTTTTTCACTTGGGAATAAAACCTGCAAGATGCTGAGTGCTGCTGTTTGCTTTAACAAGAGTTCCTTTGAAGGCATGGTAAAGTGGGATCCAATTTTGTGAGAATCCAATAATGAGAATCATGAGGAAAAGAAAAGGCCTTAATTGTCTCTGTCTTTAAGTTTTCGGGAGTCCTTTGTATGGATCTTCTAATGCGTAGAAGGGCTTAGCACACATTTTTCCTCTGTCCGGAGTCAGGGGGTGAGCAGGCCCTGCTGCTGTCAGCTGTGCAAGTAGCACAGACATCACGTGTTTCATCCTCAGAAGTCCTGCAGTCACTTGGCTTCAGACACATGGAAGTTTTACCTGAGTAATGACAGGAAGATAAGGCTCGTTAGCTAATTATTTCTCCCAACGCCCAGGTCACACCCCTTCCCTAGCCGGTTGGGCACAGGTGTGTTGGACATGCAGATGTGCACAAACATGCCCTTTGCAGAGCAGCATCTCCCCTCTGTGCAGTGCCTGCTGTGCCTGAGCACGTGTTGTGCCGCTAAGTGCGGGTGATTTGAAGATACATTTTTATTACACAATTGAGCCACCATGCCCTGGGACAGCTTATGTCTCATCTTGGTGAAATTCCCTACCTGAGTATTCCTTGGTGTTCCAGAAGTTAATTATCCTACAGCAGTCTGACACCTGTGTTACATCACAGCTGTATTTGTGATGCACAAAAAAGCGCTTTTAGCACGGAATGTGCGATCATTAAGTTTTAAAAACATTTAATTGGGGGGGAAAATTGGAACAGGAAAGGACAAAGCACCCCTTGCAGCTTTGAAGCCCACAAAAAGCAATGCTCTATGCTCCCTCTGCTGGCATCAGGGCAGCCAGCCCTTCCTCTCCTAGATGGATTAGCACACCAAGGCGCTGACACTATTTCAGCACGAAAAACTCATACGTTTAGTGGTACTGCTTTTGTTAGGTGTAATAAATAATAAGGCATTTAAGATTTTTTTTCCCCTCATTCTGTTTTTCAGAAACAAGGGTTGGAGAAAAAAACAGAAAGCACAGACAGGCTGCATGATTCTGCATTTATACTTACGTCTAGCCTAATACACTGCTTCTTGTTACATAAGCTACAGACAAATAGGGAAAAAGACATATTTAGGGTATCATTGATAGAGAACAGAGCAATAGCACTATGTTATTTTCAGGTTGTTTTTCTTTTTCTTTCTTTTTTTTTTTTTTTTCCCATAAGAATCATACCTAGGCTGAGTGTTGTTATTCTATGACTCCTGTTTTTCATTCTAGCTGTTTTGGAGGCTCTTATGTTATTAATATAAGTAACCTATTTATTTAATGATTGAATGAATATTAAGTAAGGCTTTGCTTTTCCTTTAACAAATGGTAATACATGGTAATATTTTCCTTTAGTAAATGATCATTTGCACTGGTTTAGTGAGCTGCAATCTATTACAGATAATTCTATTACAGATAATGTTTTTTTTAGCTATTGTGAATTTTAAATCTCTCATTTGTGAAGTTATATTTTTCTAATTTTAACTATCAAATTGAAGAGAAAAATTATTTTCCAACTAATTTTTTATGCAATACTTTTTGATGATTCTGACAAAAAAAATAATACCAACACACTATCATTTTATTTATTACTTCTTTTTTCTGTATATGCTTTTGTTTGCCGTGGAAGCATTGGTGTAAGTGAACAAGAACTATTTTTTTTTCTAACTTTAGCTAAGAAACAGTGCAAAAATTTTGGTTGCATGACGGAACCATCACTGGTCAGGTACCTCTTGAGGAAGAAGTGCAAAGCTCCTCTTGAGGAGTGAAGCAGAAGTGAGAGAGATGTGCAGACATCTCTCTCACTCTGTAGTGATTCTTCTGTGCTGTTCTTGCTGGAGAGAAGTGGTGAAGATGCTTCCCATCAACCATAGTCCATTGTTCCTCTTTTCTGCCTCTTTTTTTATCTACTTTGTTTCCTGCAAACAAGGATATAGCTGGAAGAAGAGCTGTATTGTCAGAGGGGATATCCTTAACAGCTTAAGAAAAAAAAATGCAGTAGGGGTTACTTTGGTATAATGTAGAGGCTTTGGTGTAGTGCAGATGGGGAAAGCACATCTTGTGCAAACAGGCATGGCTGAAGCCAACCTCAACATTGGCCAAGGTCAAAATATCAATGTACACATACAGTATAGATCAAATAACTCTTGGAAAAATGTGGGACACTCTCAGCTTCAAACAATGTTCCCAGCTACAGTCCCAGAATACTATGACTAATTTTGAAGATTTGACTTATTCTTCTCTCTCCAAAATCAATGGCAGTGATTGACACTATGACCAAACAAATTTCTTCAAACAGAATCTTTATTTGGTACAGAGACACTTCAAAGAAAATGCATTTGAAATCAATTAAAGAAATATATGCATATCTAGCTTTTCCCTGAGGCTTATCTTTCCTTAGATCTGAAGGGCCTAACAAATTTCAGCATTCTCCACAAATCTGTACTCTTTCTCTTTCTCTTTCTCTTTCTCTTTCTCTTTCTCTTTCTCTTTCTCTTTCTCTTTCTCTTTCTCTTTCTCTTTCTCTTTCTCTTTCTCTTTCTCTTTCTCTTTCTCTTTCTCTTTCTCGTTTCTCGTTTCTCTTTCTCGTTTCCTTAACAGCATCTGATAAATAAGTACAGCATGATAAGAAATGTTTTTCCTGTTCCACAGTGGAACAAGATATTTAAACTTATATACACAATTCACACAAAAATACACTTCCCCCTTCCCAAAGATTATTGATGAATAAATAAAACAAATAAGATTTTGCACTTAAAAGAAGATATTTTCAATAGACAAGCATATAGTGCTTTGATTCTTCAAAATGCTTCTCCAGTAGCTCATGCTGACTGAGCCCTGGTATTGATCTGGCAGGTTCCCCATTTCTGTCTGCTCAGGAGATTAGCTAGGATCAAGAAGGACTGAAGGGAAGAACTGCATATCAGTTAAGCAGAGGAAGCCAAGGGAAGAGAATATGGGTGGAAGACCTTTTTTGAAGTTGAGCAGTTAAACAAAGAATAGTAAAATGAAGAAAAGTGCAGTCTGAACTCAGCTTGGGGCTGGTAGTTTGTATAACCTAAATCAAAACCTCATAATATGAGCTTCTATTTAATTTGGAGGATGCAGGCTGATGAAGAAATCAGAACTGGGGTGGTAGAAAAATTTGTCTGAATTTAAGCCAAATAATGGACCAAAATACACAATTTCCTTTAGTAACCACAGGTTTAAATTAAAAATCTCCCTCCTCATTTCTGTGTAGCTTTAACAATATGACCCATGATTATATTTTCTCTCCCCTGTCCAGTTGGGGAGGTGAGTGATAGAGAAGATTTCGTGGATGCCTGGCGTCCAGCCAGGGTCAGCCCATTGCATATGGTAATCTCATTTCATTGACTAAATTGCAAACATAACTCCCAAAATTATTATTCCCATAATTTTATTTAGCAGCCTGTTAAGTTGTACAACTGCCACAGATACTATTCTGCTCGATCAAAGTTTTGTGCCGAATTTTGGAGGAAACATGATCATACACTGGTTTCAAAAGTCATATAGTATTACATCTCACAAAACTAGAGCAAAACAAAAATTATCTTTTATATGCACACTCAGAAGGCAAATCTTCCTCTACTGGTAACTGGATTTTGGAGTCATTCTGCACTTTGCTGTAGCTATTCAAGCATAACCTCAAATAAAATGTTTTGCATTCATTGAGCCCAGAGGGTGATGAAAATGGATTTTATGGACAATACATTATTATGTTATGATACTTAATTTAGCATTATTTTCATGTGCTCATTAGTAGTACCCACTTCATGAAACAAAGCCATCCAACTTATTACCTAAGGGATATTGTGGCCCATAGGCCAGTTCTAGTCGTCAGGACAACTACAACATCAGATAAGAATTATTTTCCCTGAGATAACATCTGTGATATAACCCATCCAACAGTAGTCAGGAAGTTGTGTAGCATAAAGGTGAATCAGTGTTGAGAGTCTGAACAGCTCACATAATATGCATTGGCTGTGCACACTGGAAAAAATAATGGGTTTATCTTGGGTAGAATGGACAAAGGATGACTCCTGCTGAAAACTGTCCCCCTAGCTACACCTGTGAGAACCCTTGTACAAACATTTCCCCAAGTACTGGATTTACACAGTGGTATGCCCAAAAATGAGATTTAAATGCTTGGACACATAAGAAGGAAATCACTGCTATGCTAAGGCAGATGGACTGTGACAGCACTTTCTCCTTTCCAAGAACAAGCCTAAGGTTAGTGAGGATGAAGGAATCAGAAGGCTAATGAGTTAAATAAATGTTTAGAATTCTGCATACTGCAAAGAATTTTTCTATTTTCCTGTCTTTTTCCCTTTTTTCTCCAATCTCAATAGCATAAATAATCACCCAGACACTTAACTTCATATGTAGCTACATTGGAAAGGTGGAATTTATCTTCAGAAACTTATGGTTATTGTTAATGGAACATGGTTAATAGACAGAAGCAGGCACTTTTAGAATACTTCAGGTGGCTGCTACAGGTTAAGATGAGAGACATCATGCAAGTGCTCTCCAGTAGCTATAAAAGAAACCAGGATGACTAATTTGGAGGTAGATTTCTTTAAATACTGCAATAGCTTCATCACAGAGCTTTTTATTAGGTCAGGCGTAAATCATTGTAATTCGACTCCTTTCTCTAAGTTTCTTTGTAGCCTTGGATTGAGAGAGCACTGAGGATAAACTGGCATTTCATATAAACATATTGGATTGCTGTATGCATACAATATGTATGTATAAGATAGAAAAGACAAAAGGTATTTCTTTAAGTTTAGTTACATACCAGAGATGCATACTGGAGCAATTAATATAATCTAGGATAATATTAGAGGGAATAATAATGCAACTGTGGTCATAAACCTCTTCTTTACACCTGGAGATGGAGAAACTGATTATTCCTTTGGATACCTTTGCTAGATTTAACCTCTGATCTGCAGGGAGGTTTATCCTTTCTGTATGAGAAACAATATTGACTTGTGTTGCAGCGTGCTGGCTGCTGGATCAGCTGTCACCAGATAACAATGTATAATTGCATACTGCCTACATGAGAACATCCTGTCCCCTCGTCTCCAGGAATAGCTTCACTGCAGAGTTCATTGCTCTGCAGGGTCACTGCCAGTGAAGTCATGTGCTGCAGACCTCCAAGAAGAGGAACAATTACACTGGTCCAAAAATCCACATTTAAAATTTAGAAAAAACCAAAACAAATGAAAGAAGAAAAACGTCCCCCCTAGCCCCTCTTCCCCACCCACC